>JAQMYF010000003.1:15392641-15402987 GCA_030014195.1 Neosilurus mollespiculum | reverse complement strand
TCCCGACAAGCCTGTTTCGTGGTTGCCCACTCATCAGGGGATTTATTAAGAGCATTCTTTTACTGCAGTATATATACGAAAAAATATAAGAAAAAATATAAGAATAAAATATATAAAAATATAAAAATATAAAAAATATAAGAAAAAATATATAAATTATGTATAGAGTATTTGGTATAGAGCTAAGAACACATATCATTCGCTCCAGGAATTTGTGATGTCATGATCGCATCACTTATACATTTATTCGAGCTGAATTGCTTAATCCGACTATCTCAGCGAACTCTGGGTGAAGGCAGGCTATACCCTGAACAGCTCTCCAGTCCATAGCAGGGCCAACACATGCACAACCATCCACACTCACACCCAGGGGCAATTTGTAACAGCCAATTAGCCTAATGTGCATGTGTTTGGACTGTGGGAGGAAACCAGAGTACCTGGAGAAAACCCACACAAGCACAGGTTGCCCACTACACCACTGTGCTGTTCTGAATTTTGTTTGAAGTTCTGAACCAATTAAGTGCGACATAGTCAAAGAAAGGAGAAAGAAAGGAGGTTGGTATATAAATTTGACTACATTAAGGATCTGCTGTTTAGCTTTTTTTAGTCTTTATTTATTTTAAACCGAACCTAAGCTGCTACTTTAATTCAATAATGTATTTCAGTGTCATGATGCATATAAAAGGAGATGTTAAGGATAAAGGGTTTGAAAAAAAAAATTAAGAATGTGTAAATTCGCAACTGAACAAACTGGGTAAGATTGCATCCAGTGTAAAACATTTTAGGTACTTTTACTTTTTAAAGAAATATAGAGAAAGTTTTCACATGTATGGGTATCAACTCGAAACCTGTTTTTTTTTTTTTTTTTTTTTCCTTTTTGTACAGTGTAGGGAACACAACCTTTTATCTAATGTTGCTGCAAATGCTATAAATACCTCCAAGAAATAGCATATACTCATCCATCCTGCCAGTATATTAAAAATGGAATTTATCCTTTTAGCCACACAGTGAAGCTCTTAACAAATTAGATTGTAAGAAAGAAAAAAGATAAAAGTACTTTGTACCTGAATCAGTAAAAGAAAAGAACCGTGATTAAAAAGAAAAAAAAAAGCCTGTTAGACAACGTTGGTCCTTTTGTCCGAATTTGTGTTTCCTATCTTAAGATAGATAATCCTTTATTCTTTATTGCTTCCCAGAGGGGAAATTCAAAACCCCAAGGATGTAGTAAGAATTTGAATTTGATTTTGAATTCATGGGTCCTTCTTTGCTGTAGAAGAAAAAATATATAATTTTTTTAAAATCATTAACACAGATTAAAATTCAACAATATGACCATCAAGTGCTTTAAACACATATGTATTTAACAATTGCATACATTTAAAACATTTAAATAAAAAAAAAAAAAAAAAAAAAACTTTCAGTTGTAACCTAATAATTACAAGACACTCAGTCACTCACTAATTTGCCAAGCCGCTTAATCCTATTAGGGTCATTGGGAAGGCGAAGGCGGGGTACACATCAAACAGCTAAGGGCCAACAGCCACAACCATTTACTCACACTTACTCCTAGGGGCAACCTGGAACAGCCAATAAGCCTAATGTGCATATCTTTGGACGGTGGGAGGAAACCAGAGTACCTGGAGAAAACCCACACAAACACAGGTTGCCCTTGCCTACATGCTCTATGATATCTGCCTATCACCTACTGATTGACCTACCATTAGGAGATAAAGCTCTACCATTTGCCAAGAAGCAACAGGGTTTTTTTTTTAATTATTTATTTTATATTCTTTATAAATTCTCTTAAAAAAAAAACTTAAGCTCTGTATTTAACCTATCCAAAGCAGTAAGCACACACACCCAGAGTTAGGGCTAGGTGTCTTGCTCAAGGGCACTTTAGCCATAAATGTGGTGGGAGGGGCACGTTCTGTCGTCCGGGGGGGGGGCCCCCCCCCCCCCCCCCCCCCCCACACACACACATTTTTGCTGTCGGTCCATGAAATTGAGCCAGTGACCTTTTGTCTACAAACCGGCTTGTCTAACCTTAAAAGGGTTTGATTATGTAGAAGCAGTCTGACTCCAAAATGTTCAGCAAAATTGTGGTCACAAATAAGCAAGAGTCAGGTGACTGACAAGCAACAACAATCTGGGCAAAATCCAAACTAGGGAAAAAAAATAAAGAGACAAAGGAAACTCAAAATACCAGAATAGCCTAAGCAACAGGCAAACAAACATATAAATAACATGGCTTGGCTTGGCAGAGTCATACATGCATGCTAAACAACACCGCGCTATATATGTGTGTGCAAACTCATTGACTCCACCCTTCTCATTTTCTGGGATGTACTTTGTCCAGAAGCTACTTCGGCATGTCACCAAACCTCATGGAGTCTCAAAGTGATGTGTGTTTGATAGTAACAAGATACTTGGCCTACTGCCAAGCTGTGAGCCCAGAAATCATACATCCCACCCATATACTTTTCCCATTTTAGGCTTACTGGCTTTTCCAAATTGCCCCTAGGTGTGAGTGTGAATGGTTGTGTGTGTCTGGCGAACTGTTCAGGGTGTCCCATGTCTTCACCCAGAAAAGGCTGAAATAGGCTCCGGCCTCCCCATGATCTGAACGATTCTGCAAATGAGGGAAAGTAATAATTATGTTCTGTTGTGAATAAAATATGAGTTTATGACATTTGCAAATCACTGTATTCTGTTTTCATTTACATTTTACACAGTGTTCCAGTGGGTTTTGGAACTGTGGTTAGACTTCTAACTGTGTTGTATCTGTTTTTTTTACTCTCAAATTATTAAAGGAGTCTAAATGCAACAGGTTTGCAATGTCAAGCAGGAAACTAAAACTAAACACTAACTCCCAAATGGCTCTTTTAAGTAAACTACACATCCTGTGAAGCTAATATTTATACCAAATGTAGTGCTGTGAATGCCTCTCTACAAAAGCTTCCTTTGACACCAGATGTGTTCCTTCGAACGGCTTTCTTTTCTCTTGATTGCTTTCCCACTTATTCCTTACTTGAAGAAAACATTATTAAATAAGCACTAAAGCAGTTTTATTTATTCTTTTCTGTGTTTTAGTGATTTAAAGCTTTGGGCTATAGACTTGAAGGGCATGCATTTAAATCCCAGCCTTACTAAACTGCAACTGTTGTGTCCATGAGCAAGACTATTTAACCTTAAGTGCTCACGTGTAAAGGTACTATCCGATTGTACTTAAAATTAATTTGGTGCTGAAGTTAAATCTAAATTACCTACATATTAAATACTGGAATAGAGAAAATTAATACAGTAGATGACTAACTTACTAGCTACCTAATGCTCTGAATAGACTAACACTTGGTTTATTTTGATGCAGGTATTTGCCTCACATGAGTTATAGTGTGTTGTGTTACTGTTTTGTGGTTGTCAGTTATGGTGTGCTAACTACCCCAGTGTAAAAAAAAAAAAAAAAAAAAAAAACCTGCCCCTGTAATAAATGGTGATATGATTAAAATTTCACATCACAGTTCCCTTTTACTAGTTATAAATATTTGTAACTCATGAATACATGGTCCTAAAATGTGATGCCAAGTAACATTAAGATAGAGGAGAATCAACTCAGTGAAAAAAATTTGTACCAGTGATGGTTTAGGGAAGCTACACATATCAGAAAGTCCAAGAAAGGACCAAGAATGGATGAGTAGTACGATCAAGTAAAGGAAAGTCATCAACTGTACCTCATCTGAAATGGTGTCCTAACGATGATAACAGCCAACATGAAACATCATAATATACCAACTGAATATCTAGTGCACAAGCCATGGGATAATAATGAAGATGGCTGATGATAGCATGCTAAAAATGCCAAGGGAAATAATATACGATACTGCCAGGGCCTTAGAGTATGAAACTGATGCTTTGATATTATTCAGACTCCATAATTTGATACGGGTGGCATGGTGGAGTAGTGGTTAACCTTACTGCAAGAAGTTAAATTTCCTGAGCTTGGGGCATTTCTGTGTGGAGTTTGCATGTTCTCTTGTGTGGGTTTCCTCTGGGTACTCCGGTTTCCTCCAACAGTTCAAAAACAGGCACAGTAGGCTAATTGGCTGTTCCAAATCACCCCTAGGTGTAAGTGTGAGTGTGAATGTAAATGGTTGTGTGAGTGTTAGCCCTGCGATGGCCTGGCGAGCTGTTCAAAGTGTACCCCGCCCTCACCAAAAGTCGGCTGAGATGGGCGCCAGCCTCCTGGCAACCATAAATAGGATTAAGCGCCTTAGAAAATGAATGAATGAAGGAATGAATAATTTGATATGCCAAAAGTTACATATCTACTTTTAAGATAAACTCTTACCCCTCACACACAAACACACACACACGCACCTTAATAATTGCATAAAAAGTAATTACTAAACTAATTAAAAACCTTTCGTTTGTTACACTAATCCTATAACTAGATGAAGAGGACTGATTTAAACAAATAAGACAAAAATATTATACTTGGTCATTTGTTTATTTAGGAAAATGATATTGCTGAAATATTACTGGGTGGCACAGTGGTGTAGTGGTGAGAAAGGTTCTGGGTTTGAGTCCCAGGCTCGGGTGTTTCTGTGTGGAGTTTGCATGTTCTCCACATGCTTTTGTGGATTTTCTCCAGGTACTCCAGTTTCCTCCCACAGTCCAGACATGCACATTAGGCTAATTCAAACTACTGTCTGCCATCAAAGGATTATAAAAAGCAAAAAGTCCTGAGAAGACTTTATTTAATGACATGGACATTATAAGCATGTTATTTCCAGAGCTTTTCCAATGAATATTTATTAGAATTAGTAAAACAGCAGATAAAACATTAACAGCAAATTGAAAGTTACGAACATTAGCATTTTTGTGAGATACAGTCTCACAACATTTCTGGTGGATGGTAGATGCAGGCCTTCAACCATGACAAATTGTAAAATGACAATCAAGATTAGTTTCCAGGCGAGGAGCTACTTTTTTTTAATTGGGGAAAACAGAACCCTGGATGCATCTTAAGTGGTTTTCTTCCCCACCGAGGACAAATAACTCAACTCAACTCAACTGTTTCCTGGTCTGTGATCACCTTGTTTCTAGATGTTAGGCTAAAGCCTATCTTAGCTAACACCTGAACACCTTGCCAGACCATCGCAGAGCTAACACACACACACACACACACACACACACAGGGGCAATTTGGAACAGCCAAACTACCCTAACGTGCATGTTTTTGGGCATAGAGAGAACATGCAAACTCCATACAGAAATGCCTGAGCCTGGGATTCAAACCCAGGACCTTCTTGCTGTGAGGCAGACGTGCTAACCATTACACCACCATGCCACCCTTGTATGGGCATGAAGGTGTAATAAATGTTATGCTGTATTTCCTTTTTGCTATTTCCTATTTTGACTACTAATAAATGATGTCTCTTGGCTGGTTTGGGAATGCTTCGGTGTCCCCCCAGAAGAGCTGGAGAAAGTGGATGGGGAGAGGAATATCTAGACCTCATTGTTTAGGCTGCTGCCCCCTCGAACCGACCCTGGATCAAGCAGAAGAAGATGATGATGATGATGATGATGATGCTAGTGTTTTTATTTTTAAATTTGTTCTATGCTATAAAGAAATCATGCCCATTGTTTAAAGGATGAGCTGAGCAAACATCATCCACTATGCTAGAAGGTCAAGTCTTAAGCCCCGATCTCATTTGGGTGATAATGCCCACGATTCAATCAATTTTTAGGTCGGGAGCGAGCATGAGGGGTCTGCAACCAATATCGTCTACCATATCGCTGACTGTCAGCAAGGACACATTGTGTACAATCGTCCCATTTTTTTTAAACCAAATGTTGGGCGATTACACACGATAATCTACAAATTGGTGACTGTTGAGAACTATCCGCGATTATATTGCTGACAGTCTGAGACCATTGTGGTCGATCACAGATAGTCGGGGACTTTGTTGCAGACAGTCTCAAACGTAGTTGGCGACCATCAGAGATTTTCATCTGAGCATTATATTATTCGAGTCATTAGGACATCAAATACGCAGTTGTGGTTGGCCTGAGACAGTCGCCAACTCAAAAAATCATGGGCTGTCACCAAAGAATCGCCCAAATGAGATCAGGCCTTTAGCTCAAATCTGAACTTGAGTTGAAGTTCAGAAGCCTGCACTCTCCAGAGTTAATTAGCCATGAAAAACATCATACACCCATACAAATAGGTTCCATAAAACCAGTCAAATGTGTGTAAATTAGTTTAAAAGAGTTCATAGCCCAAAACTAATAATCTCTCTGTCTCTCTCTCTCTCTCTCTCTCTCTCTCTCTCTCTCTCTCTCTCTTCTCTCTCTCTCTCTGTAGCTATATATAGAAAACCACTTGTCCTTGTTCAGCATTCTCTCAGTGAATAAAGCTAATCTTGGATTTTGCAGTGGTTGCTTTAATAGCCCATCAAGAGAAGAGAAGGAGAACAAATACTGCTGCAGTGAGCCAGGATTCAGTCAACAGCAACACACAATAAATATTCACCTTAGAACTCAATGTAATTTACCAATATACTTCGCTTCCAAGATATAGAAAGAGGTATTTCTGATCTGCTGGTCTATTTACAGTACTGGTTATATTCTTAAGTGTATGTGTCAAAAAATGTGCACATAATCTCCGAAAAGGAAATGGGTTTCAAGCAGTAGAAGAGGATTAACTGCAATGAACATTTGCAAGAAATTGATAATGAAAATAATGATGCCAATTAACTGAAATGAGCAAAATCATGGAATATATTCCAGGCTTAGAATCGGAATAATTATAGGCTCTTAATGTGGTGTAATTACTCGACATATCCTAGTAGCTGACAATAAACAATGAGAGAGCTGGAGAGACTGCAGAAAATAAGATACACTTAACAAGTAGAACAAATTATTTGCCTTAAAAACAATGGAATCTTTTTCTATTTTTCATTTCGGCTGTTTGCCCAATGTAAAATAAACCCAATAAGAATCTGAATAGCATCTGACATAGAATTCATGCGTATATTTCTCTAAAAGAGATCCTGATTTGATCTGTCTTTTTATTTCTGTGGCCCCCAAGAATGGAATGCCGGTACCTGTTAAGCCTAACATTGTTAGCACGTCTGTATTTTATGCCAAAAAGGTTGATTCAGGTAGGTAATCAGTAGATTAGGTCTCAAGGGAAAATGTTTTTACAAGGCTCCAGGAATAAACAAGGTAGAAATCTGAAGGAGTTTGTCCTGAGACAGAGCAAGCAAGTGTTAACAAGGGTGTAATAGTAAAGAAGAGTAAATCATCCCAGAAAAAATCCACACACACACACACACGTATGATATTACTGTCATGCCACTACACAGCAGAGACATTTACACATTTACAGCATTTAGCCGACGCTCTTATCCAGAGCGACATACAGAAGTGCTTTAAAGTCACTATCAGTGAATATATTCTTATACTGGTTCGTCTGGACACAGACTAAGTATACCATCAGTCAAAAACTCAGTGAGTAGGTGTTGTGTGTGCGTGTTTTTTTTGTTTTGTTTTGTTTTGAGCGTGTGTGTGTGTGTGTGTGTGTGTGTGTGTGTGTGTAAAACATCTAAAACGAGTGCTAATCAAATCTATGTACGGCCGAAAAAGGTAGGTTTTCAGCCGTCGTTTGAAGAAACCCAGTGACTGTCTGGACATCCAGAGGAAGTTCATTCCACCACCTTGAAGCCAGAACAGAGAAGAGTTTCGATGCATTTTGTCCTTGTCCCTTGGTAGAAGCAGGGACCAGTCTAGCAGTGCTAGAGGATCTGAGAGAACGCGGTACAGTATGGGGCGTGATAAGTGCTTTGAGGTAGGAGGGTGCAGGTCCATTTTTGGCTTTGTATGCAAGCATTTGTGTTTTAAATCTAATGCGAGCAGCTACAGGAAGCCAGTGGAGAGTTTGTAGCAGTAGAGTGTTGTGGGAAAATTTGGGAAAGTTGAAAACAAGCTGTGCAGCTGCATTCTGTATCAGTTGCAGAGGTCGAATTGCGCTCAAAGGTAGACCCGCCAGGAGTGAGTTGCAGTAGTACAGTTAACAGATAACAAAGGCTTTAATGAAGCGCCATGTAGACAGTCCGAAACACAATCCAAAATTGTTGAATCAGTCAGGCAGACAGATCATTAGAGGTAGTAATCAAAAGCGAAAGAGAAAGCAAGCACCAAAACATTGAGAGCTAACACAAAGAACAAAGGCTTGGTATGTACTGGTAATGAGACACAGGAACAATACTTTGCACTGAGCATGTCCCTTTAGAGAGTCCCTATATAGTGGTAATTAGTGGAATGGGGCAAGTCATGTGATGGGAATGTCAGAAGTCAGGTGAGTAAGATCGGTGAGGTACATGGTGCATAGTGCAGTGCGACTTCTCAGAGTGCTGTGAGGAAAATGCGACAATTACATAATTCTTAAATGTCCCCCAAACTTACCATATAGTACATTATATACAGTGCATCTCAAACAATTACAATATATAATTTTTTGAGATGCACTACACATATGCCCACTACAGGAAACCCAATAACACTGCTGTGTCACTGAGTTGATGCTGATTGGCTGTTATGTATTGGTGACTTGCATGGCATCAGACAGCAATAACAAAAAATTAATTATTAATAATGAAACTTGAACCCCAAAAAATAAAGGTTCATTCACCACTGCTTCCACTAAAGCTCAGCTAAACAGACCGACTGACAGGTAAAAAAACGTCCGTGGAGCAAACACTGAAATCAAAAGCTTGACAGAACATGAACTTGTTAAACAGATAATTTAATGAACATTCATTCATTCATTCATTTTCTGAACCGCTTAATCCTGATTAGGGTCGCAGGGAGGCTGGCGCCCATCTCAGCCGACTCTGGGCGAGGGCAGGGTACACCCTGGACAACTCGCCAGGCCATCGCATGGCCAACAATCACACAACCATTTACACTCACACTCTCACAATGTATTGTTAGTATTAGTAACTCTTTATTGTTTGCTAAGTAAACAGTCCAGTATTATCTAAGGTACCACACTCATTATGTGAAGTTTTTTTTTTTTTTTTTTTTTTTTTTTTTTAATTACCAGCTTACACTATTAAAGTACCTTGTGCTGTGCTTAGGCAGCATTGAAGGGTACCTTGATTCCTTGAATTACTTAAAAACAAAAAGCATTTGTTTCATTTCAAAACAGTCTAAACTTCATGCATAAAGGATCATTCATTCATTCATACATTTAATCATTTATTAATTCATTTTCTAAGTTGCTTAATCCTAATTTTGGTCACCGGGAGGCTGGTGCCCATCTCAGCCAACTCTGAGCGAGGGCAGAATACACCCTGGACAACTCGCCAGGCCATCACAGGGCCAACACACACAAGCATTCACACTCACACCTAGGGGTGTTTTGGAACAGCCAGTTAGCCTACTGTGCACGTTTTAGGACTGTGGGAAGAAACCTATGCAAGGACGGGTAGAACATGCAAACTCCACACAGAAACGTCTCGAGCCCGGGAATCGAACCCAGGCCTTCTTGCTGTAAGGCGGACACAGAAATAATCAAGCTATACTTCCTAATGCACGTTTAATGTGGATATTTTGCTCTTGGTTGATCAAGAAATAAAGTGTCCCGTAATAGCAAAAAATAAATAGGACAAATGAGGTCCATTAAACTGCAGGGACATTTTATTTGTAGTAGCTATATTTTTATATCACTTTTTAATATATTCTTTTTTTCTCCCCAAAGATACATACGAGCAGCTTTACAACCCCATCAGGATATGAAGCCTGAGTGTTTAAGGGAGGAAATAATCAAACAATGAGTTCTGAAATTTTCCCTGCAAGTTAAAATATGGACTTCCAGTGAAGGCTTAATGTCTTCGTCATGATTTGTCTTTAACAGTCTGAATTTAAACAGGTACCATTGTTATGAATTCTGCTTTCATGCAAAAGGCACATTGATTTCAATAGAGGGGAAAAACTGTTTTACAAGGTAAGTGTAATTACTGTGTAAGTGCAGGTCCTTGTTTTACAATCCTAGTTTCCATTACAATATAGGAATGGGGTGGAGTGTCAAAGGGTTGGTTAGCAAAGGTAAGCATCCCTGTGGACCCTTTAGAGCAGGAACATTTTTAGCCCTTCCAGTGAAGGATATACCATTGGCAAAGCACTACTTTCATTTACGATCCCATCAGACTGGATGAAATGCTTTATGTGATCCAGTTGGACCTTTTATAAGTGCTAAGAACACTCTTAACCCTCAGGCGTCAGTTTAATTTACTACCCTCTTAAGTCATTAAGGACAAAAATGTCCACTTCCAAAAAACTGC
>JAQMYF010000003.1:15375223-15392598 GCA_030014195.1 Neosilurus mollespiculum | reverse complement strand
TAAAAAATAAAATTTAATTTCCAAAATGTGTCAAGAGAGAGACTTTCTCACAAAAAATTGTGCCATATGCACTAACAAAAGAAGAGGAAAAATTTGCTCAAATGGTCAAAAATGTCCATGGTGACGCATGAGGGTTAAACTAATTTCCTACCTTGAAAAAAAAAAAAAAAAGGCTTACAGTGTTTGCTTGGAGCCCATGTGACATTTCCACTCAATTTGAAAGTGGAATGTTCAGTAATTTATTTTCACAAGGCATCTTAAGGCTGAGAGCAAACAAATCAAGCTATCAGATGCCTTAGCGAGAGAAGGTTGTTTGCTTTATTAGAGTACATTGCTGTCCGTCACGCCGCGTGTCACAGTGTTGTTGTGAGAGCAGATTTACAGACTCGCTCTGTGTTTACTTCCTTTATTCGAGATTTCAAGTTGCCTGTGAGATGTGGTGTGGGCTGGTTGAGACGTCAAGCGGCCGTGGGCTTTGACACGGCGATGGAAGCAAAAAAAAAAAAAAAAAAAAAACAAGAAAAAAACCAAAAAAGCACACATCTGCTCCTTTATCTCGCTCCACAGGTTGTGAACATTGAGACGGTAGTGTGTGGGCATGGTGTGTGTGTTTGTGTGTGTGTGTGTTTGTGTGTTTGTGTGTGTGTGTGTATGTGCATGCAAACACTTCCTGAGATGTATATCTGGAATTCATATCTTTAAATTCTCAGATTAATAAGAAAGAAGAAATAACAGAGCATGCTGTGAAAAAAAACAACACCAATTATAAGTGATACAAACAGAAATGAAGCATGGTTATTTTTGCCCTCCATCCATCCATCCATTTTCTGTTGCATATACAGGTTCAAGGATAGCATCTAAGCGATAAACTCAGGCCTGCCTCTCCCCAGCAAACCTACCCCAGCTCTTCCGAGGAATACTGAAGCGTTCCTAGATATAATCTCTCCAGGGTGTTCTAGGTTTGCCTTCGCATTTCCTCTTGGTCAGATATACACTAAACACATCTCTTAGGAGACATCCGGAAGGCATCCTAGCCAGATGCCTGAACCACCTCATCTGGCTTGTTTTAATGTAAAGAAGCAGTGGTTTTACTCTGAGCCCCATTGTAAATATCTAAACTCCGTCTCGACTTTTTTTCTATAGTCCAAAGAAATGCATGTTAGGGTAACTGGCTGGTTCACTTTGCCTCTAGCTGTGGATGTGAGTGTGAATGGTTGCGTATTGGCCCTGTAATGGTCTGGCAAGCTGTTCAGGATGTACGCTGCCTTCGCCCATTGTTGGCTGAGATAGGCTTCAGCCTCCTAGCAAATGACTAAGTGAGAGCTACAGTATGCCCTGATTTTCTCTCACTGTTCTCTTTTCTAGCTTTGATAGTTAAAACAAGAAAAAAAAACAAAAAAAACAGCTTGTCATCATCAGATCCCAGCCTCCTTTTACAGAGAACATCTTCTCAGTTTCCCAAGAGTCCCAGCATGTCACATTGACACACGTTTCAACAAGACCTCCGTCTGACCTGTACCTGTATCTCACTCTGAGGATTGCTTTGCCCTTTGTTTTAGATCTTGTAAAGGTATTTTTAAACCTGCATTTGCTCCCAACATGAGAAACAGATTCATACAGGAATGACATCTTCTGTCCTGAAAACTTTCCAGAAGTATAATTGGCTTGCTAATACAAAGCACTAATACTGGAAACTCTTTACAGAAATGTTAAATAAACCTTCCTGTTAAAGCCGGGATGTGGTTGAGTGTCGGCTGTGGGTGGAGAGGATGCAGGTCAGGTCAAACGGGCAGGTAATGCAAGATGATTCTCACCTGCATCTGATCACCAGGGGTCTACTTTAAGGTGTCTCTTTGTGATTTCAAGAAGAGTGGACCAACCAGAGAGCTGAGCAACACTGAGCTGCGTTTGTGTCTTCTGACTAAATTAGAATTGCTGAAAAGCATAGAGGAAAGTAAAAATGCAGGGTATCTACATCCTGAGCACGGATAATGTAGCAAATAGGTTCTATATGGGTACTGGCTTTTCTTATAGGTCATGTGCTTGTCTTATAATATGCTCTATAGTATGTGGACGTGAACAAATTAGTGCGAAAACTCTCTAATTTGAAGATTTAATGAAATGACTGAGGTTTGACATTTTAAGGTCACTCAAGGTCAGGGTAAATATCTCATTTGAAAGTGCAAATATGAAGAGTTCAGATGCAAAACCCTGTAAGTGTACTTGACCTCTTTTGTTTTAAAACAATGAAATTTACCTGGAAAAGGTTTATTTAGAACAAACTGATATTTTATTCAGAACCCTTTAACCATTCCATAACAAAAAAGGAGAAATAATTGGCAGTGGTGGCTCGGTGGTTATGGTCCTGAGATACTGACCCGAAAAGCCTCAGTACCACAAAGCTGCCACTTGAGCTGGGCCCTTGAGCAAGGCCCTCAAGTGCTCAGATGTATAAGAATGATAAATGTAAGTGGTTCTGGATAAGGGCGTCTGCCAAATTTTGTGAAAAGTAATTGAGGTTTGTGCTTACCACCAGGTAAATTTAATTGTTTTAAAACAAAAGAGGTCAAGTGGACTTACTGGATTTTGCATCTAAACTCTTCATATGCTTTCCTATTAGTGTTCCATAGTACCAGCATGCCTATTGGCACTTGTTTTAAAGTTGTCTATCTTCAAAAACTTGTGACCTTGCTCTTTACCTTCACCTTTGACCCAGTGAAATTTAGATTTTCCAAAATCAAAGCATCTCTGGGACTCAGGAAGGGTAGTGTTGACACCAGGCTTGGTGAAAATTGCCTGCACGGGTGTGGTCAGGTTTTTGTTCACAGACAAACTGAGAAACTGACTCGCAGACACCAACGATTACAACATGCCTGTCAAAACAAAATTTTGGGGGGGAGGTGATAAACGAGCGCCTTAGAGCTGTTGCAAATCTGCTTCCTGTCTTCTAATTTCAAACCATTAGGTCATATAGTCTCTTTAAAGGCAACCTCATATCAATAAATATACTTTTTGCTTTGTTTAATACCAACACATTAAAAATATTTATTATCAGGCTTAGATTATTATAGACCATCTCCAGTACAAGGCCCTGTAAATATTGCTCTGTAAATGATATGTTGTTCTTCTTGTAGTCCATCTACCTCAATGCTCTGAGATACAGAGTGCTCCAGGTTTGCTCAAGTTAGTCTGATCAGACTCCTTTACCACATGATTGGTTGACTGTGTGAATGCGTTTCTAATAAAGTGGTTGCTGGGTGTATAAATGATCTTAATATAATGAAAGTTTTGGAAAACTGGACTGTAGACAGTGCATTTACACTCAGGCCTTCATGTTTTAGCAACTTTAAGGATTCACAAAATAAGTCGTCCTATGACACAACATTTATTCATAATATAGCAGAGCAGTGCAGAGTATTTATTCATTAATTCATGTATTAAGTAATTAATTGGTTTATTTATGTATGTATGTATGTATGTATGTATGTATGTATGTATGTATTTATTTATTTATTCAGTCAATCAATCAATTAATCAATCAATCAATCAATACCAGAATGGACAAATAGTGGTAGTTGATAATAGAGAGTTGTGATGAATCAGACTTTGTGTGCAAGATGAAATAGGCCTGAGGGGATCATTTAAAATGTAGCCTCAATGATTTTTAAGGCATTTTTTCCTCGTTTTCGTCAAAGGTCTCAACTTTTCCAGGAAAGAAAGCTTTTAATAAAGTACCTGTTTACAGGAAAAAAGGTCTGTAAACGTGATTTAGATGATTCAAAAATGATGCAGACTACTAAACATCCAACCAGTGAGGGCTGAGTTTCCCCGAAGGCATCACAAATTAAAGAGCATGTTAAGTATGAGAGAGAGAGAGAGAGAGAGAGAGAGAGAGAGAGAGAGTGTAATATAATGCTCACTCTCCCATTTAACAATGAGCTTTGGCTGCAGTTCTTTTGTAAATCTCGACTAAGGAAAAAGAAGCCACTACTAGTTCAAAAATATTGTGTGTGTTTTTCAGAGTATGGATTCTGTGAGAAGGTCTAACACTGAGTATTTAATGGATGGGGTTGATTTTTTTGTGGCGTTTTTCATTCGAGTTTCAAACCATCTACCTTAGGCTACTTGACCATACCTTTAATCTGTAATCAGAACTCAAATGCAAAGCAGATCAGTATGATTGTTTCATACCTGGTCCCACAACCTTTTTTTGGAGTTGTTGCATCTGCAGTATGATATATTCAAGAACGATAAATTATTGGAATTGGAATTAAGGTCAGATTTATTGACATTCAAGGCCAGGGATCCTCAGATGGTCAATGACTGGCTAATGAGACTGCTATCGAAGCCTCAGGAGACCACGGCATTCCCTAACCCTTAATTCTAACCCATGCAAACAATATAGTGCACACTGTCATTTAATATGGCTGTGGGATACTAATTTACCGTCAGGATTTGTCCTCCTTATTTATGTGGATTTGCTTGCTAGTTTTCTTTCTTGAACTAATTTAATTGGAACTAAATTTTGATTTAGTTTTTCATGCCTAAAGAAATACTGCACTATACTGATTTAATTTATGTCGGTGTAGTTTAGTGTCTGTTTAAAAACAAATAAATAAATAAATCTATAAGAATATATGTGTATGTTTAAGGCTGTAGGTGGCAATGTTAATATTCTCATTCACCCATCTGCCCAAAGGCTAAAACCTACTAGGGTTGCGGGGAGGCTGTGCCTATCCCAGCTGATAAGGGGCGAAAGCGGGGTACACCCTGAACAGGTCACCAGACCATTGCAGGGCAACACACACACACACACACACACACAACCATTCACATTCACACCTAGGGTTAAATTTTGAACAGCCAATTACCCTGATGTGTATGTCCTTGCACTGAAACCGAAGTACCTGGAGGAAACCTACGCAAGCACAGGATGAACCCCACACAGAAACACCCAAGCCAGGAACTTGAACTCAGCACCTTCTTCTTGCTGTGAGGCAAACATGCTAATCACTAAAGTAACATGCCGCCTTGGTAATATTTTGCATCTCACATATTTTGTGATGCTAACATGAATTAAAAATGTATAGTATTGGAGACTCTTATCCAAATTGTTCAACTTACCAACACATTTGCTTCAGAACAGAGTACAGGGTTCTAATTCACCCAATGACTCGCATAACCTTGTTCTAGTAATTTTACAATGTATTTGGTAATGGAGCATGTAATAGACCAAGTGTGAAGCAGGAACTGGATGGCAGATGAGGCATGAAATACCCACAGATACCGTGAAGCACCTTTCCAATAAAGCTCTCTAAAGTTTCCCGTCAATTTCCTTTGTGCACAATATAGAAATTGTGCAGGAATATCAGCAAAAGCACAGGAAGCGAGCCAAAGCCACCACAATTCGATTGGTTCTGGATGGTCTTGAGACATAAATGAGAAATGTTCCCTTAGGGCCCACTAACACTAGCTTCAAATTAGCTGGGGGTTGTGCAGCAACCAGAAGAGCCAGTAATAAACAAAGAAGAGAGAGAGAGAGAGAGAGAGAGAGAGAGAGAGAGAGAGCACTACGGAGAACATAACACAAGCAAAATAGACATTTTAAACTGCAGAAGTCATACAGAACTTGTAGTGGATGCAGGATCCATCTTAGCAGAACTGTAGAACTGTAGTATGAATGTGATGGTAAGATTAGCATTGTCCTCAGCTTTGAAATGTTAGCTAGCTCATTTTGTAAAGGTAAAATCCAAGTCTACTGTATATAACTAGCTTAGTGCAACTGTTTCTTATGAACTCAGAGGTAATTTATGTGTAAAACAGAGCCAGGTCTGTTTGGTTAAATGTGTTTGAAGACCAGAAGTTGATAATTGAGCCCATCAGATAAGCCTGATTTTCCTTGTTCATGCAACAGCTGACAGTAAAGATCTTTTTAATCTCGAATCTTGCTTTGTTGCTATTTGGCCTCAGAATCTGTTTTTCTTGCAACCCTCCCATTCAAGCCATATTTTGGAGCAGTTGTAATATTGTTGTCACATGCACACAATGACCATTTTTAGCCAATAAATCGTGTAACTCCTTTCAAGTTTCCATTGGATTCTTGGGAGCCTCTCTGACCAGCTTCCTCCTTGCTTTTTCATCTAGCTTGGCGAGACGGCCTGATCCAGTAAGGTTCAAGTAGTATCAAACAACAGTTTCTGATTATTAATTATGGAGCTCTTAAGGATTAATACATTTATAAACATTATTTATTTATTTATTTTGTCATCCTTCTCTTGACTTGTGCCTGTCCACAACATTACACCTACAATCTTTTGACAGGTCCTTGCCACCCATAGTTGATTGCTTGCTTTCAGTTACACTTTCAAGCACTGGAATGCTTGAGGTATATATCTGTTTTTTATGCTAAACTAATCAAAATGATTACATTTGATTACTGGTGACTGTTGTCTTCAATTAGCTAGAAGTTGATTATTACATACCGTATGTTTGGTATTTTTTAGGATTTTTATTATAGGGAGATCATTTAACCAATGTTAGTAATCCTTTTTTTTCCCCTGAAGTGTTGCTATTATGTCTTACACTTTGATGTTATATGTAAAGTAAATACAGCTAAAAGTGTGCGTGTGTGTGTGTGTGTGTGTGTGTGTGAGTGTGTGTGTGTGTGTGTCTTTATTTTATTTCAGACTGCAAAGCAAGAAAATTTGGATATTTTGAAAGGGAATGATTCTGTTCTATATTCGTTGTTCAGTAAATGAAATAACATGTACGAACATACAGGCCAAATCACATCATATTCTGTCTCAATACAAGACGCTGCATTTAATTTATTTTGTAAGGAGCAGACGCAACCATAGCTGTTTGTAATGTTATCCATCAAAATTTCCAAGCTACCAAACTTTAAAAATATATCCCGTCAACACATGACATTACATCATGAGTCATGGAAATGTCCTGCCTATTGGTTGCTAGCTTCATCTAGCAGACTGTGGAATTGTAGGACACAGACAAAGAATAAAGCACAAGTAGAATAAACGTACTAGCATGACTAACATGCCCACTTATACTTTATGTGTCCCCTGGATAAATGTTTGGAACATCATCAGTCTTCACTATGGGTTTACTGGCAAAACCCATCTGCTTTCGGGTCAATTTTTCGAAACAGTTGTCGGAAAAATGAAGCCTGCATATCTGTTTTCTCTCTAGTATTTTGAATAGGACACTGCAATGTCTCCAAATAAACTGGATCCACTTTGCTCGTATTTTAAAATCTTTGGGTAAAAGATGAAGGTGTACTGTTTCTGATTTTGTTCTATTACAGCTAAAAACAAAACAGGCGTGTACCATCTTCAAAGCAAAAACATGCCATGAAGCTTAAGTAGCTATCTAATACTCTCCTCCTAGCTTTTGGTAGTGATTTTTGATGGAGATGGATATTTTTTCCATTAATAACTGGTCCAGTAGAAAGTTTCTTCAAATTATAAAATAGTCTTCTTAGCAATGATTAGGGCTAGCGGTGGCACAGTGGTTAGTATGTCTGCCCCAAAGCATGAAGGTCCTGTGTTTGAACCCTGGGCTCGGGCATGTCGTTGTGGAGTTTGCATGTTCTCCACATGCTCGGGTTGGTTTCCTTTGGGTATTCTTGTTTCTTCCCACAGCCCAAAGACATGAACAGTAGCCCTGTGATAGTCTGATGAGCAGTTACAGGTATGCCCCACCTTCGCCCAGTGTTGGCTAAGATAGGCATCAGCCTCCCTGAAACCACTAAGCGGTCAGCAGATTAGTGGTTAGAGCTATGCAGGGAATTTTATATGCTGTGTTATTAAGGTTGATGTTCAATTAAGATCCTAATAGATAAAAAGTAGGCTTTTAGTTTTGGTTCTGCAGGTCCATGGTAGATACTGTAGTTAATCCTGAAGGAATTTAGGGTGTGATTATTAATGACAACAGCGAATTAGGTTTACGGCATATCAGTTCCATGTTTTTTCTTTCTTTCATCCTTTCTTTCTTTCTTTTTCACTTTACTTTTTTTTTATTATTATTTTAGTAGATTTAAATAATTCAGATCTCAATTTCAATCATGTCCCATGATACCAGGAGTAAATACTGGTTCTTGCTTTTACAGATACAAAATAGATTAGATAGATAGATAGATAGATAGATAGAGAGAGAGAGAGAGAGAGAGAGAGAGAGAAACAATACGAGGAGGCTACACTGACTCCATTTGCACTGATTCTGGCATGGGTCCAGTCTACCTCATTGGGAACAAATGTGGGTTTTTTCAGCTATCATCTGACAGGTGAAGGAATCACACATTCACAAGGTGAAGAGCTTATTTACATAAGAAATGAATCAATTTGTATTCAGGTGTCAATACTGGGTTGGCACTGCTTTACAATGTGACCGACTTAGTGTTTTTGGACCATCAGTGATTGAGAGTCATAGTGATTGTAAACAGAAATAGAAATTACTTATTAACCTCATTTGCTCGGTCTCTACAGAGAAATCTCAGCTTGAGGACTTTACTACAGAGCTGAAGGCGAGGTCTGTGCAAAATGACGATGGGCTGAGAAATCTGTGTACAACCAGAGCAAAAGAGGTTAATAAATAGTTTCTTATATGGCATTTTGAAAAGTAGTCTTTTTTTTAATTCACATCAAGCACTCTTACTTTTTGGTGTGCTCTCTACAAACATTTATAGCATCTCCACGATTTGAGAGAATCGTGATGAGCATGAGGGTGGGGAGTTTTTTGACTGTCAAAAATTATGATGTATTTTGATTTGATGGCAGTTGGGAATCGTAGGGGATCTTGATGAACTTGGAAAAACGATTTCTTCAAGTTTTATCTCTCGGATGCACCCAGCCTTCTTTTTATATCCCAGTCATTCTCCAAAGATCGTAGAGCTCCACCCTTTTTTGAACTGCAAAGATTGCTGACATTGTACCCCAGTGTAAACCCAGGGTTATATTTTTATCTACAGTAGTGTGCAGTGAAGATTATACACAACCACTTTTGTCTAAAAGGGCTCCTAATAAAAAGAAGTAAAAAATTACTTCTCTATAATTTTTTTGGTGACAATGTATTGAACAATGTTACTGTAGGCAATGGGAACCAAAAAATTATTCCAACAAGTATATTGAGGTAAAAGTATGGCTAATAAACAAAAACACTAAAAATACCATTTTTTCAGAACAACTGAAAAATGTAAATGTTTTGACTTTTGGAACTTCAAACCATATGAAATATTTTAGGTTTTTATATTTAAAAGTATGCCTGAAATTAAAAAAATAAACACTATGTCTGAAAGGTTAAATGCTGTAATCAAAGAAAAGGGTGGCCACAATAAATATTGACTTTTTTCTCCAAAAAAAAGACTTATTTTTGTTATTACTATATATTGTTGTTTGTTTACTTATTCTCATCGATATAATCCAATATTACATGAAATCGCTAAACCATTCCATATAGTTTGAAGTTCATTCATGCTATTCAAAAATCTAAATAAATAAATAAATAAATAGATAAATAAAAATTGCAACACCTTTCAATTTTTCAATGTGTTTGTTTATTAGCCATATTTTTATCTCAATATACTTGTCGGATTTATTTATATTTATTTATTTATTTATTTATTTTTGCTTCTCATTGCCTACAATAGCATTGTTCAATACATTTTCACCAAAAAATTGTAGAGAAGTAATTTTTTTACTTCTTTTTATTATGAGCCCTTTCAGACAAATGTGGTGGTGTTTCATGGGCTGAGAATTAAATGGAATTAACTTCGATTTTGTAACATTTTTCTTAGCCGACGATTTATACAATTAAGCAATTAGGGTTCAAGGCCACGCTCAAGGGCACACAGGGCAGCTGAGTATTATTGGGGCTTGAGCACACACAACCACAAACTGCCCACTTCTGGACAAGGCGTCTTCATCTGTGCCTGTGAGGGCCTTGGTAGCTTTCGACTTGTTTCTCTTCCCATGACAAACAAGAGCTATTCAATGAGCACCGAGTACTTCACAGGACTTCATGAAGTCTTTAGCCTTTCCTTAGGATGCTTCAAACAATGAACGCTTACTTGGAAGCTGCTGAAAGTCATAGCACACAGTGCAGCTTGCTAGCGGCTAACACAAGTTAGATATGCTCTGGTCTGTACACATGATTTATTGCCCCTGTGTCGACCAATCAGATTGCGCATACTGCTGTTGCCATGTAATGAAAACAAGTAGTGGTACATGTCTGAGGTTTTTTTATGGTCTGATAGAAAAAAAAACTGTCATGCACACCTCTGCCTTTTATTTTATGGTAGAGGTGTGTGTGTGCGTGCGTGCGTGCGTGCGTGCGTGTGTGTGTGTGTGTGTGTGTGTGTGTGTGGTATTGCTTTTTAATCCTTTCATCTCTTAGCTGTCTTTTAATCTCGTCAGGAATTCAGACCAATCCTCCTGCCCCTGCAGCAGACACCTGACCAATCAAGCCTGTTTCTCTAACCTAAGTGAATAAAACTAATTAGTAATATAAACACAATGGTCCTGAGCATCATAAAGCAATTACTGAAGACGAAGAAATAAAAGCAGTTAATGTGTGTGTGTGTGTGTGTGTGTGTGTGTGTGTGTGTGAGTGAGTATGCTGCGCACATTATGCCCCCATGTTAATGAACATGGCCTTTCTTTGTACTGCAGTGTAGATAATAGATGGATGGATGTTAATATTGACTGGAAGTGGAGCTGGTGTTTGGGGAAGTTACAGAACCTCCACGTCTTTCAGGCGTTGGCACTCTCTGGCTTTGGGTAGAGTTTTTCATTTTTGGTCCAGCACTGGAAAGTTAGCATTGACTGCTAATATGCACAGCTGCTCCTCCAGCTAGCATGCAGTATAGTGGAGCTCCATACTTATGTAAATGTCGTAAAGCCATGAGCTCAATTTTGTTCAGTGTCTGGCAACCGAATGGACGCGCCGCCGTCGGTGTTGAGTGCACTTACACTTCCACAAAAAATGTTCTCCTCGTTCATTCAGTGTTTTTTCTTCTTGAGCAGAAATAAGTTTTCAAATACCATTGAAAAAACTAAGTTATATTAGGACTGTTTCTAAAAATAAATGCAAACATTTTTCGAGCGCAGCTTTTAAATATTTATATTAAAAACTATATCTCCTCTGTCTGTTTCAGCAATTTTTCTGGGCATACATAGCCTACAAACAGCAGAGCAGTCTGTATCCCATGAGACCTGGTGGTGAAAATTGCTTTAGCAGTCGATGCAGATTCTGATGTAACTACTGCAACAACAGTTTAGTAATAAACACAGCTCGTTTATTACTCCTTATGTAGATACTCCTATTTCAGGGCATGAGGCATTTAGTGTTTTTAAATTAAGGATGGCATTCATGTTTGGCTGGAGGGCTAAATACACCTTCTTGCAGGGTCGTGAAACAATCATCTGGTATCAGACTGTTCTAGTTGAAGAGGTATATTGTTTACTAATGAGTAGTAGAGTTCACTTGTTCAGTACTTATAATCTATAGCTTTCACAATAATGTTTTATATATTTTATCTGGCTGCCAAAAAACCCTTCCCTTCAATTATACTGACATCAGTGTAATTCAGATTCTTTTTTTTTTCTCTTTAGGCAATAAATAAATAAATGCTCTGAAATAAATTATAACCTTATATTTTCATAACCTGGTGATAAATAAATGAATTTACTAAGATTCAAATAATTATATCAATTATTAGTAATGATGAAGCGTTACTGAGAATAGGTAAGGGGGGGCACGATGGCATGGAGGTTAGTATGTCCGCCTCACAGCAAGAAGGTCCTGGGTTTCGAGTCCCAGGCTCAGCGAGGGCGTTTCTGAGTTTGCATGTTCTCCACATGCTTGTCAGGGTTTCCTGCAGGTACTCTGGTTTCCTTCCACAGTCTAAAGGCATGCACATTCAGTTAACTAGCTGTTTCATATTGCCCCAAAGGGTGAGTGTGAATGGTTGTGTGTTTGTGTGTGTGTGTGTGCGTGTAAGTGTGTTGGTCCGGTGACTGTCTGGCGAGCTGTTCAGGGTGTTCACTGCCTTCAGCCAAAGTCGGTTGATATAGGCTCCAGCCTCCCTGTGCCCCGAGTTGGATCAAGCAGTTCAGTAATTGAGTGAATAAATGAGTGTGGATCTTGTTTTTGGTAGTGCATTTGTGCTAACAGGAACTTTCAGCAGTTAAACCAGTGTCAGTTTTGAAAGTGTCACTATGACAGTGAACTGTCACTTCCCCCATGCTGCACCACCTCATATACGTCATAACCAACATTTCTTTCTACCCAAGAATACAGCAACAGCGGGCAAATTGTATAGAATTGGCTTAAAATACACCAGCGCTATCATGCCTTACTTGGTTACATACAGAAGGAATCATAGAACGAAATTGGAGGAGACAAAACATAAAACTGTGAATGTTTGACTGATGAGCTCATGTACATGGTTTTAAGAACTGGACTGAAGCCAATCCCAGCTGACTTTGGCCAAGAGGCACGACACACCCTAAACAAGTCATCAGTCTCTGGCAGGGCTAACAACGAGGCAGACAACCATTCACGTTTGCACCCATGGGCAATTTAGAGTAGCAAGTCAACCTAAATGCATGTCTTTGGACTGTGGGAGGAAACCAGACTACCCAGAGGAAACCAATGCATGCACAGGGAATACATGTAAACTCCATGCATAAAGGCCGGGTCTGCCACAAGCTTCCACCAAGGCTAACCACTGAGCCACTGTGTCCGAACTTCTTAATCTTTTCACCCATGATGCCACTTTCGTGGTTCTTGTTGCAATGTTTGTATTTAAAGGGAGAATGCCCTTGGTGGCCACAGGACATGAAACCACGAGTTTCTTTTCGTGGGGTGAGAGTGCTAACCACTAAGCCACTGTGTGTCGTGTAGGCTGTTTGTTTGTTTTAACCAACATTTAACTAGGTATCGGGGAGTGTTCTATCGGGGGACTGATATAGATTTGTGACAGGATTCTCCAACATCAATGCTTCTTAGCAGTCAACTGATACCTTCCTTGAAAAGTCTCAGGAGGGAGCACATTTTGCACTTTCCAGTTTCTCTGTAACATTACAAGCTGTGTGAGTTTTTTCCAGCACACCCAGTTGTGGGTAATTCCTAATGTAATAAATCTCTTGCACCTTGTGTATAAAATGTCTAAACACCCCATACACTGCACACGATTTCATAATAAATAAATGATTCACTCATTCATTTATTAATTTTCTAATCAGGGTCGCAGGGAGGCTAATGCCTATCTCAACCGAGTCTGGACAAGGGGGTGGTACACCCTGAACAGCTCGCCAGGCCATTGCAGGGCCAACACCTATACAACCATTCACACCACCAATTTAAACCAAGATAAATCATACAAGTTTTTTCACCTTTAATGTCATAAAGCAACCAACAACGTCAGAGTGAAAAACTCTTATTCATTTACCGATCCAGGTATCCATAAATCATTGGGACGGGTGGTGTAGTGATTTGGGTGCTGGGCTCATGATCGAGATGTCGGGGGTTTGAATCCCTGACCCCTGGGAAAGGTCTTAACCACAAGTGTTTGTCTCTCCACCCTGCAGTATAAATAGGTACAAGTAAAAAAAAAAAAACCCAGGAAGGTAACATGTAATGGACTAGCGTCCCATCCAGGAGGAGTTGAACTCCTAGTTGCTTCATGCTACAGAAACCAGCAATAAACCCCGTTGGCTGAGATGGGCTCCAGCCTCCTTGCAGCCCTAACAGTAGAATACTGAATTATATCTCATATAAATATATTATTGTTACAACCTACGTCCAAGTGTTTTTTTTCTGTCTGTTGTCTAATATATGGTTAGAAAATCGCAGAATAAATAGAAAATAATAGAAATATAAAATAGGCATATGAACTTCCTCATACCTTAAATTTATATAGAAACGTTTAGCAGTAGACATGCTTTCAGATAGAATAAAGACTTTAAATATCATCATACATTTGAATTCACAATATGCAGATTTTCTTATTGTTGGGCAAATATATACACTTTCCATACAACTTTATTTATCTTTATTTACAGTATTTAACAACTGTGTACTTCAAATGTTAGAGTACAGGGATGGAGTGGTTACCATTTCATATGGGCAGGTTTCTATATAGGTACTGTTTAAACAGATGGCATCCTGAACCTGCCAGGTGGCTGCAGGTATGGTGTCGACATGGTTAGAGAAGCAGAAAGATATTTGTCAAAGTAAATAGTTGTGGAGAACTGAGCAGTGACCCACAGGAAGTCGGTACATTGTTGACTTATATCATCAGTGCATCTGGTAATAGGTGCTGATCATCCACCTTATACACCATGGATTGTATCCTTCAAGGAATTCATGTTCCTATTAAGCTGAATCTCTGTGTTTAATATTTCAAAATCAATGACAGGTTGTATTCTGAAGATACTGGACACTGAGGATATTAGTTTGGGCAGAAGTTTTACATCTCAGTGTCTTAAATATAGTTGCTGCACAACTGTAGTTGAAGCTGGTCACCAAATTGCAGTGGTGCGAGAGAAACAGAACAAACGTCTATATAAATCTTACACCATCTGGGTGTAAATTACTATTCTAAAAAACATATCCTGTCTGTCATGCCGCTAATTGGCAAAGAGTAATAGCAGATGAAATTGCAGTAAAACTGAAGCCGGCAGACAGTCCAAAAACACAATCCAGAACAGCAGCGAAAAATCAAGCAGAAGTCAATCGATCAGACAGACAGGAGACAGGCAAAAGTCAAACTTAGTAATAAACATGGGAACCAAAGGCAATCCAATACTTCACGCTATAGTCAGTGAAATGAGATTCAGGTGTGCTGTGCATGTGACTTGTCATGTGATCAAGGTCACGTGACTTGGAGTGGTGCAGGTATTTTTGGGAAATGTAGTGAGTAAGGATAGCTAAGTATACAGGTTAGTCTGTGACACTGTCTTTTTATCATTTTTTATTATTATCCCTTTTATCTATTGGTACTAATGTCTGTAATTTTTATTCCTGACATTTCTGACAACGTGGCCCAAATTTACAATCAAAAACCTAGCAACAAGCCAATTTATTTACTTATTTTCCTGTCCTGCAAGCCAAAATGAGCACACACACACTCATACACATAACCCATCCAAAATGAGCACACACACACACACACACACACACACACTCACACTCACACACATAAACAGTGAGCATACACACAGGACCAGTGCCACATTCTGGCGCCCAGAGAGCCGTTGGGGGTTAGGTTAGTTTGCTCAAGGACAATTTATTTCTGAAAAACCCTGATTTCTTGTCTTTTTCACTGAAACTCTTTTTAGCTGGTTGTGTATTTCTTATGTATTAAATACTGTGAAATATTAAAATTCACCATAATACACTTTGCACATTACTAGCAAATCAGATGATGAATGTACCCATGCACATTTTTCTCAACAATGCAGGAAGCCTAAATACTTTAACCTTCACATCTGTGCATTATATTCCTATATATGACAAATGAAGATAAATGAATTTTCCAGCCAAGATACCTTCAGAGCAAAGAATTTGTTAAAGTACATTAATTACTGTACTGCATTAAAATAATTCTCTATATTTTTTTATGTTTAATCCAGAAATACCTCATGGAGCTTAAAAAAACAAACAAACCAAACATTCTCTACTGAAGACAGGACAGTATGGCAGACAGGCCAGTCAGGCACGTGCACCCTCTTCTTCTGCAGCCATACCTTTGTAACGTGTGCAGAATGTGGTTTTACACTGTATTGTTGATAAATGCATAAGCGTCCCTGGAAATGTCCCCGAATTCTCAATGTACTTAGCTTGCATTTATGCTGCCAAGAATAGTGACTATATCATGACAGACCCTGGCTTTTGGATTTGTTGCTGGTAACAGTCAGTATGGTCCTTTTCTTTATTGGTCTGGAGCTTCCTCCTGTTTGGAGTTTTCTTCCCACAATTCAAAAACATGCACAATAGGCTGACTGGAGGTTCCAAATTACCTCTAGGTGAAAGAGTGAGTGTGAATGGTTGTATGAGTGTTGGCCCTGCAGTGGTCTGGCGAGCTGTTCAAAGTGTACCCTGCCTTCGCCCAGAGTCGGCTGAGATGGGGATAGGCTCCCCACAACCCTAATTAGGATTAAGCATCTGAATGAATAGAATAGAAAATGAATGAATGAATAATCATCATCATCATCATAATCATCTTCATAAATCATAGATCGTAACACAAATGGAAGTCAAATGTATCAGGAAAATGATATTCTCAACTTAAAATGAAGTCCAAAAAGAAGTGATGAGTCTTTGAAAGTGATTTAAAGCATTTTAGAGTGTGGGCAGATTTAATACATTTACAGCATTTGGCGGAAGCTCTTACCCAGAGCAACATAAAATTATCATTTTTATACAACCGAACAGTTGAGGGTTAATTGCGTTTCTCAAGGGCCCAACAGTGGTGATAGTGGGGACTGAACCACTCACCTTTGGATCAGTAACCCTTTACTTTAACCACTAAGCCACCACTGCCATGTTAAATACTGTAGAGTGGTAAACTGTTCCACGGTAGGGAAAGGAACTTGACAGCATTTGATTGGCTGACCTTAACCCCCTTTAGCTGGAGTGTGAACATGAGCTAAGTAAGGTGGTGCCACTCCACCGAGAGATTCAAAAGTCAACGACAAAACTTTAAAATCAATCCTGTAACAGGGAGTCAGTGGAGGGAGTCCAGTACAGGTATAACATGGTCCTTTTTCCTTCCTGTTAGGAAGCAAGCAAGCAGCATTGAACCAGCTGCAGACGTTTAATGGCTGAAAGGTACAGGTCCACATACAAAGAATATATGGTGGTAAGAGCTCACTGTTGATTCTAACCCTAACACCATGCCCTGACATTTCACTCTTTGCAAGTGAAAGCAATCGTTATGAATTAATACTGTATATGCTTAGACATGGACTTTATAGTAAAGTGTGACCAGAGTGAAAGGGAGACAAATCAACATATCATTTCAATTTAAGAAAGGCTTTTAGTAATTTAGATTTGTTAATCACATTTTAAAATTCATTTTCTCCCTTTCCCACATCATTTACTTGTGTTTCTGCATCCCTTCCCTTTCTACCACTTTAAATTTTAATTTTCTAATTATATTACCATCTTCTTCCCTTTTTTTCTGTTCTAATATAAGATTAATTATTTCTGCGTTCTCCATAATTAATGGAACAGTGAAGTCATATCACAGGGGTCACCAACCTTTTTGAAACTGAGATTTACTTCATGGGTACTGAGTCATACGAAGGGCTACCAGTTTGATAGGCTCTCCTGAAATTACACATTTGCTCAGTTTG
>JAQMYF010000003.1:15310133-15323349 GCA_030014195.1 Neosilurus mollespiculum | reverse complement strand
AGCTGTCCAGGGTGTACTCTGCCCTCGCCCAGAGTCGGCTGAGATGGGCGCCAGCCTCCCCGCGACCCTAACTAGGAATAAGCGATTCAGAAAATGAATGAATGAATGAATATTTTATCATAAAGTGAGGCTTAATTGACCGTTTAAATAAAGAACAGAATTATAAGATGAGATTATCTATGAATTTTCCTTCAAATCGTTTGATGAATATACCCAGAAATGTGGTTCACAATAAAAAGAAAATGTAAACCTCAGAAAAATGGATTGTCTTGTTTGCTTAATGTTATTGGTAGAAATTTGCAATTGAAAGAAGTTCAATGTCCCCACCTCGCACGCGCTCTCTCTTTTTAAATATAAGATTTATTAAATATTTAACAGTTCACATACTCTTCAGTAATTTTAACTGCTGTACCTTATTTCTGCATTGGATTTTATAAATGCTCTGAATATGCATGAACAAATCAAGAAGACATCTTCTACTGCATATGCCCAATTGCATCATAAAGTGGTATTACCTCATCATAATAAATACCATTGTTCCTTCACTGCTGTTTATCTTCCATGATCACTGGCTAAGCCACGCTTGTAGTTCATGGGAAATGGATTGTTGTAACACTGTGCCGTGTTGGTTTGAGGGGAAATCCGCATTAAAATCAGTCCTAGATTTGAATATGCTTAAAAATGTGTCTGTATGTTCCTTCATCTTCGTCTGCATAGTGGGCATAATGATTAAAACATGAGTTTTTAAGCTGATCCCAAGGACGAGCAAAGTAACAGACAGGAGGGCACGCTTTGTTGCCTTTGTGAAGAAATTATAGATGCATGAATAGAATAATAAACAATCTGTTCCTTCTTTCTTTTCCTCTGTGATTGGATCTCTGTAGGCACATACTGTGGATCTGACTCCAAAGCATCAACCCGTGGTCCAGACACGATCCACATACCTCTTGCAGTGCATCTTGAGACTGATCCCACGTCTTCTCTAAAGACACACCATTCCGGCATAAGTGTGCTTGAAGTAGAAAAATACATGTTCATCTTTTGCCACAGCATTCATGCGGGTTAGTCAAGCACAAACACTAAGGCATGGGATACAATCCAACATTGTTTTGAGGTCCTGAGAGCACACTGTGGAAAACAGGTCCTGTTTTGTAGTTTACAACACTCAATTTCAGACAGTTTCCATATGTATCAGGTACTCATGCTTCACGTTTCTTTGGTCTCAGTAATGCTGAACATAACCGAACAATTTTTCCAGATCCAGACTAAAACCAGATTTTTTTTTTCCCCCACTTCCAATTTGGGCATTTTCCAATTCCTACCCATCAATATGGATGATTGCTAGCGTATGATTTCTCGAAAATGCAAGTCAGGCACCTGATCTTTTTGAAATGCTGCTCAAACTACATTACTGCCAATGTTGGTTAGTGTTGATTTAATTGATAGGGAGAGCATACCACCATACCTGCACCCAGAGACCATGACTAATTGCCCTCTCTTAGACTTATGGCTGTGCCATCAGGATTTGATCTTGGTCTCTACTCATGATAGGGCTTTTGTTGCAACACTAGGATGACTGAAAACAAAAGATGCAGGATTAGATAATGAATTTTGCTCAAGGAAAGCAATGAATTCATGGGTCTCAAAGTGGGTCTGTGAAGCAAAGGAAAGGGGGCCATCATTTTGTTATAGTAGTGAAAATCACAACTAAATCAAACCAGTCATTATCAAAGTGTAGCAGTTCTGTATAAGTGAAGACATAGAGGCAAGTGACCCTCACTGTGTTTTCACCCTGTCTGTGCATTTGTGCATGCGTGCCGAACTATCTTGTGGACACTTCTTCATCTGAATTTCTTACCAGATTTTGACCAACTTTTATCAGTTCCTCACTTCTAAAGGTGCATTAACTGGTACAGGTTCAGAGGTCACAGGTCATCTTATGCACACTCTGGATGGATTTGGACCAAAGTTTTACCTATAACTTGCTAATAAATACCCATGAACTGGTAAATATTTTACGGACATAGGTCAAAGATCAGGGTTTACCCAGTGTAAGCCCACCCTAAAGAGGTTTATGGCAGAAGCATACCACGCAGTGTGTTGCACCTAGTACTCCTGCGTCTGTTTATTCTAGAGTCTCATGCTGAGACACTAAACCATGCACCATATACTCAGGCATACACGGCTTACAGCTCTCTCTCTCTCTCTCTCTCTCTCTCTCTCTCTCTGGATACGGGCATCCCTCCTTTAAGCACATAAAGAACAAACATAACTAAATGCCAGTAATTAAACACAGGTGAAACTCATCAACATGTTTACTGCTGGTTCTACTTGACACCTCTTCAATTATAGACAGTATTCAATCATGCCCTTGTTGCCACAAAAATGTATTATGCCCATAAGTAATATCAATATGAATATGATAAAATAAAATTGTAATAAAGTTAGTTATATGTATGAAAAGTTTTTCTGATTTTTTTTCATAGGGTAAAGTGTTCCAGACCTTAAAACACCTAAGAAAGCTTGGCTTAGACATTTCGATTTTGGCTTAGACATTCCAGTTGTAGCAAATGCTTACGAATTACCTTACAGTTTAAGGTCAAATTTGGCACTGGACTGCGCCCCACAAACAATGCTTCCTAGATTGCACTACGGCCTGCTAAGATATGGCCACCGCAGACTTCAGTGTCACACAAAGTCATGAGACTTCTAATCATGCCACTATGTTCCACATCACACACGATTACATTCCTACACTCGTTACGTTTTCCTCGTGGGTGCTTGGAATGCAGTGCTTAAACTGTGTACAGTGTATCACAAGTGTAACAAGCTGCTGATACAAAATGTCAGCATAGACTGTACACATGATAATATTTGTGTCTGCTGATGAATATCTGGACTCTAACACAGTTACTGGCTTTTACTCACACACTCAATCTTTCAAGTGCTTTAGAACAGCTGGAGAAATGGTCCTTTACTAATGCGTTTAAAGACGCTTCGTCATGCCAACATCCAGGGAACAAGGACATCATTCAGTGCTGTGCCAAAGTACTTGGTCTTGTATTGTTATCACGGGCAATCTTCCATGTGTCGTAGGCAGCATCCAGGTTTTTCTATTGTTGGCTGGTTGGTTTAGCCCTTAAGTGGGTGGGGGGGTTGGATTTTATCAAAAGCGAATATTTTGCGAGTGGTGGCAAATATGCATTTAGTTAATTAGTTAGTTTGTTTGTTTGTGTATATTCATTTTGTTTTTACTTTTACTGTGATGAATATGTGGGAGTATTTTGTGGACATTCATTTGCAAAAATTTTTTCAACTGTTCTCCAACTATCCTCCAACTGTTCTTCAACTACTCGCCACAAGCTTCTCAAATATCTGGCCAATAAACTGTTACGTTGTATTTGCCAGCTGTGTCAGATTTTTGTCACCAAGAAATGGGTCAATACTAGATCAGTAGAATACTAGAATTCCAGAAAGCATCTTTAAACTGTCCCCAAGCACTCCTAACTATTCTATACTTGTTGCTAACAGTTCCACATACTCTCACCTTTTTTTTTTCGCCAAATGTAGGAAACATTGGCCTGAGTATCAGGTGAGGGATTAGTGACCCTAAAGAATAATTAGTAAACGTCTGGGGATCGTTTGGACATTTCTTCCCCCCCCCCCGCATTTGTCACAAGCTTATTTTTAAACGTTTGTAATTAATTTTTGGGGGTTAACAAGCCATGAGGAACATTCAGAGAACATGGTGAGTACTCAAGAGTAGTTAGAGATTTTCTGGGGGGGATTTTTTGGCAAAGTCAAATCGCCAACGTTGGCAATTTGGTGAGATACCCCATTTAAGTTTTAAAGGCCTGCCTTTGTGTTAATGTCAGCTGGTGCTGACTCACTAGGACTGCTGCCACCACCAGCATCTGTGTAAATGAGTGTCTTCAGAGTTGTATATATCACTGCTGTCTTTTCCAAAAAAAAAAAAAAAAAACACATCCATTTGCCTGAATGTTAAAATTGATGTTTGCAACAACCTGATTTTGAATTTCAAAACAAAAGCCAATGCAGCGCTTTGTAGCCTGAATCCGATAATGTCACAGCCTCACTAAAGTGCAGGACAGCAGTAACATTTCCAGAGCGGAGAAAAACTTGGCAGTAATACTAAAAAAAGTTGCTGTTGTCTCATAAATAGAAGGTGTTTGGCCAAGTCTGAAATTGCTCGACTCTATTCATAGACGGTGATCAGGCGAGTGTTTTTTCCTCACACTGAGCGAAATCAATAGCTGCTCTCAATCAGCTTCTATCCAAACAACAACTGCAGTGATTGTTCCCGAGCCACATGACATGACCGTAAAAAGAAAGCGTATAACAAATGGTGGTTAGTCAACAGCAATGTTCTATTTATCCACCCCAGGGTATGTACACTGGAGGGAATGTTTCACTGCTTCTTTAAAGTAAATTTAAAATAAAATCACCAAAGTTTTCATTGTGAACCCAATATCATGACTGTATATCACGTGGGAAAGACAGCTACAGCTCTGGGTGATGCTTTTATTAATGTTGGCATACAATAAACAAACTCTAGAAGCTCTTGGATTAAACTTGCTGAAGGACAGGCAGCAGGACAGGTGATTCAGAAGCAGGGTATCAAAGGCAAAAATCACAAATATTAGACCAGGAATTTCGTCACAGAAGACTGTAATAAGTTTATATAGGCAAGTGAGTTGTCTATGAGCTGTATTCTGGTGAACATCACATTGAATGAGACTTCTTTGAAGGCCTACCATAAGCATAGGTGTCAGACATGGAAATCTCAGAAGGATGTTATATGCACTCATCCAACATCTTCCCTTACGGCTCAGTGCTTTCAAAGTGCAAGAGGAGATGATTGTGACGATGTCAGTTAGCATGTCGGTCAACCAGTACTTGTAGTTCTAGAGCAGTTGGTGAGTTGAACACCTCGATAACCATAATTAAAGGTATTTACCTCCACAATGAAGGGCATAGATGCAGATCTTAAAATGGACTTAGGCAAAGTAGAAAGACTACTCAGAATTTAAAATTCTTTTTGGAAAGCTTGGATGCCATGTCTTGTGGACTAAAAAAAAGAGGGACCATTCATGTTGTTATCAGTGCTCAGTTCAAAAGCCTGCCTGTCATCAAACCTTGCACCCAAAAGTGTTGGTTGGCACCTATCTCAGCCAACACTGGGCAGGGTACACCCTGAAGAGCTGGTCAGATCATTGCAGGGCTAACATACACAGAACCATTCACACTTACATGCACATCTAGGGGCAATTTGAAACAGCATGTCTTTGGTGCATGTGCATGTCTAATGTGCATGTCTTTGGATTGTGAGAGGAAACAGGGACACCGGGTGGAAACCCACGCAAGCGTGGCGGAGAACATGCAAACTCCACACAGAGAGGCCCAAGGCCGTGACTCGAACCAAGGACAAAACCCGCCACAAAAGAGACAAAAGTAATTTAATTACAAAAAAAGGCATCAGTCGCCATGGGACAGATACCTAGCTAGCAATTTTAGAAGATTGAAAATACAATCCTTTGTATCTTACTTATCTGGCTAGGGAAATTTATATAGATCAATGATGGAAAGCATTTTTACTCCTAAATATCTAATATCTGAGATTACAGTTCATTGTAGTAAGATAAATTAATACTTGCTATGATATCAATGTTAAGAATTCTATTGTTTATACTAAGAAGTGATGTGTACTTCTGTTGGCTCCACTGATAGAAATAGCTCTCCAAATCCATTTTAATTTAAACCCTGCATGTACAGAAGAAACAAGTGCACTTCATGCTCAGTGTAACACAGTATGGAGGAGCAATAATAGCGCCAGATCTACAGAGCATAAATTGAGAACAGTGTGACTGAAAATCCCAGCAGAATTATGTGGCAAACACTGTTCATCCAGGTCAAGATAACAACTGATTCTTAATATAAAGCAGTAAAAGTTACTTTATACTGACGCTGATGATACTGATACACATCTACAGCTCTGTTCTGTAAAGGCAATGAATTAGTGCTATTTTCAGTGGGACCTTTTTAATGGGCTGGTGTGATGTTGCCCAAGGCAAAAAATGTTTACTGTTATTATCCTAATAAAAGTTAATTATTTTCCTTAAACTGCACACAACACACATGTTCCATTCCTCTAATTCCACTGCTTGTTTTTATTACCTCCACTTAGGAGCTTATGCGTTACCTTCAATTTATTTGTTTGTGTGTTTGTTAATAGGATTACACAAAAGGTTATGCGCAGATTTTTATGACATTTATACCAGAGGTGGGGCTACGAACAAGGAACACTTCATTCGATTTTGGAGGTGATACGGATTAAATTTTGGATGACGGAGTTTTTTTTTTAAAGATTCTTTAATATTGTGGAATTTTTGTAAGTGAATTTTTATGGCAGGCCAAGCAAGGAGGCTGTGTACTGTGCTATGAGATAAGTTCCATCCATTTGCCGGACCACTTAACCCTACTGAGGGTTGAAGACTAGCTCAGCTGACTCTGGGCGAAAGCAGGGTACTCCCTGAAAAGCTCGCCAGACTATCGACCCGACAAACACTCAATTATACATAGTCACACTCGCAACTAGGAGCCATTTGGAGCAGCCAATTAGCCTTATGTGCATGTCTTTGGACTGTGGGAGGAAACCGGAGTACCTGGAGGAAACCCATGGAAGCATGGCGAGGACATGCAGACTCCATTTCCTTAAAGGAAAACTAAAAGCCATATTTATGATGTATAATTTTATTTAAAATTGTTTCTCTGGGCTATATTAATATACTGAGTTGACGTCATATTTCTTTTGAATATCAAATATTCATTCATTTGCTGAACCTGCATACTTCACACAGAAACGCCCAAGTCTGGTTCTCAAACCCAGGATCTCCTTGCTGTTAAGCGGACATGCTAACCACTACGCTGCCCACATTTTTACCGGGAACCTTTTGTGTGACCATTCCGTGTATTTGTCTTATGACTAATCATGGTTCTGTTGTATTTAGGTAGTTGCCTAAAACCTCCAGTATAATCCAAGACAGGGCGGCACAGTGGTGCAGTGGTTAGTACATCTGCCTCACAGCAGGAAGGCCTGGGATCAATTCCTGGGCCGGGGTGTTTCTGGGTGGAGTTTGCATTTTCTTCCAGTGCTTGCATGGGGTTCCTCCGGGTACCCCGGTTTCCTCTCACAGTCCAAAAACATGCACAGTAGGCTAAATGGCTGTTCCAAATCACCCCTAGGTGGGAGTGTGAATGGTTGTGGGAGTGTTGGCCCTGCAACGGGCTGGCGAGCTGTTCAGGGTGCACCTCACCCAGAGTCGGCTGACATGGGCGCCAGCCATTCTTCAACTTTCTCTTCAAGAAAATTAATAATCCAAGATGATATTTGATAACAGGTGACTAAGTTGTTTTTAATGTGGTTTAGTGTACCAGTTACACACATTTCAGCTACACACATTGGCTTCTCTGAGCTCCCTTTTTCAAAAAACAGTGCGCAGCTATGTCTACATGGACTCTATCCTTGACTTAAGTCTGCTTTCATTTGGAGAATAAATGACTAAAAATGGCAAAGCTTCATACTTTTTTACTTACATGTACAGGAGACCCTATTTTATGTTTAGATATTAGTGTACAAACAGTGGCAGTATTTAGCAATAGCATGGAAGTATTACACTGATTCAGGAATTTTTTCATCCAGGTGTTTCTTATGAATTCTGACACTAAAACATGATAGTATTAAATGTTAAAAATGTCCCAGTTCATGAGTGTTCCTCTTCCTTTAAACGCAGCTGAGATCTCCTACCTCATCCTGACTAACTCCAGTAAATTGACACTTGAGCTCTTCTGCCCTTGAGATTTGGAAATGGCTTACTGTGAGCAATACCATGTAGCTGTGTAAGAGCTAATCTCTGGAAATTGAGTCTAGAAAAGGGTTCTTCTGCTTTATTTTTCATTAGACAAGAGTACCTGGAGGAAACACATGGAGGACATGCAAACTCCACACAGATATGCCTGGCGCCTCAAACCCAGGACCTTCTTGCTGTGAGGCAGGCGTGCTAACCACTACGCCACTGAGCCTCCCCAGGAGAAGGGTAATACCTAAACACATCATTTCTTTTAGTACAAGACTAAAGGCCAAAAAATAATAATAATAACAGGCTGCGACCACAAAGTGCCAACCTTGCTAATGTTCATTCATTCATTTGCCGAAAAGCTTAAACCTTCTATTCACGCAGGAAGGCTGGCGTATAGTTCAGCTGACTAAGGACGAAGGCGGAGTTCACCCTGAACAGCTCGCCAATCCAGCACAATACCAACACACACACAACCATGCACACTCAAACCTAGGGACAGTTTGGAGCAGCCAATTAGCCAAATTTGCATGAGTTTGGACTGTGGGTGGAAACCAGGGTACCCCGAGGAAATCCACACAAACATGAGGAAAACATGAAAACTATGCACAGAAATACCCTTGCTGAGCCCAGGCCTCGAATCCATGACCTTCTTGCTGTGAGGAAGACATAATAACCACTACACCACCGTGCTGCCCCATGGTAATGTTAACCATCAGTAACCTAGTATTTGTTTATGTTTATGTTTTTGTTTGCATCAACACTCCCCAAAGCAGACACACACACACACACACACACACACACACACACACTCGTATGCATTAGGCACACACACTTGGAGCAGTAGGTAGTCTGCCACACAGCGGCACCCAGGGAACAGTTGGAAGTGAGGTGCCTTGCTCAAGGGCAATTCAGCCGTGAAGATGGTGGGAGCGGATGTCACCATTCACTTTCCCCACTCACATACATTTTTTTTTCCGCCGGCTCAGAAATTGAACCAGCAACATTTCGATCCCAGACCCACTTCTCTACTCTTTAGGCTATGGATGTTATATTATTAGTTTCACTGGACACAATAGGTTACAAGTTTCAAGTTTCAATTTATTTGCTGCATGTATTGAGCTAAATAGTAAAGTTAACCCCCATGTGTCATTTTGAATGTTGATAGGTCAGTTTGTTTAGTTCAGGTCACACAAACCACATTTTCTGAATATGGGAATGAACTAATTCTTTTGTTGACATATCCCATCCTGTTAGCCATGATATGGTGCCCCCACAGGAGAAAAGGTTAAGGTTTTTTTATCATTGACCCAACAATGGGAGCTTGGCGGATCTATTGTCTTATTATCAGTAACCCAGAGCCTTAACCATTGAGCAAACACTGTCATATCTGTTTGGCATAATATGATGATTCACTTCTACTATTCTCTCTAGAGGAGGGTTAACTGCCTGCTTAAACCTATACAGTATGTGCTTATTATAACTGACAATTACCCAGTAGGGGGAACTGCACACTGTGGAAAATAATGGGGCCAGTGTAATTTTTAATGTTAGCTGCACATATTGGACCAACTGTTATCACATTTTGGCTGTTTTTTCCTTGATTATTAGATCTGCAGTCCTCAACCACACAGTACACTGTATATTAAAATGTAAAAGGAGTTAGCAAAGCATTACATCATTATTGTTTTCGAAATTGTATTTCTACATTGATTCATTCATTTTTCCATACTATTTATTCTGTTAGGGCTGCAATCCCAATCCCAGATGACTTCAGGCATGAGTTGAGTACACCCTGAAAAGGTCACAAGTCAGTTGCCGGGCCTGTATGGCTAGACACTGACAGTAAAACTATTTTTATCTATTTAAGTAGTTTAGCATCTTTCGCGTTTTGATATGCTCTGCTTTTCATTCACTTTTAAGGTGCTTTTGAAATGAAAACAGATTTTTTTAGGGATTTGTGTAACTGTCTCTTAGTGTAATGGACACTAATTCGATAGTAGCAAGAATTAGAAGTGCACTCAGAGAGTGCAGACCTCCACCAAGGTAGTGCAATCTCTAAACTTTTCAATCCAGGCTTTATTGGCAGATGATGTGGAATTATAGTGCCCCCTTGTGGCATGTTCTGCAATTATTTCTTATAAGAATAAGCTATTTTCTCACTGCGCACTGTGGTTGGTTTCCGCCTTCTTGCCCTATTATGCAATAGTAGAAACTCCCTCAGGCTCCCAGTCAACAAGGTGTGTGACTATCAATCTGAAAATGACAAGTTCGAATCCAGATTGATGCCGCAGCCATCTGCAACGGGAGTTCATGGGAGCTAATTGGCCGAGCTCTCAGAGGAGGGAGGGAAGGCATACACTCCCCTGTCAATATCACCAGCCAATCCATGGAGGTCTGTGAGCTCATTCGTACAAAAGGGGCGGATATCGTTTTCCCTCTGAGCGTGTTAGGCCGCTTTCAAAATGCACATGCACAGAAGTTTGTCAAGAGGCAGGCGGTAGCATCGCATGTCACAGAGAGGGCATGTGCATGCTTACGGCCCTCCCTGGTTGCTGGTGGTCATATGTGATAGAGAGGCAACACTTGACAGATGGGAATTGGAGACCACTAAAATTAGGGGAGGAAAAAAAAAGGAGGAAAAAATGGCCCAAAATTCATTCAGTTCTTCGTTGACCCAAGACCCACATTTGGTGAAACTTTTTGTGGAAATCTCATAACCTCCCACCTTGGTGGAAGAAAAAAAATCATCTTATGTGCATGTCTTGTTTACTACCACTGACTGATGGAGAATGTAATTCCATCTTTATACACCATTTTTATCAGTAAATAATATCCTTTAAGTAAGTATTGTGGTACTTAAAAGAGGCGAGCCCTTCAACACGCCATCACACTGAATTCATGATTCGTCAACATCAATATTCTCAAGTCATCTTGACAAGCACTACAAGTCCAAAAGAAATTACACAAAATTAAACTCTTAGGTTTCAGAATGTGTGTGTGCGTGTACGTGTGTGTGTGTGTGTGTGTGTGTGTGTGTGTGTGTGAGAGTGAAATCATCAAATAAAATGCTGTGACATGATGTAATTTTCAACCCCATTTGATGTCATTACCAATGTGGCAGTGTCTGGAACTGCATCAGTATTTGTGAAACTGCATTGAATACATAAACCACACACACACACACACACACACACACACACAAAGCAGCATGCATTGCCTCCTGACTCAAGGCTGCAATAAAGAAGCTGATTTATTTTGAGGTTAATCTAATGAAAATGAAGTACAATTTATACAGACGTGGTGGACATAGTGGAAACTGACAGTGTAATGAAGGGAGGTTTTTTTGTGTGTGTGCGTCTCCTCCTCCCCCAAACCCACTACCCCCTACCCCAAATTCCCTCAGGCAGCAGTAGTGTACTAATATGTGTTAACTGCCATCCTGGGCTCAGTAAGCTTCAGAAAATGGAAATTATTACATGGTCAAACATTTTTTATGACTCCTCCTGAACACAAAGGTAAATTCTGCTCTTTTCTTCAGGAGCCACTCTGACTTCATCCACTTATAATGAATGCATTCTTCATGCCAGTTTGTGGATACCTGGTCATTTGTGCCTTTCTGTCAGTGGGTGTTGATGATACAGTTGTAAAAACACCTGGTTTGTGCCTTCTTGGCAAAGCTCATGAATCATCCAATTGTAAGAAACTACTGTACACTGCACAAAAAAAGTCATTTGACACAATAGCATGTACTCGAAAATCAACAACTGTGCAGTAAGAGCCATGGATTATCTGTATTGTTCTGTGTTTCATGGTAATTCACTATTGTTTACTGCTACAAGTTATATTTTAGTGGATTGTTCAGCATAATCGTTGTTTTTGGCAATTAAACAAAAGCTGCCTTGATTTAAGTACGACAGTTACTATTGGTTAGGATAACAGTAACTACTTTTGCTAATTAGCGATCATGCTGTGAAGTTGAGTCGTGAGCCTATCGCCGTTTTTTACCTAACTGAATTTACTGCGCTTGATTTTTATTAATTATACAAAACGACTGCTAATCTTGCAAAGCCCAGGAAAAGCACATTAATATACAGATTTAGGTGCGCCCTTAAAGTGGAGCTTCCTTAGAGGTTTTTTTGTGCTTCTTTCTTTGCAAAATGAATTCATTATCGTCTCAAGGTTCTAAAAGTTAAAGCTGTGTTCTCCAGAAAAATCAGCAGAAGCACTGCAAAAAATACTCCTTGAAATAAATTTGATTTGTTATTTTGGTTAAAAAAAAATTTAAATAGCAGGGCCTACACACACACACACCTAACGTTGATTTGGAACAGCTATTAGCCTTATATGTATGTCTTTGGACTGTGGGAGGAAACCAGAGGAAACCCACACAAGCACAGGGAGAACATGCAAACTCCACACAGAAACACCCAAGCCTGGGACTCGAACTCAGGACCTTCTTGCTGTGAGGCAGACGTCCTAACCACTATGCCACCATGTATAACCTTTTAAAAACAAATATTGTCTTGGTATACATTCCCGGATGTGAGTATGTGTCACGTTCCTGTTAAAGTGCAAACTGCCAGTTAGCATTGCGATGCATAACAGCCAATCAGTGCTGCGGTACATATGGACGATTGGATTTACAGTACAAGCCATTTAAGGTCAACTCCCTGATTTGTTAAAAGCTATTGGTCATGAAATTCAAAAACAGCTTTGTCGATTTAGTTGAATGGCTTTCTAGGGCTTTAGTGCCTTAATGCATCCACATCAGGAATATTTTAATTAACAAAATGAGTGTTTCCCTATAACGAAAAATACAAAGATGCACGCCAGTGTTTTTTACCATACATGGAAGTGGGCCTGAACTCATAGTGGGTGGAGTTATATGCGATTTCTGTAGGAGCGATGGCAGTCCACCTAGGTACTTCACCTGACACGTGTGTGCTGTGGTTGATTAAGGTGTGGGGGGCGTGATGTGCTCCTGCAAGGTTAAGGAAACCGATTTCCTTTATGTTGCTCTGCTCCAAAGGCCCACTTGGCAGCTCTGTTAATATTTTTCTGTCCATTCATGTTTGAACATTTTCCCCCCTTATTTACTTTTTTTCTAATAGCCTTGTTATCATTTTGGAAGATGGTAACTAGGGGCAGTGGTGGCCTGGTGGTAGGTTGCTAGATTACTGGTCCCAAGGTCGGGGATTCAAGCCCCACTATCAACGGGTTGACCATGCTGTTGCCCCCAGTGCAGCTAACTGGGTTATCAAGGGCCGGCCATGTCTCTCACTGTCTATGGTGAGAGGCATGTAAAAGAACCATTGCTGATTTTTGTCAAGAGTAGGCTG
>JAQMYF010000003.1:15296562-15307325 GCA_030014195.1 Neosilurus mollespiculum | reverse complement strand
TTTTGAAAGAATTTAATTTCTACCTTAAATCTATAATTTTTAAAAATGACAGTGCAGTGCAGTGTTTATGATAAGTTAATGAGTTAAATGTGAGTTATCAAGCAGTCAAGGCTGGGCCTTTGTGCAAATCATCAACTGCTCAGTTTAATAAATTAGAAAAAACAAATATATAAAATAGTCATGATAAGGGCTTCTGCTAAATGCCATAAATGTAAAGGTACAGACCATACGGTACTTCTGGCCATGATCTTCAGGAAGTCTTCCTGTTGAAAGTGAAACATCTGAACTTGTAACTTGCATTTCAAAAAGATGAAGGTTCTCAGTAAAGGAGTAGAGTAGATGCAGTGGGACCTCATTTTTAAAAATTTAACATGTATGTATGATATCTGCGAAAGAACTTTTTAAACATGCTATATATATATATATTATATCTTATTGGCATTAAGACAAATAACATATCAGATAATATTGGCCATTACCATTGCTATCTTTTATTGCCACTGGATGAAATTCCCTTTGGACATTTTAATCTGCTTTTCAGAATGGTGTAAGATAGTGGAGTGGAGTGCCACAGGCCAGAGATCTGGCATGGATGAGTGACTTCATTTCCTGAACACTAAAACACCAGAAGTTACATGGCGACCAGCAAATAGAGCGAATTCTACCCAATCTGCTCAATATTCTACACATCTCTACCCAGGTGTATTTTCTTAGTGTAGTCACACTGGTCCTTCAAACAGCCAAATAATAATGGAAATACAGCACGGAAGACATTTCGCAGGTCCTTGTCTTGTTGAGTTTGTGAATTGTGGACTTGCAGGGGTTACCCGTGAGGCACAAATCATTTTTTATTACATAAAACGCTTTAAATTCACTCCCCCAAGAAATTTCCCAGTAAATTCAGACCATTGGTGCTAAACATATGACAGCAGGAAACACAGGTAGAATGTGAAAGTAGAGACTGCCACTTAAACCTGTCTCTTTATATCACTTTAAAAGACCTCAGGATCTTCTCTCAGGTTGCTTCTCAGCAGATGGTGAGACCTCTCAAGTGTTAAGGACTCCAGATGTTCCAAGGCAGGATGAGCTTTAGCAGTTGTGAACTACACACTAGTACTACAACATTTTCGTAAGGAGCTGTTAGTGAGGCAGAGAACTGACCGTCTTCTTGTATGATTAAATAAATCACCGCAAACCTATCGAGGAATGCTCAGGGTCTAAGTCTTGTCTCCTGAGCTCCAAGGAGGCAGGTGCTTAGCTGCGTTCTCCTGGAAAGTTCACAACGGTCTCCTGAGGAGAAACTGCTGATAAATTCCTCCTGTCTGTGCATGGCATGTTTCCCAGTACTCCACGTGCTTTTGAGATTTCGCTTTTGTTCTACATCTGGTTTTATAGCGATACACCTTTGCTTTTGGTTTTAGTCATGTCTCTTCTAATTCGTTTGTTACTCAGATGCATTCACCTGTTCTGTGTTCCATATGCATTGTTGTGGTTATTCTGTTAAAGCTGACATGTTCCATGTTCCTTCCCCATGCCTTCTTTCTTTTTGTACCTTCTGGCTTGGATCCTTGCCTGTAGACCTCAGTTCTGATTATGGATTGCTCATAACCAACCCTGTGGATATAAATATGCTGCTTGGTCCCTATAATAATGGTCATGCTAAATCTATGTACTTGCTTATTGCCTTCATTTACTTGCCTTGTCTTTCATGTTAAAGAACAAGGCTGCGTTGTATAAATGTGTTATTTGTATTCTATTCTTTTCCCTGTATCACTTGTAAATAAATAAATGAGTGCACTGAATTATTTGTCACTCTAGGAGAGCATGTGTAATGCTGCAATGTTGCCATCTTGAGAGTGGTGATTGAAATAACACTTAAGCATTGGGAAGCACGTTGTTTTGTTTTTTACATATCTATACAACTTTTATTAAAAAAAAAGAAAGAAGGAAAAAATTAATTTAAAAAACTTGCTCGTGTTATACTCTTACGATATCAAATTTCTTTCTGTCTTCAAGCCGTGAAGCGAGAAAAATTTATGTGGATGCAAGATGCAGATCAAACTCAATATAGTGAAGTCAGTGTAGGCTAGACCAAAACCACAGTCCAAGCTTGTGGTCAAAGAACAGGCATGGGTCAAAAGATCGGGTGAACAGTTCATGAAAGGTGAAGCACAGGCATGAAACTGTAGGCAGGCAGGCAGAGTTTATGCACAAAATCTGCAATATCAGCGGTTCTAGGTGTGGCAAGGATGTGAAACTGGTCATATATAGGAAATCCAACACATTATTTAAAAATGACTTGTTAATGCACTGGAAACAACAAAGGTGCAATACTTCACAAGGAGTGAATTCTGAACCAAGTCCTCATATACTGCGATGATGAGTAGTGGCAGGTGTGTTCTGGGTCATGTGACATGAGTGCTAGAAGTCAGTTGACTGAAATTAGTGAAGGGTAAGTGTAGTAGAAATGTAGTGTGCAGGCTGAGAAAGTAGCAAGATGCTGTGACATCTGTGGATTCAGTAAGTGCTTCCTCACATCTTATTTTCTGTCCATGAAACTTTTATTCACAGGAGCTACAGTGCTACAGTTTAATTAATATTTCGTGTCTAGCATTATGTCACTGACCACTAACAAGCCCCCAAGTATATTTTTTGCCTGCGTTTCAGAATAATACCTATCTAACATACCGACTGTCGAGTCTATATGTGCTTGAGCTAGAGTGTGAAAGACACTCAAGGTCAAGCAGTAAGCAAATGAGAGATATCTGACAGTTCATCATAGTGAGATATGCCTCACAGGAAGTGAGTGATGTTCAGAGAACTAGAGTGTGAAAACTGATCTGTCATCACTTTCGATCATCGGTGAGGCTCATATGTGCAGGATAATCCACTCTGCCTGTCATTTTATCTTCAGCCCAGAAATGATGAGAAGAAAATTATACAGTGATTTAGAAGCTTCAGTTCTCAGTGCAAGCCAAAAATGGGTTAAATTTTATTTGTATAATATTTGGAAATATAAATCTTAGTTAAATGACAGCACTGTTTTACCTGCTTAATCTTGGATTAGGTGTTAACCAGTTTTCTATCACAGTAGCTCTGTCAGTAGTTCAAAGTACATGCTTTATGTTAAGGCACTGGTTTTAATACATTTTCCTTCCTAAATTGTAATAACATACACAGTGATTTGACACTAAAATGTTATCATTACAGTTGACTGGCACCCTTCTCAGCCAACCCTAGGTGAAGGCAGGGCACACCCTGAACAGCTCTCTAAAGCCCTTGCAGGTCTAACACACGTACAACCATTCACACTCACACCTAGGGGCAATCTGGAACAGCCAATCAGCCTACTGTACATGGTTCTGGACTATAGAAGGAAACCAGCATACCCAGAGGAACCCACGCAAGTACAGGAAATCGAACCCAGGACCTTCTTGCTGCTACTTGTGCTAACCATTGCACCATCATGCTGCCCCCATTGCAGACTTTTATGAGGATATATTTAGCAATTCAAGAATGTAATTGGTTGGCATGGCTAACAGCAAAAAAGTGTGGAGTTTGCATGTTTTCCCTATGCTTACGTGGGTTTCCTTCCACAATCCAAAGACATGCACATTAGGACGGCCCCAAATTGTCTCTAGGTGTGACTGTGAATGTAAATTTTTGTCTTTATACCTTTAAGAGAAAAAAAAAAGTAAAATTGTACAGGGAGCAACTTTTTAAAGATGTTTGATCGAACATAATAACAGAAATTTGTTTTACGGATGTTCCAGAACATAAAAATTATGTAAAAACTGACAAACAGTATGACGAAGCAGAATCAGAAAAACTTTACTGATCCCTGGAGAGAAATTATTTTGTCACAGTTGCTCAACAGCCTGTAAAAGAAGAAAAAATTAATCAAAGTAAAATCAAAGCAAAATAAGCAAGTACTAGTAAATAATTACTAGTAGCAGAAGTGTAAGTACACATTAAGATTGCATAGGTAATGCTTTCATATTTATGGTATTCGGCAGACTTTATCCAGAGTAACTTACAAAAGCATTTTAAAATCCATATCTGTTAATACATCCTAGGCGGCACAGTGGCGTAGTGGTTAGCATGTCCACCACGCAACAAGAAGATTCATGTGGTTCATGTACCAGGCTTGGCAGTCTAGACTATGGTTTCTGTGTAGAGTTTGCATGTTCTCCCTGTGCTTGCGTGGGTTTCCTCAGGGTACTCCGGTTTCCTCCTACAGTCCAAAGCCATGCACATTAGGCTATATGGCTTTTCCAAATTGCCCCTAGGTGTGAGTGTGAAAGGTTGTGTGTGTGTTGCCAATAAGTGGACTGGAAGCCAGGGACCCCACCTTCACCCAGAGTCAGCTGACTCTGAGCCATTGGAGGCTCCCAGTTGCAGAATGGGGTTGCGTAATAGGCTGCAGTCATAACTTGCCCCATATCATAAGTGCAGCTTTGGCTTTTTGATTTTGCTCTGAACAGTTACATTTTCCTTCAGACAAAACCTTTATCACCATGGTTATATATTATTCTGAAAGTAATTAAGGAATTTGATCAGGGAATTTTATTTGTACTTCCTTCCTGTCTTTGGTTTTCTATTATGTGCGGCACTGTGTAGTAGAGTCCCAGGATCAACGAGTGTGTTTCTGTGTGGAGTTTTCTTGGCGTTGCTCCTCTTGATGATTAAATTGAGTAAGATGCTGCTTACTAAGATTTCAGAATAAGAAGGCAAGACTGGACGTGAAGCCACAGTCCACACTTGTAAAATGCACCACATTTGGTACCTTGATTGAAGGTCACTGTGCTCAGACAGTCATAAAAAGGAATTACCTGCTTAGTACCCTTTGTATGATTGTACAGGGTGACCCAAAAAACCCTCCCACATTTCAAAGGTAAATTCATCATTATTTGTACACATGAAGCAGTGCTAAGGTCTGTTAGTAGCTTGAAGAACTTTGTGTTTTCAGTAAGATGGAGCAACAGCCCACATAGCTCGAAGATCATTGAAAGTGCTGAGGAATTGTTTCCGGATCGGGTGATCTCGTTGGGTGGCCGGTCTGTTCTGTTGCAATGGTTTGGCGAGCTGTTCAAGGTGTTCCTCGCCTTCGAACCAGAGTCAGCTGAGATGGGCGCCAGCCTCCCCGCGACCCTAATTAGGGTTAAGCGGCTTAGAAAATGAATGAATGAAGAAGAATGCAGAGGATGAGTGAAGGATAACACCTAGACTGGAAGAAATACCTAATAGTGCGAAGTCATGACTGAAAATAGCAGGCTATCACATTACTGAAAGAAATGAGATCTTGCCAGAGAGAACAAGTTCAAGACGGCACTTTCATCCAAACCTGTAAGAGTGAGGTACTGACAGGGGTAAGAAGAAATGGAGAAGTTCACTAAACGAATGGAAAAGTTCAGGGAAAGTACACTGAATTGATTAAAATGACTCTTGAGTGGATCCTGATGGAAGATATGAAACAGCACTCACACTCTCTCTCTCTCTCTCTCTCTCTCTCTTGTTTTTTTTTTCCCTTTAGGGGGTGTTACTACATCTCCCACTCTAGACTGTACCTATTTAAGGCATTTTTAGTGAAGGTGGTAGTGGCTTTTTTTTTTATTTAGCTTGTTCCCTGCATCCCAGCTGTCACAAAATCAACCTTTGACTCTTCAGCTCCTGGCACACTCTGTCTGTCTGTCACTATAGGATGCCTTGTCATTGTAAGCCGTGCAAAAAGAGTGAGGTAGAGTGCTGATATTTCAGCTTTAAATAAAGCAAATGCTAAGGAATTTTAATTAATTTGCCAATCTGAGATATACTGCTATTCAAATTTATAGGAATACAGAAAAATTGAAATTTACAGACTGCCAGTGATATTGAATCAATTAGGACTTGGCTCTGCCTTGTTCTCATTTTACTTGAATTACGTTAGATTGAACTTTAGTGCTATTCAGCATTACCCATTCATTCATACTTGTCCATGAAAACTATGATGTCATGTTGCTCTGATCTACAAATTTTACAGCTGCGAGAGGTTGTGCAGTGGTTAAGGTGCTCGCTTTCTGATCCAAAAATCAGGGGTTCAGGCCCCACCATCACCAAGTTGTCACTGCCGAGCCCAGTTTATTCCATTTATTCAACTAGCCATATGCAAAATAATAAGGTCAAACACTCCAATACTAGCATATATGCCCCATGTTGCCCCTCAGACTCAAGACAAAGCCTGAATATGATTCAATAGAAATACGTCGTGCTACATTTTCTGTGCTGCAAATACATCATGGATGAAAAACTGAACACTTCCTTTTTGAAATAAAGCTTAATTTCCTTATTTAATGCCCATGGAGGTCACCCTCAAAGATAAGGATCCAATTCAAATCTATAGTAGCAGAATTAGTAGTAAATCTCCACTGTCCTTCCATTCTCCTGGAGGTAAAGGAAAAGGTGCATAATAAAACTGGTTTTGAACAAGTGCACAGATGTTCTGTACTCTAAAACCATAAAATTGCTAATCATCAAATCCCAGAATAATCCTGCTGATCTAAGTCGAAGCTTTTTTCTTTGACAGTTACAGGGAGACCCAAAGAGAGTGAACAAAGGCTGATGAAGTCCTTTTTATCAATATATCCTTTTTACTAGTGGTGTATTAACACCACACCACAGGCCTGTTTTATTTGTGGATTTGTGTTTGCACCTTTTTTCATTTTTCACTTTCTATTAATAATGCCATTGCAATAACTATTTGTTGGCCGCATACAGAGAACGGACATAAGTAAATAGACCCCCTTTAAAACTGTAGTCAACAGTCAATTTAATGACTTAAATTAAATGAACACTAGTCAGACTGCTGTATAAAGGTGCACAAGGAATCGTACATTGTTCATGGAGGATGGCGCACCATGTCACAGGTCAAAGGAAACACAAGAATGGGAGCAACCAAATGGCATCCAGATGCTCTTGTGGCCAAGTCAGTTGCCTGACATGAACCCGACTGAACATCTTTGGGCAATACTGGACAACGCAGTAAGAAAAAGAGCAAGAAGACCAACATTAAGAGAGGAATTGCTGAACTGTTTGTGGCCAGAATGGTCTGATATCCCACAAGCAAAAGTTGCACAGCTGATTGATTCCATGACTAAGAGAATTAAAGCATTAAAAAGAGGCCAAGGGACAGTCAACAAAATACTAATTTCCACATTTTGTGTATTTTTGTGTTTTAATATATCTTTTTTTTTCTCTTTTTTTTTGGGGGGGGGGCATTCTGAATTTTTTGGTGTCTATTTACTATTCAGGCTTTCATTAAAAGAAAAAAATACAGTTTGTACAGTGTTTGTCTCTTGTTCATGTATAGTTTATATTAACAATTTGTATGAATTTCTGTAAGACAGGAAGTGATACAGTTCTTGTTTGCTTTTGTGGGACTGTATCACATGCACAAGTCCAGTGGTTTAGGTAATCTCCAAGCAGCAGGGAATCTCATCTTCCTTCCCAGCTCCAAGAACACTTTATTTGAGCCATTGGAAAGAGTGACACTTTCAAAAACTTTCTTAGGGATGCCTTCTATTAGTGCAATATGCATTATTTCTTGTTCTTACATGTATATTTTCCATTTATTTTTGCTCTTACTGTACATGTCTCCATCTATCTACTGTACATGTCTCCATCTATTAAATATATTTACATGTACCACAGCCTAGCCATCGATAATAAAGGTTTGCAAAGGAGCATGGACTGTATTTTTAACTACAGGAAACAGATTGACACATACAGGAAAATGAGGCCAGCACAATTTCCAGCCTCAAACTGCAAAAACACAGCATTCATCACTGCGTTCAATGTGACGAAACCGTTTATCATGATTAAGCAGCATTTACTACATACCCATGTAAAAAAACATCACAGTGAAGAAGCTTCTCTCATCCAAAGAAAGTCTGTAATGAGCAGTAAACATTTGCAATGGAGGGAATTAGCAATGTATTTTTCGCCTTCGCTTTCGCTCACTGTTTCACTGCAAATATTTTCCCACATCTGGCCAGTAGCTTTAATCTGGATCTGACTAATTACACAGAGTTTTCTGGGCCAGAAGGGAGTTACTTTGGCTTTTCTGTGGACTTTTTTCAGGCAAGCAGCAAAGAGTAAGTAGAAATATTATCCATGGTGTTTCAGTAATAGCATTAATATTAATGAAAAATTAACAATAATACATAGCCTTGCATTAACTGAACTAAATGCAAGACTGAAATAATGCAACTGCTTGAACACTGTCAGTGCTGTAGTGTTGCATTTAAGGTCATTTTAAGTTCAGACCTACTTAGAAAGTAAGTTCATGGACAAAGTGCATTGTCTTGCTTATGTTGCTTTCTTTGTGCAATAAATTGAAATTCTACATGTGGTTACACGCACTCTTAAAAAGAGTACTAAACTGTACCATTTCTTCTCACCTTTTCTAGTTTTACTATACATCTTTTAGCTAAAGCTCTGCATATACTGTAGTATATCACTCTAAAGGTACTAAGGATAAGGACCTTTTACCAAAAAGGAAACGGGAAAGGTACAGTTTACTGCCATTCTTTTTAAGAGTGCAGGAGTTTTCATATTGTTATGTGTTTTTAGAGTAAGCGTTGTGGTGGGTGCACCAAGAGATGATGTAGGGCCTTCCCGTGGTGGCTCTGTCTTCCTCTGTCCCTGGAAATCAAAAGAAGGAGCATGTCAAAAATTAAACTTCACTGAAACAGGTCAACTTTATATAATATTAAAAGAACCTATTTGCTTAATTAGAGTAACTGTGTCTTTAAAAAGTGTTTAGTTACTGATTTAAATTATTTAATATTCTTGAATTCTTTAAATATTTTCAATAATTGTAAACAAACTCATAAAGGAACAAATGCTGTGTGCTAATATTTCTTCCTTATATCCAAAAATGTTTGTACCCTTCCTGTACTCAAGTGTGAAGTTATACATAAACAGTTTTTTGTAGAGAAAATGTCCATCATTTAGTAATATTTTCATAAATTTTGAGAAAAATTTTTGAACAAAACTGTTCCATTAAAATCACCTAAAAATTACTCAAATGTATGAATGTAAATAATGTGTTTCTATGTAAATATTATACTGAAATTTTACATTTCAAGGTAGACATAAAAAGTTTAATATAGATGTAAATATTGCTTTATTTTTATTTTTACACCGGGGCACAATGTCCGCAATCGCGATTTGAGAGAATGGTGAGGAGAGTGGGGTGCCATGGGATCGAATTGTGCTGATTTTGAGGGAACTTGGTGGATTTGTGATGATCACGCTGATCGTGGTGATTATTATGATGTATAATATGTAATCGTGATAGAATGTGGGAATCGTAGTAGAGTGCAGCAGAGCTTAACAGACCATAACGGAGTGTAACATACCTAGATACGTCATCATAGGGGATAGTGATGAACTTGGAAACGCGAATTCTTGGATGCACCCTGCCTTCTTTCCCAACTGTGGAGCTCCATGCTTTTTTGAATTGCGGACATCATGCCCCAGTGTAAAACCAGGGTAAACATTTAAATGTACTTTGTGCTGTAGACATGTTTTAATTAGTCTGATAAATGCTAGTATTTATATTTCAAAGTGTTGTCATATGTTGTTTTATGGCCATATAACCTGCCTACTTACATTTAATGAATCCTATTTGTATTATTCGTGCAGGAATTTATATTTCTGCCACATTTAACTATGTAACAATGTACACTATACAATATATATTGTTTATTAAAATTGATACTGGAGTTTTGCCTCTATATTAATTTTCATAGGTGATGTAAACCTCACATTAGATAAAGCATTTCTAATGACCCATAAATCTAACCAGTGGTTGGGAGCCACGGTACGGACCTACAACAGCTTTATCCTGGTGAGAAGAAAATTTTTTAGCATTCAAATTTTGTTCATTTACTCCATTTCTCTTAAGCGCCTGTCACATGCATCGCACAACAGGTTTACAACAGGTCCATGGAAGAAATGTGAAGTTCCTAGGATAGTCATGGGTGTATGAACCTCACCTGTTGTGTGATTTTAAAAAAATGCCGTCATAGATCCTTGTCTTGAAGTTGCAAAAATTTTCTGAATTTTTATGTCAAGTAGGTAACTCTTCACATCAGGTCCATTTACACGATCTGCTTGTTTCGTTTCCAAGAGACCTTTATTATTTTAAGTGTGGATTTAATGATAGTTAAGAATTATTCACCGTAGCTTAGGTGGATGTTGCTAAGTAGTCAGCAACATTCACCAAGCCTAAGGTGAATAATTGTTTTAGTGTATACTACACATGAACATAAGCACAAAAACACATTAAAATAAGATATATATTGTTTTTTTTTACATTTTTCTTTATTCATGACAATTGCAGATGAGCTCCAGCTGCTGATCAGTTCACTGTAAAAGGGTTTTAATTTAAACTACACTATAAGAAAAAAAGAGCAAAAAAGAAAGGGTTTTTTTTTTTCATTTTTTAAAACATAACTATGAGCATACTTCATCTTTTAAAAATCTTTCAAAGTTTAAATAAAGTGCTCCGAATTCCTCCCGGATGACAGAACTTCTCACCCTATCTCTAAGGGAGACAGCGTCATCTGCAAAAGGCAGAGATGAGACCCTGTAGCCTCCAAACCAGAACCACTCAACACCTTGACTGCACCTAGAAATTCTATACATAAAAATTATGAACAGAACCAGTGACAAAGGGCAGCCTTGGCGGAGTCCAACCCCCACTGGAAATGAATTCGACA
>JAQMYF010000003.1:15284479-15295961 GCA_030014195.1 Neosilurus mollespiculum | reverse complement strand
CCCGACAACATAGCTCCCAGGATCATTAGGACACGCAAACCCCTCCACCACGATAAGGTGGCGATTCAAGGAGGGGCTACAATTTTTAAATCATATAAAATGCTCCACATTTTAGAGGATGTAAATATAATCTAAATAATTTCCATGCCAGTAATAGTTATGTTTAGCGATGTATTGTATTGAATTCATATTATGTCACTAATATGTAGGGATTTTTCCCCCCAGGCCTGTGCTCCGTTATTCCACTGGAATGTGATTAAGGACGATGATGAGGCCATGAACACACCAGTGGGAAACTGTCAACTGTGGAACATGCAAAACAGAAACACAGCAAACTATTCCCCCTGTAGAGGGGGTGACGTGGAGCATACTTACCAAACAAGAAATGGCTGTAAGCACATATTAAGCTCCAAATATTACTTGGTTACCAATTTGCTAACAACAGAGGTCCTGATTGCTCAAAACATATCACAAATTAGACGACACTCTTCAGTCGATATGTTTAGTAATACACTAAATTGTTATTTTTTCTTTTTAGATCAAGACAGACGCTACTGTGAAGCAGGATTTAGCTCAGACATCTCTGAGGTACCATGCCTTTTCAGGTCTCAGATATCAGTAACTCAATTTGACAGTTTGAGAACAATCCTAGTTTAATGGATTGATAAATATAAATAACAGCACTCCATGTGTAAATTCGGTACTTGTGTGTTGTGTGTGCTGCTTTAGGATGGTAGAGTGATTGTTGGTGCTCCTGGAGGCTTTTATTTCCAAGGTAAATATTTCAAATATTTTAAAGACAGTTGTCTCGGATGATATCAGAGAATAATTTGCGCAAAAAAATATCCGCAGCTGGTTGTAGCACTAAAACATAAGCCCCACTGCAGGGCCAACACACACAACCATTCACACTCCCATTTAGCAGCTATCTTTGGGTAGACTTTTTATTTACACTGTACATACTTGAGCACAGTTTGCTAAAGAAATCAGATTGGGTTCCAGGTCAGATCATTACTGCACCTCTTGAAAGCATCATGTACAGTGGGAGTATGTTCACTCCAGTCCACGATGTGAGTGACGAGAGAGCAACATTTGAGAGGTTTGCTGAATATGACGTTTATCTTGGTAAGAATTTCTATGACGAAATTAAAATAGTGTAACATTTTATTAAGGACACATTAGTGTTGCCTTGCTGAATTTATTGAAAGTAACATTTCCAATACTAAGTTGTTTCTATATTTCTTTTTCACAGGGTACTCTGTGGCAATAGGTCATTTCAATTCTGACAACGTCCCAGGTAAAAACTAGATTTAAGAAATGCGTTTTGTGGACCATTATAATCATCATGATTTTATTAATTTACATCAACTGTCATCATTCACATCAACTGTCAAATAAATATAAATAAATATTAAAGAAATACTAAAATATATGAATGTAAATTAAAAGAGAATAAAAACTAAATAAATTAATGACCAATAAAATAGACATAAGTAAATAAATGAATATTACAATCTAAAAATCCCTTAAAAAATTAATAATTTTGGATAAAATTGTTCAAGGATGAAATTTTTTTGCGATTTCTGTATTGAGTTCCAGTCTTAGCAGTTTGTGGGCAAAAAAATAATGTCAGAATACCTTCTTCACAATAAACAGTTTATATATATGTTTTATGTTTAAGACAGGGGCTGCACAGTGGCAGTGTTTACCACATCCACCTCACTGCAAAAAGCCGTTTCTGTGTAGAGTTTGTATGTTCTCTCCGTGCTTGCTAGGGTTTCCTCCAGGTACTCTGTTTTCCTTCCATAGTCCGAAGACATGCTCATTAGGCTAAATGCCCATTCCAAATTGCCCCTAAGTGTGAGTGTGAGTGTGAATGGTTGTGTATGTGTTGGCCCTGCGATGGTCTGGTGAACTGTTCAGGGTGTACCCACTCTTTGTCCAGTGGCAGCTGAGATCGGCTCCAGCCCACCCACAACCCTAATTAGGATTAAGCAGTTTGGCAAATGAGTGCTGATGAGTCAAAGAGTCTAAAACAGCAAAGACGCTACTGGATTTGATGATTTTTGCCTTTGTTTTTAGACTTTGTAGCCAGCCTCCCACTTGATGTAAACTCTGCTGGCTCTGTAGGTACACTTCCATTGGTTCAGATTTCTAATTTTTCCTTCCAATAATTATTTTAAACACAGTACTTAACAATGATCGTAACTTTCTTTTTTGAAGGTCAAAATCTTTAATGGAGCTTCTCCATTCTACCCAAGAATCATGATGTATCTAAAGGGCTTTCAAGTGAGCAACCTCTGGGTTCATTTATTGAATTTTGATCATTTTGATGATCATTTTAATTTTAATTTTTCATCATTTTTTGTTAGGCTAAGCTTCAAATATCTTGAGTAGAAAAACTGTATGTATCATATACAGTTGTTGTCAGACATTTACATACAGGGATGAATGTTATCATTGAAATAAATGTCACAGCAATATTTGGCTTCCAGTGATTTATTTAAGCAGTTGTTTTTTTTTCTGTAGAATTATGATTGTACATAGCACCCAAAAATCCACCCACATTTAAGTAATTTAAAATATTGTTAAAGATAATCAAATTATTACTTGCACACATGAAACATGGAGAGACAGGAAAGGCAGTGCTAAGTTTGTTGGTAGCCCAACTCCAACTTGAACACTTTGAGCTTCAAAAACTCGGACAGTCATCTATAAAACATAATGTATAAAACCTGTATTCAATAAAGTTTCAAGTGTGAAAATAATAATATGATTATCTTTACTGATTTGTTTTTTATTCACCTCTGAAATGTGGGAGGTTTTATTTGGTCACCTCGTACATTTTATTAGAAAAAGATTTGCCAATAATTTGCCAAATGCCTTGACCAAATGCTTTTGGTAGGCACCAACAAGCTGGTAAAAGAATTCTCTGTGTATCTAAATGTACGACCATAACTTACATACAGTACATATACTTTATTATTAGTGGTTATATTAATAAATGAATTTGTTTCATTAAAGTTCACCTGCAACCACAATGTGTGCTTTTCCTTTACAGGTGGCTTCATATTTTGGCCACTGTGTTGCTGTGACCGATATAAACAGTGATGGGTAAATTATATTCGTGTCAGAAAGAATTATTGACACACTGAACACTAAATGATGAATGAATAATTACAAAAAATGGAAACTAAACAAGGAATATTATATTATTTAATTCTATGTATGAACTTTTGTAGTTTTAATGACATTCATCTTTTTTTAACGTGATACATAATTTAAATATATAACTTTTTCTAGATGTTATACTCTTTATTATTAATTCAATATCAAATATTTATAAGTAATATATAATTAATATTTCATAAAAGTACTTAAGAAGTAAAGTAAGTAGTAAAAAGTTAACTCAATTCCACTGTCATATTGACTTACACAATTTACTGATATTTTGATTTAAGATGTCTTTTGATAGTAATATTCACTGTGTACTTGTGAAATCTTTTGCTAACTCAGGAGGGATGATATCCTGGTTGGCGCGCCACTCTTCATGGAGCACTTGTCCACACATAAGCTGCGCGAGGTGGGCCAGGTGTATGTTTACCTGCAGAGGGAAGGTCACCGCTTCTCACCGAAGCCTGAGCAAACCCTATCAGGCACTCACGCTTTTGGACGTTTTGGTAGCACTGTTGCTCCTTTAGGAGACATCAACTATGATGGTTTCAATGGTAAGGAGCTACTGATAGATGTCCAATGCCTACAGAAACTGCATAACAGAAAGCAGCAGCTTGTGACCACAGAAATGAGGCAAGATGTTATAAATAAGGACATTAGTTCAAAACTAGGTCAAAAAGCTACCAGACTTAACTGCCATAGACTAATACTGTATCTAGGGAAGTAAACAACATGCAGATGTCCACTATACACTCTAACAGTACATTTTGAGTAATTTTAGACACACCCTTCATTCTACTGTGTTCAGTACAGCAGGAGTGTTTGCCAGGTTTCACCTAAATTTTAAACTCCACCCTACCTCAAACGACCACTGTGAAATGCACTTTTGATGTATCGACATTATATATATTTATATTATGTATAGTCAAATGGTGGTGTCATTTCTGACCCAATTATCAGTTGCATTTCCCATTTTGATCGCATGCGCTACAGTAACTCTAATTGAGCAGTTAGCAAAATTTTTGTCATGGGTCACTGAAAAAATTTGTATTTCAAAGATACTCACAACACTTTTTGTACAGCTGATATATATATATATATATATATATATACACACACACACACACACACACACACATCTATATATGGCCCTACAAACCCTATAGCCAGGTCACCACTTACAAATTTAATATTCATCATTCACTTTTGATACACGTAGCACAATCCTCACAGTCATAGCCTTAAAATCTGGGTTAGCACCAATATTTTGCAGATATAAAGGCTTTCAAAATTCATTTACCATTCCAGCAGCTCATTTTTCATCTTTTTTTTTTTTTTTTTTGCTATACTATATTAATCTTGCGAGGGAAATTATTGCCTCTGCATTTAACCCATCCGAAGTGATGGGATAAATATAGACACACACACAGTGGCGGCACCTGGAGAGCAGTTGGGGTTAGTTGCCTTGCTCAAGGGCACTTCAGCCATGAAAGTGGAGGAAGGGAAGAGTGCAGCTCACTCCCCCACCGCCACACATTTTTCCTGCTGGTTCGAGAATTGATCCAGTGACCTTTCAGTCCCAAATTTGCTCCTTTAACCATTAGGCTATGGCTGCCCCCTTTAGGCACATTATCCTGCCTATTGGACAAGCAGGTCAATATATTTTTTCTTAATTACAGGTAATCAGGACCACAAGTGTTAATGTAATGTTTGCAAAGCAGGGATTTAGGTGTTCATCTCTCTGTATCAATAAGAGCAATTCATAAATGGCATGCTTTCCTTATCATCTGTAACCATCAATCGGCTTGGCTTAAAGCGGGGGCTTAATGATTAGCGATGTGGCTTTGAGATTGAAAGGTTGCTGGTTAAATTCCTGGAATAGATTATTGATGATATGTTTAATTTATGCTAATAGATTTTTCAAAATATTATACATTGTACCTTTAAATTCACTGCCCATAAGTGTGGACAGAAAGGATGATAGGGTTAAAAGTCCTTTTTAAGGTGTCCTAACTGAAAGATCAGCCTCAAAAACACTGAATAACTGAAATCATCTGGTTACAGATGTGGCTGTAGGGGCACCAAGCTCTGGTGATGGGGGTATGGTATTCATCTATATGGGACAGAGTGATGGTTTGAACCCGCAGTATGTGCAAGTCATCAAGAGCCCTTTCCAGTCTCCTGCACCAGCATTCGGTTTTAGTATAAGAGGAGGCACAGACATTGATGGCAACGGATATCCAGGTTTGTATTTTAAGATTCTTTTCAATCATATTAAATGTGTTGAAATAATAAGTTGGTTTTGTGTTATTCTAAATGAAATAGTAAATCGTATATAAATCTTTCCCTGTCATTATAAAGGTGTATGTTCATCATGTTGTGCTCCTATAAAAAAAAAAACTTTTGACTTTATCTAGTCCAGATTAGAGTCCAGAATACCTTCTTTTAATTTTCATTGCAATGCAACCATCATGTCTGAGTATCACCACTATACCAGTCACTGTGCTTTACAGTTCAGTTGTGCATGTACAGTCAAATACTTCAGAAGTTACTCAAGTTCATGTCACCGCTGAGTGCATAGTCTAGGAAAAGATTGCTTCCATCTGTCTCATGGGATAGAGTGATTCCATGAGAGTTTAAGCAACTGTTCTATAAGAGACTAGCATTAGAATAGATGATGGCCGTCAGCCCTAATTCTTGGCCTTGCAGTGGACAAGACAATGCTCTCCGATGGATCCATTAGAAACAGTTGTTTACTAATAAGTACAAAAGATTTTTGTTAAAAATTTGTAATTTTTGTTTTGTTAAGACTTAACTGTTTTGTCTAGATTTTCACTCGAACCTTCTTTGCCCTACAGATGTTATTGTTGGTGCATGGGGGGCAGATAAAGTGGCAGTATACAGGTAGGGGAAGAAACCGAATATCTGAAAATTCCTGGAGTTTAGGTTAGTATCTAAAATGTCATAAAAGATCACTTGATTGTGAGAGAGTGTTAGATTTACTGGTTTTATAGACTGACGTGTACGACAGCATTTCCATCTGTCTTACAACTGCTCACCATTTGCGAACATTTGACCCTGCATTTTTTAAATTTATGAAACTGACATGGTTCAAGTCACAAATTAACAAACGATTTCCAGAAACCAATTCTAGGCAGCCTATCAGATGTCCCTATACTATACAAACATGAATGTGGTATTTGAGGGTATAATTAAAAGTGACTATATTGCATTACATATATGAATCATGTGACTTTTATTTGTGAATCACGAAACTCAATAGTGAATGACAGGACATTTATTGTGGGATGTCCCATGAAATAGGGGGGCCACTTAGCAATGGTCTACAGGGGGCCGACCTCCATGTCCCTGTGTCTCTTTATCACTATATCCTACCATCCGGTGACCTATACACTTTGTCAATCACCTGATTGTCTCTGATGTCACACAGACGGGCACTACCACACTGGAACACCCTACCTGCAGAGCTTTTAAGCATTGTTTCTAGGTTCTGAATGTAGATACTAATTCCATACATTCTTTAACTCAAGTGAAATCTTCATCCTTGCTCCCAGTGTTTGTCATAGGCTCTCTGTCCTCTACAGCTCTGTCCATAATAAAGTAGTTACCGAGTATATGAAAGAATAGCTATATCACCGAAAGGTCCTCTCAAAGAGAGTAAGACAAATGTGTGTGTGTGTGTGTGTGTGTTGTTGTTTTTTACCAGATCTAAAGCAGTAGTGATGACCAAAGCCCAACTTTCCTTCCTACCTACATTCCTACAGCCTGATGAAAAATCCTGTCAGCTGCATGGCGATCCCGTTTCATGGTAAGGATTTTACCTGATAATCACTCACTCACTCACTCATTAATTTGCTGAACCAGTTAATCCTACTACGAGGGTCATGGGGAGGCTGAGCCTATCTCAGCTGACACTGGGCGAAGGGGAGCTACACTGAACAGCTCACCAGACCATTGCAAAGTTATGCATGTCGGTGGACTTTGGAATGAAACCAGAGTATCCAGAGGAAACCCACGCAAGCATGGGAAGAACATTTTAACTTCACACACCCAGGCCTTCTGCTGTCAGGTGAATGTAATTATTATTTAACCAGTGTCTCCTGATTTCATATCAGCCTTATTACCTTCACCCCTAAAAAAAACTCTATAAAATATTTAATTCATTATTTAAAGGAAGTTACTAAAGGAAGTTTAAAGGAATTACTGATCCCAAGGTCGGGGGTTCAAGCACACTAGCAATGGGTTGTTACTGCTGTCACCACCAGTGCAGCTAACTGGGTTATCAAAGGCCAGCCATGTCTCTCACTGTCTGTGGTGAGAAGCATGTAAAAGAGCCATTGCTGATTTTCATCAAGAGTAGGCTGCATTTCCATCAGTGTCCTTCTGCCCTGCGATATTCAGGGTGTACTCTGCCCTTGCCCAGAGTCGACTGAGATGGGTGCCAGGCTCCCCACGACCCTAATTAGTATTAAGCGGTTCAGGAAATGAATGAATGAATTAATGAATGAAGATGTTCCAGTCTACCCATTGCAATTTGGTCTTTATTTTTTTCTTTCAGCTTTAATATCATGATGTGCATTAGTGTTTCAGGATACAGAATACCCGAGGAGATTGGTAAGAATGGCATGTTGTATGGTCCCATTTCTGAAAGTCTAGCTTTTTGCATAATTAGTTTAGAGCAGTGAAGACCAATTAGGGATGAAGTGAACCTCTTAATGCCTGTATGAGGATTGCTGGTTTCAGCCATAACAGTGTATATAATGTAGGACGGCTCTGATACCAGTATAAGCATTAATAATATTACTATGATGCTACCTGTCAACTGTAATAATAAACAAATAATATATCTTACTTTTAAAGATATTCATTTGCTCTAGCTTGTCTACCAAGCTTAACTATACTAAAACATTGCAGCAGATAATAAAATAAAGGAATGTCACTAGTGTTGAACACAGAGCTGCAGCTGGATAAATTGAAGCCAAATGTGGCGAGACGGACCCTCCTGCTGGAATCTCAACAGCCATACAGCCACTTTCAGCTCACCATTCCAAGAGAAACAGGAACACTGTGTAAGAACCTCACTGCATTCTTAATGGTAAGTTTCTTCCAAACAAATCTAATTTATTTTGTGTGAACCTTTTTCTAATCTAGAGACATCTTGCACCAAAACTCACCGTATCAGGGTTCAAAGCTGTCAGTATCAGAAACTGCATTCAGATTGCAGCCTTCAAGATCATAGACCATGTGGCTCACTAAAGGAGTGAAATGAGTGACGAGAGGTGAAATATTCTAAAATGACGCAAAGTAGACGAGTTCAGCTAAACTGAATTGTCACACGCCGTGATTTGAATGATAACCAATCAGAGCTTAAAGGTACCGTTGATTGACAGATCCGTCCAAACAGTAAGTTCCCCAAAATATTTACCATAGGGAAACAATGAACATGAGTTTAATTGCTCCACCCACGTCAAAATGACGAGCAGCTCATTAAGTCATCTCTAAATATCCTGTGCTTTATGAATATACACAGGGTACACACCCAAATTCTACAATAGTATCAGGAAACATGATTCTTGGGTCCACACTTCCGAAACGATTGTCATTTCCAGTGGGTATATATGTTTATACACATTTAAATCTTCCCGGTTAATGATGCAAAAGTGTCCTTGCTGTGTAATAATAATAATAATAATAATATTAATAATAATAATAATAATATTAATAATAATAATAATAATCTATTTAGGTGGCACAGAGGCGTGGTGGTTAGCAGGAAGAAGCAACAAGGTTTTGATTCCTGGGCTCGGGCGTTTCTGTGTGGAGTTTGCATCTTCTCCCTGTGCTGGAGTGGGTTTCCTCTGAGTACTCCGGTTTCCTCCCACAGTCCAAAATGCAAAACATGCACATTAGGCTGATTGGCTGTTCCAAATCACGTTAAGTGTGAGTGTGAATGGTTGTGTGTGTGTGTTTTTTTTATGCGATAGCCTGGCGAGCTGTCCAGGGTGTACCCCGCCCTCAACCAGAGTCGGCTAAAATGGGCACCAGCCTCCCAGTACCCTAATTAGGTTTAAGTGGCTTAGAAAATGAATAAAAGAAATGGGATAATGATAATAAAAGCTCTGAGCTAGGGGCAGTGGTGGCCCGGTGATAGGGTAACGGCTTACTGATCCGAAGGTCGGGGGTTCAAGCCTCACTATCACCAAGTTGTCACTGCTGCCCCACAGTGCAGCTAACTAGGTTATCAAAGGCCAGACATGTCTCTCACTGTCTGTGGTGAAAGGCATGTAAATGAACCATTCCTGACTTTCGTAAAGAGTAGGCCGGCCTCCCCGTGACTCTAAATAGGATTAAGCGGTTCAGAAAATGATGATGATGATGATGATGATGAGCTCTGTGCTATCCACCCTCTTCCACATACATGCCCTTGCAGATGCCTATGATTGGCTAGTGCGTTTGTGATTAGAATAATCATAAGAGTAATGCCATCCTGCTCACCCACAGAGCATGGACATGTTTTTAAGTCTCAGCTAGATTCAATTCATTTTAAAATCAATACTAACTTCTATTTTGGAGTTTATTAGAACCTTAATATTTAAACTAACCAGAGTCTTTGATATTAACATAAAGTCTCTTCTTATGTTTGTTTTCTTTGTACAATTAGTCAGAGTTCAAGGACATGCTGAGCCCTATCCTCATCTCAATGAGCTATAACCTGGTCAATACCGATGAAGTGATGTTATATGGACAAAATGTTGCAGTTGGCCAGGTAGGGAATGCTTACTTTAGTTACATTCAAAAATGAAAGTAAAAAGAGCTTGTTCTCTCGCTGTCTCACTCATTCTGTATGCATAATGTTAATGTGTATGGATGTATACACAGACACAGATTATTCTTGACTGCGGTGATGATAACATCTGCATCCCTGATTTGACGCTTGAAGCCAAAGCGTAAGTACTCAAGTCACTTTTATATGGAAACTTTTTTTTTTCTCCTGTCATGACTGATGTTTTCCTCGTTTTCCTTTATTTTCTACTTTTACAGGCGTACTGATCGTCTCTTGATTGGGGATGAGAACCCAGCTCTTTTAATCATCACTGCTGAGAATCAAGGTGAAGGAGCATATGAGACAGAACTGCATGTCCATCTTCCACCTCTAACGCACTATCAGGGTGTACTCAGCGATGAGAAGGTGAGGGCTGTTTCTATCACCCTAAATTCACCCTGTATACCAATCATCAGTGGAAGGAAATACACTTACTCACTCACTCATGTGCTGAACCGCTTAATCCTACTAGGGTCGCAGGAAGGCTGGAGCTTATCTCAGCCAAAACTAGGCGAAGGCAGGGTATGCTCTGAACAGCTTGCCAGACCATCACAGAGCCAACACATACACAGCTATTCACACTCCCAACAAGGAGCAATTTGAAAAAGCCAGTTAGCCTAATGTGCATGTCTTTGGTCAGTGGGAGGAAACTGGAGTACCCGGAGGAAACCCACACAAGCACGGGGAGAACATGCAAACTCCACACAGAAAAGCCAGAGCCCAGGACTCGAATGCAGGACCTTCTTGCGGTGAGGCGGACGTGCTAACCACTACAACACCATGCCGCGCAAAGAAATACAATTACAGTGTATTTATTATTTAAGCTTATTTAAACTTCATGTTGTTTGGGCTTCAGGAGACACCAGACTATACCGACGCTTCAGTATTTTATTAACTTAAAACTAATAATTTGATTCCTTATTAAATTAAACACAGCTTATAGCTATCATTTAGACCCATCGATATTTTTAAAGAATCTTGTTTTATGATCAAGCCTGTTAACACTTATGTTATAACAGCCATTGGGCAGTTATTGAATGAGGCGAAGTATGATATGGAGAATTATTTGGTTGAGGGGTTGTTACCCGTTAAGGCCAAAGGCTGAGACTGTCATACAAAAGCCAAATTATTTTATTATTAATTCAAAATATATTTAAGTTGACGATCACATTACTGTGTTGTGCATGCCAGTCGTGCAATAATCATTTAACTTATCCCATGGCAACTATGCAATACCAAGAATTATTTAATGGCTTTCCACCAATCAGAAACAAGAAAATCTCTTGAAAGAATAGTAAAAAAAGTGGGTACTTGTTTTCAGTCCCTTTAGGTGAATAACAAAGTCTTTTGTCCTAAAGAATTATTTTATCAGAAAATCTAAAGAAATACTTGTCACTTTTGCACACAAACACTTTACAGTCTTTCCACTGCAATAAATTATAAATATATTTCTTTATATTCCCT
>JAQMYF010000003.1:15262430-15274865 GCA_030014195.1 Neosilurus mollespiculum | reverse complement strand
TTGTGTGTGTGTGTGTGTGTGTGTGTGTGTGTGTGTGTGTGTGTGTGTGGGTGTGTTTGAGTGTGTGTGTGTGTGTGTGTGTGTGTAAAACTGCCGAAAAAGGTAGGTTTTCTGCCGTTGTTTGAAGATACCCAGTTACTCAGCTGTCCGGACATCCAGAGGAAGTTCATTCCGCCATCTTGGAGTCAGAACAGAGAAAATTTTAGATGTGTGTATGTGTGCTCACTTTGGATGGGTTGAATGCAGAGGCGATAATTTCCCTCGTGGGATTAATACAGTCTAGCAAAATCAAAATCGAATCAAATCAAAATGCTTGTGTGGGTTTCCTCCATGTGCACTGGTGTCCTCCCACAGTCCAAAGACATATTAGACGTATTAGGATCCAAATTGCCCCTAGGTATAAATGTAAATAGTAACATTTGGCAGCCTACTTACATTTTCATTCATTCATTCATTCATTTTCTGAAACACTTAATCCTAATTAGGGTCACAGGGAGGCTGGCGCCCACCTCAGCCGACTCTGGGCGACGGCAGAGTACGCCCTGGACAGCTTGCCAGGCCACTGCAGCACTTACATTTTCATCTTATCTATATAACTGAGCAGTTGAGGGTTGATGGGCCCAACAGCGCTCGCTCGAACCCCCAGCCTTCTGATCAGTAACCCAGAACTTTATCCACCGAGTCACCATCCTTAGCTGTGTGCATGTTGCCCTGTGTTCAGGGTGTACCCCACCTTCACCCAGTGTTGGCTGAAAAAGGCTCCAGCCTCTCTAGAAGGAGTAAAATAGGTTAAAATGAGCAAATGGAGTGAATGAGGCTTCAAGCAGCAGAGGGCGCGTTGCGCGCACCGCGGCAGTCTGGGAGCGCGCCTGGCTGCGCCTGCGCGTGCACAAGCACCCTCCCTGCACAGGACAATAGGAAAGGAAGAGTGGAGAAGGGGGCAGAGTGGGCATCTCTTGATCAGCACTTCTCTGTGCTCCACGCAGGGCAGTAAACATGGACGAATGGCGGCGTCGGGTACTTGTGTGATGTGGTTGTAAGGATGCCGCCGCGGAGTTTCCGATTGTGCGCCTTTTCGCTTCTCTTGTGCGGCGTCTGGCTGAAATGCGCAGCGCACCGGGGAGCAGTCGGTGAGTTGTTGAGCGCCACTTTTCAGATTTCGGATCGTGGTAGCGTCGATCACGTGGCTTGTGCGCGAGGCATTCCGGATCTTCCCCTGAGCTCAGCAGTGAGAAGGGACTTGAACTTTGCAAGTGCGTTAAAGTCGCTTTAATAGAACCTCCTCTTGTATGTTGGGAGGTGAGCAGGGTTCGGATCACATCCCAGGATCAGATGTCCCACTGCAGGGATTGGATTTTTACAGCAGAATAAAACTTAAAGTAACTTTTATACACTCCATAAACATGCACTGTTGGTTGGTTGGTTGGATGGATGGATGGATGGATAGAAAATAAAGTGCAAAATAATATCCAATAATCCGAAATGGCACTTTTTAAAGAAGGATAAAACCAAGCTGAAGATTAAGGGTGTTGTTTAATGCCAGTTTTGGTGGTACTGGGATTCGAACTCACCACTTTCACAAATCTCGACAACCTCAGCTATTTTAATTCAGGCACTATAATAGTTCACTATAATAAAAGTATGTCTTCGATCATTACTTCATTCATTTTCTGAACCGCTTTATCCTTTATTATGGTCGCTGGGGCCCGTTTCAGCTGACTCTGAACAGCTCACCAGACCACTGCCGGGCAAACATGCTTGCTGTCACATACCTAGGGACGATTTGGAACAGCCAGTTACCCTAATGTGCATGATTTTGGACTGTAAGAGGAAACCAGAGTACTCGGACGGAACCCACGCAAGCACCTGCAAACTCCACATAGAAACACCCGAGCCCGGGACTCGAACCCAAGACGTTCTTGCTGTGAGGCGGACGCGCTAACCGCTGCACCACCGTGCCACCCATTTGGGTTTGTCGATGAATTATTTCATTCATTTGCCGAACAGATTTATCCTACTGGAGTTGTGAGAAAGGTGGAGTCTATCTCAGCCGACTCTGGGTGAAGGCGGTGGGTCCTACCTGAACAGCTTGCCAGTGCATCACAGGGCCACACACGCATAACCATTCACACTCACACTCACAACTAGGGGAGATTTGGAACAGCCTAATGTGCATGTCTTTAGAATGTGGGAGGACACCAGAGTACCAAACCGTACACAAAACCGTACTTGCTGGGTTTAAGTCACGAACCCAGGACCTTTTCTAGCTGTGAGATGAAAGTTTTTGCTGTAATATATACATTTTATATAAATCAAGCACAAACATACACTAACATATTTAAGGTCTGCTTAAAAAAGCTTCTAAAACCCCGAAGGGGGAAAAATTCTAAGAAGTTTCATTATTTGATTCCTCCATAAAAGTTTCTTATATTACTCTTATAACACCAGCCTTGGACACCTATTAATAGAGATATCTGTCTGTGGCTCTGCCTTGAGGCAGTTTCTGAATCTTTAGAATATTAATGTGCAAGTGCATATTTTCACACCGTGCAATAATAATAATCTATACCGTACCGTTGTGCGATAATATTGGTTCCACTCAGATGTACTGTATATTATCGTGTCCATCATTCTGACTCACATTTCACTTTATTTCTAACAAACTGATCTTCTAATAGTTGAACAGCTGCCTTAAAAACACCCTCCCAGTTCATACTTCTGGAATTACAGGATTCATTTCAGTCCAGAACCTTATTCAGAGCTGCTGTTATGCATAATTATTCCACCCAATCTGACCAATCAGATTAGAGAATTGATAAATGGAGAGAGGGGACAATTTCTTTTGTTATATCCATGTCTTTATACCATTATATGGCAGTCATGCGCGGCACGGTGGTGTAGTGGTTAGCACGCCTGCCTGACAGCAAGAAGGTCTTGGGTTCGAGTGTGGAATTTGTATGTTCTCCCTGTGCTTGTATGGGTTTCCTCCGGGTACTCCGGTTTCCTCCCTCAATCCAAAGACATTAGGCTAATTGGCTGTTCCAAATAGACCCTAGGTGTGGGTGTGAGTGGTTATGTGTGTGTTGACCCTACAATGGTCTGGCAAGATTTTCAGGGTGTACCCCATCTTTGCCCAGTGTTGGCTGAGACTTTAGCAAGATTTAGTAGGATTCACCAAATGAGTGAGTGAGTATATGGCAGTCATGCTGATCCCACTGAGTTTCATATGATTGTCACTCTTATAAGGCTAGTGTTTAGTATTAATCGTAATAAAATGTTCTAGTATACTTATTCCTTTTATCATTAAACGCTGAGTTTAGAGAATCTTTTTATGAGGCACTGGCCCCCCAGTTTAGCCTGTCAGAATTGTTTGTGTAAACTCTTTGCAGGAACTCTTTGCTTCCGCAGGGACATTAGGGGAATATTAATGTGATCCGTGTGCCTTTTTTCTGCCTCCACTCTGTTTTTTCTCTCTTTCTGAGCTGATGGCAAGCGATCCTTCTGTGACTCATTTGCCTGCGGTTGCACATGCCGCACAGTAACCACCGGCTCTTCCTCAACACAGGACTTCAACACTCTGATATTTTGCCTTTATCCTTTGAAATCCTTTATGGTTTCTATGCACAGCATGGATTTTCATGTTGTAAACTTGTAAATGTCAGGTTATTGTTTTGAAGTTGTTGTTTTTTTAATGGATGCTTCACCATTTTGACCACCAAAAATATTAAAAAAAAAAAAAAAAAAAAAAACAAGAAGAAGAAAAGAAAAGACAAGAAAAGAAAAAAAAAAGTTGAACATTTTAACCTAGGAAGAAAAAAAGTTTAGTGTACAACTGTGCCATTTGGAGCCACTTATCTATCAGGGTCACACAGGAAGCAATCCAAGTTGACTTGGGGCAAGAGGTGCCCTCTGGACAGGTCACCAATCTATTGCAAGGCCAACACAGAAATTCACACTTGTCTTCACACCGATGAGAAAACTACAAGCAATGCGTAAAGCTCTGCAGGTGGTGAAAAAAAAAAACCCACACAATCAGAATTTTTTGTCTCCTTTGGCTTTCCATCCGAATGTAGTCCGACATCGAGAGAGACAGACTCCCCCTCTTCTTCCCCTCATGCTTGTGTGGGTTTTCTGCTGCTACATACAGTAGAAGTTCTCAGTTTAGCTTAATACAATTAATCTTTATTACCTTCATCCAAACTAAATATTGGCAGAGGTCTTATAATCACTGGTGTTGGTAAGTCTGTATGTCTGTTTGTGAACAAAATCCTGACCACACTTGTGCTAGTATTTTCACCAAACTTGGTGGGGATACTACCCTACCTGAGGCCCAGAGCTGGTTAGATGTTGGAATGTCTAGGTCAGGGCAGCATGGTGGCATAGCAATTAGCACGTTCTCCTCACAGCAAGAATGTCCTGGGCTCGATGAGGGCGTTTCTATGTGGAGTTTGGATGTTCTCCTCATACTTGCTTGAGTTTCTTCTGGGTACTCCAGTTTCCTCCCCGTGTCCGAAGACATGCACTTTATGCTGATTGGCTGTTCTAAACTGAGTTTAAGTGTGAATGGTGATATGAGTGATTTGGCCATGCAATGGACTGGCGAGCTGTTCAGGGTGTGCCCCCCCACCTTCGCCCAGTGTCAGCTGAGATGGGCTTCAGCCTCCCTGTGACCCTAGTAGAAGTAAGCGGTTTGACAAAAGAGTGAGTTAGCTTGCACTCTATGAATACCCCCTAGTTAGTTAGTTAAGCATTTGGTAACGTGAGATAAAAGTGTGCTGTTCAGTGTTACTTGTAAGTTTCATGATATAAAAATGTTAGGACCAGGATGAAACGTAGTTAAGCCTACTGTGCTTTATTCCATTTGCTTTGGCCAGAATAATAGTCTTGATGTTAGGTGAATTTTTGCAAGGTTTTGTAGTTTAGTGCAGATGCTGCCTGAGTCATCTGGCAAAGCGTGAACCTGAGTTATTCTTGGCTTTTTGTTGTTGCAAGGCAAGCACATGACCGGCCTAATCGAGCTGACACCCATTGCAGCCTCCTCTGTGTTCTGTCTTCGTATGATAGCCTTCCGAGGAAAAGCTATGTTTGGATTAATGCAGAGTGACTGCCGTGGATTTGAGCTTGTCTATCAGTGCCTTAGGCCAGGTGAATAGTGGCAATGATTGAAAAACTTTCTTCTTATTATTATTATTCCAATAATAGTGTTGTTATAAAGTGTGTTTATCAGGTGTTTTGTTGCTAGTGTATTGTGTCAGTAGAGAGATGAAGGACACCAAAGAGAAAAAAACTGCTACCCTAATTCACATACAGTGAAATGAAAGGCAAACCTTCCAAACCCTTCCGTGACGCATGAGCATATGCATATTTCAGTCATCAGGTGGTTTTTGCGTACAGTTTCGAACCCGCTAATATCTGTTTGAGAGTTTGCGTTAGCCAGTTTTACTCACATGGCTGCTGTTTTACACACCTGAGGGAGCGAAATCGCCAGAATAGAACGTGAATCCTTTAATTTATATTTTTAAATTGATGGCAATAATAACAGTATGCATATACCAAACTAGCAGGCAAATACAAATCATTTACACTTTTGTTCATGCACATCAAACAGGTGTGGAGGGAGAAACATGAGGTGATCGTGTGACTTTTTTACATTGCAAAGTCGCAAATTTTATAACTGTTTTATTATTTATTCAAATATTTTAAAAAGTAGACCGTCACAATACTATGTTCATTCACTTGCTAAGCCGCTCAATTCCACTAGGGTCATGGGGAGGCTGGAGTTGATTTTAGCCGACACTGGGTGAAGACGTGTTACACCTTGAACAGCTCGACAGACCGTAGCAGGGCCAACACACACAGCCATTCACAATCACATCTACACCACAACTCGGAACAACCAGTTAGCCTAATGTGCATTTCTTTGGACTGTGGAAGGTACCAATCATGCACTAATCATTCAACTTATATGATGGCAATGATGCAAAAATCCAGCTCGTAGAAGAATAAAAATTATTAGATGGCATTTCACCAATCAGAAATAAGAAAATTCATAAAAATGCATATTTTCCCAGAGATAATCAATCAGATCGCACCATTCCTGTGTAGTATATTAACATTTTTATAGCTTGTGTTAAGAAAATGAGTTTGTGGACTCCAGCCCAGGGTGATTTCCAGAGTGGGACAGATTTTTGCCACTAACAGCCTGAAAACATGGCCATAAACCATTTATCCGCAGGTTACACCATAGGCCTCGGCAAAATTCCGGCAGACCTCAGAATGACATCTCATGGATCGTGCTGTATGTTATTATGTGACCTCTGGTGGTGTTATTTTAATGAATGGTCTAGCATGTCTTGACGTTTGAAAGGGAGAGGGATAATAATAACCAGGATTATGCAATAGCTCCTGACTGCAAGACTAAACCCTCTTACAGTTTCACTTGGACTTGACTATATTCAGGTCATATTGGTACAATTTGCGTATGTTGGAATACACTGGTGGCTTTTTGCTGTGACAGGGTTAATTAGCTTGCATTGTTTTGACCAAAATGATTCCCATTTGTGAGATTATGTGGATGCAAGGATTCCATGAAAACCTCAGACAGGCCCACATCTGGACCATATGAAGTTGGTTAGTATGCTCTGAGCACACAACTAAACATTTACTGATTAGTTAGAGGGCATGTTTTCATATTGCATCTCCAGTCTTGGCCAGTTTGCTCGTTATTGTGGTGGTGTCTGTAATGCTTCTATAATGTTTTTTTTTCTCCTGTGGGGTCTTCCAATGCCTTTAGACCTAGACATTTTATCAACACAGTCCTATATAATAGCCTAGCTATAATATAAGAGAACTGGCTGAGATGTGTACGGTAATACAGGATGACCCGGTAAAACCTGCCATATTTCAAAAGTAAATGTAAAAAGAAAAGAGTTGAAAGATAATGAATCCATTTTCTAAGCTGCTTAATCCTAATTAGGGTCGCGGGGAGGCTGGCGCCCATCTCAGCTGACTCTGGCCGAGGGCAGGGTACACCCTGGACAACTCGCCAGGCCATCGCAGGGCCACACCCACACTCCCAACTAGGGGCGAGTTGGAACTAATGTGCATGTTTTTGGACTGTAGGAGGAAACCCACGCAAGCACGGGGAGAACATGCAAACTCCACACAGAAACGCCTCAGCTGGGAATCGAACCTGCAACCTTCTTGCTGTAAGGCGATGTGCTAACCACTACACCACTGTGCCGTTAAAGAGAATCAAATTATTATTTGATTGTGGCCGTCATTGTTTATACATGCGTGGAGGCAATTTCTGAAGGCTGCTGTTTCTGTTTCCATGCAGTATAAGCAAAGAATAAACCAATTTGCCTCTGGCTTGGTGGATGTCACTGAATTATAGCCTGGAGCAAATCTCAGCCAACTCATTGCGAAAGCCAGGGACATCCTGAACCTAAGGGAAATTTGGAACAGCCAGTTAGCCTAATGTGAATGACTTTAGACTTGTATGAGGAAGCCCATGCAAGCACGTGGAGAACATGCAAACTTCACAGCAAAGCCCTCGCCGAATCTGGGACTTGTACCCAGGACCTTCTTGCTCTGAGGTGGATGTGCTAGCCACTATGCCACCGTAACAGCCACTTTATAAACAGTAAAGTTATATACGGTAATATGTAGAATACATAAGGTTTCAAAGTGCATTTGGCTGTCACTTTTATCCAAAGCTTATGTTGGAGACAGGACATAAGTGAGTAGTCGATGGTTAAGGATCTTGCTCAACGGTTCAGTAATGGCAACTTGGTGGTGTTTGAATTTGAACTTACCACCTCTGATTAGACAACATGAATGTCTAAACCACTGAGCCATTAATGCTCCTGCCAGCTAGTCTATGCCAAAAAAGTGGTGGTTTCTTCTCAACCCAGAGACAGGTTTGAAATAATAGGACACCACAGCTGTTGTTGAATCACTGACACCTGATTAAAAACCCAAATATTTAAACTGAGTTTACATTTACAAACTTTAAACATTAAAATTGCTCACATTGGCTTCGGACCTTGTAATATAAACCAAATGGAGAATGAATGAGCAGTGAGAAAATGTCACACCCTTTATCCCCCCCCCCCTTCCCCCCATGAGTTTTCATGTCCTGTTGGAGCACTGTGCAGATGTTTCAAACCTCGAGGCAGACGGAGCTGCCTCAACCCGCTGCTGGGGCTCATTTCCTCCCAGAGGAAATGTAAACCCTTTTATGAAGCCAGGAAATCTCACCACTCAGCGACCCCAAAGCCACACTTTCTGAATGAACAGTCAGAGAGAGTGTGATCATGATTGAAGTGGACAAAACTGAAAGCCATAGGCCAAGATCGGTAACCTAGAACCTCAAGCACTGAGACAAGACTGTCCCTTACACTCTTAAAAAAAAAGATGGTTCTGGGTCGAATCTCACAGCAGACACTCTGTGGAGTTTGCATGTTTTTTCCATGCTTGCGTGGGTTTCTTGTGGTTTCTACAGTTTATTTCCATGGTGGCTCCACCTTCCCCCATAACCCTGATGAACAAGCAGCATAGATAATAGATGGTTTGACAGATGTTTATGGTATAGTTAGATGTTGTATAAGTGTTTTTTCTACCTGGTAAATCCACCATAATAATAGCAGTCCACCAAGATTCAAGAGCAGCCAGCTTATGAGGAAATGTGAGATGACACTGAGATTGATTTATTGCCCAGAATGCACCCATGGTTAATTAAGTGTAACCCTTTTGAACCATGCTCCTGGCACTGCAACTATTTTTTCTGTTGTTAAACTAACAAATGAGGCTTTTAAAAGGACAATTGTTTAAAGCTTCTCGTATGCAAAGAACCAACGCGTTTCATGGATACTCCACGGCATTGCCTTGGAATCAAAAATTATGCAGATGTACCAATTATTATTTCATTTACAAATTGCTTTGTATGAGGCGAATAACAAAACATACTGTTATGCTGTTGCAGGTATGCCGCTATTCGAAAATATTGCATCAGTCCGTTATTATCTCATAACAATGTTTTATTCCGTGCTCTTGATTTTGTCTACCCCGAATATTGCATGGGTATATTCTGGTATAATTTCATGGTAGGCTGCAGCAGTGAGAGAGACTCTGATTGCTTCAATTGCTGGAGTAAATCACTGGCTTGCATTTGAAGCGCAGTTCTTTTAAAACATGTCCAGGTGCTGCTGTGTTTTGGGTTTCGTTTTTTCCTCATGTGGTAGAAAGATGGTCCTAAAACTCCCTTCCCTCGGTGGAGTCCTTCTCCTTTGTGAAATCTAGATTAGTGAATGTTGCTGAACTGGTGCTGATGGCTTCCAGCTGGAGCAAATGTGCCAAGAAAAGGCAAATTGGTGGATTATCTTCTGCATGCTTTTCTCTAGGTCGTTCCCAAAGAAAGTTTGTCGGAAAGAAATTAGAGCTTCTTGCAGAGCCGAGTGATAAGAATTTTTTTGGGGGCCAGTAGTTTCAACAACCAGGCAAATAAAAATAACCCCACATTTTCAGAGAGACTCTTGCCAGATTGGAATGATCTTTTCCGAGCGATGTGAGGACACAACACACCATAGCATATAGAAAGACGTTAGCCAAAGACTTACTGGTTTTTTTTTTTTTGTTTGTTTGTTTTTTTTTTTTTTTTTGTGAAGGTCTCAAATACAAAATGCAACCTTTAAAAATTTGTAAAAAAGAGGAGAAAATGTACTCGTGTTTATTCTTTGTCTGTATTTTTACCCCTAACAAGCACACTGGCTCACCACGCATTATTATAAAATGTTAGCTGCCTCTTATTTAGAATAAGGCTACCTCTTGGCTGGTAATCTAGCCAAAACGGACAAAAAAAGAAACAGTGTAGAGTAGAATCAGCAAGGGTTGACAGTCTTGCTCAAGGGCCCAACAGTGGTAGTTTGGTGGTACTGGGGCTTGAACTCCCAACATCATGATCAGTAACCCAGAGCCTTTAACACTAGTCCACTGCTGCCCGTCCCTGCCAAGTTTGAGCATCAGTTGATTACCTTTTGCATGAGCTATGCGGAAGGTACTGTGACCTATTGGAAAGTTCCTCTCTGGTAATGTAATGACTATCATAATTGAGAGCTCACTGAAATTGTACTAAATAAAGTAATATCACGATAGTCATTATATTTACATAGACAGGAACTTTCCAGTATTTCTAACGACAGGATACCATTAGATAATTTGAAGTTCGGCTTCGTCTTTAAGTTAGACAGAGCACACGTGTGTCCGAGTATGCATGACATGTGAAAGGTCGGTGAACAAGTGTGTCCGCTCCACCAGTTATATTCTAGAGTATATGGCCAAAAGTTGGTGGACGCCCGACTATAACGCCACCACGAGCTTCTAGAACATACAGTACCATTCCCTATTTAGTCCTGCTTTGCTATTATAATATCTTTATTTTAACTTTTCTGAAAAGGTATTTTTGCAGACCTGAGAGCATGACTGTGGAGAATTGTGCATTCGGCCACAAGCATTCGTGAGGTCAGGCGCTGATATTGGGCGAGGGGGGTTGGCGTGCAGTCAGTGTTTTATTTAATCCATAAAGGGTTTCAGTGTAGTTGAGGTCAGGGTTCTGTGCAGATTATTTAAGTTCCTCGTGGAGCTAACTATTTTTAAAGATCAGCAAATGAGATTAAACAAGGTGCTGGTATCACTAACATTTTCCTACCTCGCGTCTCTCTCTCTCTCTCTCTCTCTCTCTCTCTCTCTCTCTCTCTCTCTCTCTATCTCTCTCTAAATGTCTGTCTCTTGAATTAATAAGAAAATAATAATGATAAATTGTCAGAGACGGCACAGTTGCACAGTGGTTAGCACATCTGCTTCACAACAAGAAGGCCTGGATACCTGTGTGGAGTTTGCATGTTCTTCCTGTGCTTACGTAGGTTTCCTCTATGTACTCTGGTTTCCTCCCACAGTCCAGAAACAGCCACAGTTAGCTAACTGTCTTTTCCAAATTAGCTTTAGGTGTTAATGTGAATGGTTGTATGTGTGTTGGCCTGGTGAGCTGTTTAGGCTGTACCCCGCCTTTGCCCAGAGTCGGCTGAGATGGGCACCATCCTCCCCGCAGCCCTTATTACGAATAAGCAGTTTAGAAGATGAACAAATGAATAAACTGTCATGTTCCAGAGAGACTGAAACACCCTTATTAAGGGAAACTTGAGTTTGTAAAACTTTAAAGGAATTAGAAATTCAGGAATAACAGTTGTGGTTGAATCTCTGGGAACTATCATGAACCAAGAAACACATGATTTTGGATGTCAATAATTCAGCAGTGTATTTTTAATAAATCTGAAACTATTTCACAATCGTCCTGATGGAGCAGTATAAATATGAATTTTTTTTCTTGTACTTTATTGTGTGTGTTGGTCAGAACATGAGCAAAACAGGAACTGATCGTCATCTGAAAGAAGGATTCTGGGAATACCTTGACCCTGTGTGGGTTCATGCAGTGGATGGGAAGTAAATTTATATACAGGAAACTCTGGCTGTGAATAGCATCACAATGTACATTCTTTGAATAGCGACTCAATTTGAGGCCTCCGAAATCCTTCCTCTTTATCTGTGTTGCCATCATGTATGGTTGGTTGGTTAATGGGTACATTTTGATGAATGATGGGAAAGTATTTAACAAATAAATCTGTCTATATTCATTTTATTTCTGCACATGACATACATTGTGTTTACATATACAGGTCATATATAGTTAGCTAAGTCATTAACTTAACATTGAGAACCGCCTCACAGCAAGAAGGTCCTGGCTTCAATTCCCGGGCTTGGGGTGTTTCTGTGCAGAGTTTGCATGTTCTCTCTGTGATTGTGTAGGTTTCCTCCCACAGTCCAAAATTCCAAAGCATTAGGCTAATTCGCTGTTCCAAATTGCCCCTTAATGTAAGTGTGAATAGTTTTGTGTGTGTGTGTGTGTGTGTGTGTGTGTGTGTGTGTGTGTGTGTGTGTTGGCCCTGCAGTGGTCTGGCGAGCTGTCCAAGGTGTACCCCGCCTTCATATATCATTTGTATAATGGTGTGTTAAATAGACTGACTAAATCATCACTCACTCATTTAACGCACCGCTTTATCCCTTTATCTTAGCCAACACTGGGCAACGGCAGGATTCACCCTGAACAGCTTGTCATTCCATCACAAGTCCACCACACACAGCCATTCACACTCTAGGGGCATAGGGGCAATTTGGATCAGCCAGTTAGCTTAATGTGCATGGCTTTGGACTGTGGAAGGAAACCGGAGTGCCCAGATGAAACCCATGCAAGCACAGGTAGAGCATGCGAACCCCACACAGAAATTCCCTTGCCAAACCTGGGACTCAAATTCAAATTCAAATTCAAATTCAAATTTATTTGTCACATGCAAATTATACACAGTACAATATGCAGTGAAA
>JAQMYF010000003.1:15222082-15234218 GCA_030014195.1 Neosilurus mollespiculum | reverse complement strand
CATACATTATTGCTGTTCTGTTCATAATTAGCATTCATTTCATTATACACTGCTAGTTCTTACTCTTCTTCAGGCATGACTGCACACCACACACACACACATACACACACCGGGCTCTGCTTTGTGAGAAAATCTGCCCCTTTATTTGGTCATGTATTATGCACGCTGTCCAAACCCCTTGGGTATTTTCACGTCCCATGCTTTGCGTTTACGGAGGGATCTTTCTCCTCCCCCCACCTTTAGTGTCAGTGTTCCTACTTGAGCCAACCCCTCTCAGTATAAACACTTAATGCTAGGTTACAATATGTCCTTTGTTGTGACTCCATGTGCAGGCATGTCTTTCATTTTCACTGCTTTATCCTCTTTTGTTAAGAGGCTGAATTATTTAAAGTTAGGATAGAAATGTATGAACAACAAACTCCGTCCTGGTTTTTATTCATGACTCATTTCTAGACAAATAAGCACACGACAAGAGCATAAATGAATCCGTTGAAATCCAAAGTAAATTAAGACAGGGCGGATGATCTGGGGCATTTGTAAATATAGAGACAATGTGAGCTCCATGCTAATAATGTGACTGGTTTAGGGTTAGTTGTTATTGCAGTAGTCGGCTCCAGAGTGATATCATATATGGAATAAAACACGAACTGTTATAGGAAAAGAATCTGATTCAGACAGGATTTTTATTCACAACAAATCCCAATGTATCATTCCCCCTGTGCATTTAACCGTTTACAGTTATTACATAAAATGTTATGGAATCCTAATATTATTTTAGGCACTTTATACGCCTCTTTATTTCTCATTAAGTTAATAGAGCCAAAGAAAATGGGGCTCATCACATTTCTCCCCCAAAAAGAACAAAAAGTACAGCTGGGTGTTAAGGCTGGCACTGGAGACTCCTTCAAATGTGTATATATATATATATATATATATATACATATATATATATATATATGGAAGTGTAATAAGCAGAATAATGACCAGCTCACTGTACATTATCCCTTACATAACAAAAGCATTCGGAAAGCGCAAACCTCCGCCAAACCGTGGAGAGCTCAGAGAAAACTGCCGAAACTCGATGAGCACACACTTCCAAAAAAATGGGATTTCCCATGTAAAATCTTTAGCCAGTGGTGGCTCAGTAGTCACCAAACCGTAGGTCAGGGGTTCAAGCCCCAGTATCACCAAGCTGCCGCTATGAGGCCCTTGAGAAAGGCCCTTAATCCTCAATAGCTCTGTTGTATAAAATAATAAATATAAATCAATAAAGGCAATTAAGGGCATCTGCCAAATGACATCAATGTTAATTTAAATTGCAGTGTGGATCAGATCCGGGAGAAACTTGGTCTGACAACAAAGCTTTCGATAGGGAATATACATAGCAAACTTTGTTCAAATTAATTGTGAATTTCTTTTAAATTCTGCCCCTAAGAAGAGATAGGGATTTATTATTATTATTATTATTATTATTATTATTATTATTATTATTATTATTTGTGACATCATCAATGAATAGAGTATTACCACAATTTAATGGAAACATTCTTGGCTGATCACCTACCCATCATAAAAAAAATTTCTGAATGATCAGTCAAAAACTGTGGACAGGAAGCCGCTCACAGAGACCCGGACAAACCAATATACCCACGTCAATTAAACATTCTTGTTAAAGGTAGTAACCACTGTAGAGGCATTTGTGATTGTGGATTAATCCAATTGTGGTAAGCATCCATTAAAATAGCAAAACAAAAAAAACAAAAAAAAGGTACATCAGTATAATAAAATATTCTTAAGCTGTGCCTTTTTTCCTTCTCTTCCAGAAATAATGCTTTTATTGTTATGACCTGTAACATACTCGCAACACCACTCAGCCTGTAATGTCTAAAAAAAAATATTTTTTTATATGACATTCTCTCACTCTGTTTTTCTCTCTCTCTTTGCCCTCAGGCTTGAACAGTAGCTGGGTAGAGCTGACTGCAGTGGCTGCGGTTTGTGCCGGACTCACTGGACTCAATGGCACTGAGGTTCAGGTCTCAGAACCTATTCATGTTTCCGTTCCTCTTCCCTCAGACTCACCACTCAAATCTGCCACCAGTGTCCCTGTCTGGAGGTTTGAGGAGAGGACAGGTAAACCACAATGTGACACATTTCACTAAAATGAACAGCGCATCATATAATCATAGTAACAGCTGAAAAATCAGGTTCCACACCTGCTTTAACGACTTGCTTTTGCTAAAATGTCTGTATTTGTTGGCTAGGATGCCCCTTGTGGAGGGACTAGAAAGTGTTGTGTTTTAGTTATATTGTATTAATATGATAGTAGTACCAACAAGCCCAAAAACACATCAAGTGTAAGTGTGTTAATATGGCAGTGTTTTTGGTGAAGAGATGTTAAATTAGAATTAGCGGCACAGTGGTGTTGTGGTCTCACCAAGAAGGTCCTGGGTTTGAGTACCAGGCTCAAGCATTTCAGTGTGGAGTTTGCATGTTCTCCGCGTACTTGCATGGGTTTCCTCCAGGTATTCCGGTTTTCTCCCACAGTCCAAAGACATGGACAGTAGGCTAATTAGCTACTCCAAATTGCCCCTAGGTGTTAATGTGTGTGTGTGTGTGCGTGTGTGCGTGTGTGCGTGCGTGTGTGTGTGTGTGTGTGTGTGTGTGTGTGTGTGTGTGTGTGTATGTTGCCCTGCGATGGTCTGCTGAGCTGTTCAGGGTACACCCCGCCTTTGCCCAGTGCAGGCTGAGATAGGCTCCTTCCTCTCCGTGACCCGAATAGGATTAAGCAGTTCAGCACATCAGTGACTGAGTAAGAGTGATCGAGTTATGGGAAGCACGGTGGCGTAGTGGTTAGCATGTCCACCTCACGGCAAGAAGGTCCTGGGTTCAAGTTCCAGGCATGGTGATGGCATATCTGTGTGAAGTTTTCATATTCTTCCCATGTGTATGTGGGTTTCTTCTGGGTACCCTGGTTTCCTGGTCCAAAGGCATGCACATTAGGCTAATTTGCTGTTCCAAATTGCCCCCTAGGTGTGAGTGTGAATGGAAGTGTGTGCGTTGGCTCTGCGATAGACTGGAGACCTGTTCAGGGTGTATCCTGCTTTCACCTAGAGTCAGCTGAGATAGGCTCCACCCTCCCTGCGACCCTAGTAGGGTAACGCGGTTCAGAAAATGAAGGAGTAAATGAATGAATGATGATGTCATTAGTGTTTTATGACGACAATTCGTGTCAGGCCATATCATTCCACATCATCATTCATTATTCCCAGCATTCCCAGTGTTACAGTGTTATTCTTTACCTAATCACTTGCAATATTCATAACAATATTTTGCATTTGACAATACTACAGTGAGCAGTTATGATTACTTTTTGTATCATTGTAATTCAGCTTTAATTTCACACACTATATTCACTGCACACCCTGTGCAGTGTGCTTGAATAAAATAAGGGATTGATCTGATGCAGCTGCATGAGGTTAGAAGATCTCAGGTCATGATGGTAGTGTTGCTTCACAGAGGGACTGTTACACTGTGCTGTTCAGAGAGAGAGAGAGAGAGAGAGAGAGAGAGAGAGAGAGAGAAAGCAAAGGGTTCATTTGCCATCCTAGATGCAGGCATTCTTTTAAAGCAGAGGACAAGGACTGCCATTTGTTCTGGTTGCTGGGGGAACATAGAGTATTTGGAGACATAATCCAGACAGAATTTTGATTCTCTAGCCTTATGAAGATTTTCATTGTAATTTTTATTTTTTCAAAATTAATACATGAAATAAACATCAGGCTAGGTACGTAAACAAAAGAGAATATTTCTTAGTAGCTACGTAATATGATCAACTGACTAAAGTTGTGGTATCTATGTAGCATACAGGATACTCAGAGGATGGAATATTATTATTATTATTATTTACATTTTTTTTTTTGATTACACACACTTGGAGCAGCACTCGGAGCTGCCACACACTGGGGCGCCCCGGAGAGCAGTTGGGGGTTAGGTGCCTTGCTCAAGGGCACTTCAGCTATGAAGGTGGAGGAAGGGAAGGTACAGCTCACTCCCCCCCCCCGCCACCACACATTTGTCCTGCTGGTTCTGGAATCGAACCAGCGACCTTTAGGTCCCAAACCCACTTCTCCAGGGCTGCCCCCAATTAGTAGACAGTTGTTGTTATTGTTCTTCTGCCTTCAGTCGAATCTGACTTTTGGTGACTCTTGGCAGATTTCGAGGTCTTTCCCCTAAACCTCGTCAGCACCTTGTATTCCCAGGTGGTCTCCCATCGGTGTACTAACCAGGCGTGTCCCTTTTTAAAAGGCTTTCTGTTAAGGCTACTACTCTAACTGAAAACGACCCCAGATCATACTGACTGATTATATAAGCAGCACATAATAATCACAAACTGTTATAGGGATGATCTCATACTGTGTTTCAAGTAATATATATATTTTTAAAGGTGTCTAACAATGCCTTCAGACAGCACTGTCGACTATCATTAAGACTTTTTAGAACTACATTTTACATTTTAGACCAACCATTATGTTCTTGTATATCTTGTGTAACATAACTCTCTCACTCACTCACTCGCCAAACTGCTTAATGCTACTAGTGTCATGGGGAGGCTTGAGCCCATCCCAGCCGGCAAAGGCAGGGCACACCACAAAAAACTCGCCAGACCATCACAAGGCCACCACATACAACCATTCACACTCACTCTTACACCTAGGGGCAATTTGGAACAGCCAGTTAGCCAAATGTGCATATCTTTAGACTGGGGAAGGAAATTGGAGTACCCAGAGGAAACCCACACAAGCACATGCAAACTCCACGCAGAAGAGTGGAGGCCCAGGACTCGAACCCAGGACCTTCTTGCTGTGAGGAGGACGTGCTTACCACTACACCACCGTACCACCCTTGTACAACATAAATTGAAGTATAAATTGAATGTTCGTTGTTTGTAACTTGGGAGTCATGTATAGTAAACGTGAAGGTCTACACATGGATTAGGTGATACATCACGCTGTAAAATGGAGGTCTCAGGCCATCTGTCTGCTAAATGACAGCTTAGTAAGGCGAGCAAGGGAAGAATTGATGAATATGCATCGTGTGTGGGTGGGCAGAATCTACTGGGATCTTGAAAAAAAATAAAAAGTATGAATAAATGGACAGACACAGCCATGGGTTGTGGGTGTGTGTACAAGCATGAGTGTAAAAGAACAGTGTTCCTTTCAGGCTTATTTGTTTTACAGACAGTAGAGAGCTTAGCCTTTCGTGTGGAGAAGGCAGTGCTGCATGACCTGTTCTGGGAAAGCCCCCTTTTCAGGGACTGAAAAAGGGTTGCATGACTTATGGATATACATCGCACCCTAGTGGTCGGGCCTTAGCATAGCTAATGTGCTGGATCTTTTCATTTGCCTCTAAGGACTTGATAAATTGACTGACGGAGCTGTTAAGTTATAAATTACAGCACCACATGTAGCTACACAATGGCCAGCAGAGCAGAGTTTGGAATTGAGATGGTTGTAAATAACTGCAACAGTAAAAAAAAAAAAAAACACTTTCCAAGCATGAGGAATTGGGCAGGTGCAAAAGAAATTTTCCATCCATTTTCCATTTTCACTCAGTTTCTTCTGCTTATCTGAGGTTGGCAACAGGTCCAGGAGGGAAGCTCAGGCATTTATCTCCCCAGCAACACTCTCTTGCTTCTCCTGGGGGATCCCCAGGGGTTCCCAGGCCCCTTACCCTATTTGTAAGGGTGAGCCCAGACACCTGAAGGACATTTTATAAAACCATAAGTTAGGTTTATATCTGCTTGGACTCAACCCTAAGCAGTGTGAACTAAATGCTACAGAAGGGTTAAAGATAAATGGTCTAAGATTGTATATTGGGCAAGAATCATACAAAAGTGTCTTAATGTGTTGTGTGACTAGTTGTGGGATGTCCAATGTATTGTGATAGACCACTTGGCGATGCTCTAATGTTGCTTGGGAGTCTGTATCCGTTTCTCTCTCTCTCTATCTGTGTGTATGTTCTACCCACCCTACTCACACACACACACACACACACACACACATTTTCTGTCACAGAGTGGTGCTACGCTGTCACCACTGAATGCTACTTTTCCAGTAGTGGCTTGTATGCTTCATCTATTCATCAATCCATCCATCCACTTACTCATTTTTCAAGCCACTTAATCCTACTATGGTCAGGTGACACTGGGTGAAGGCGGGGTACACCCTGAACAGCTCACCAGACCATCATAGTACCAACACACACAACCATTCACACTCACATTTAGGGGCATTTTGGAGCAGCTAATTAGCAGGTCTTTGGACTGTGAGAGGAAACCAGAGTACCCGAAGGAAACCCACACAGGACCTTCTTGCTTTGAGGTGGACATAATAACCACTCTGCCACCGTGACACCCAACTTAAAGTACAGAGACACAAAAAGTACAAAATAGAGTAATGGTACTTCATATTACATCTCACCTCTGATTACCAGGATGATTTGCCAGAAAATTGAGGGTGGAACATTGGTACTTTTGTCATCAGTGGTCACTATTTGGGTTGCATTGCACTCTTGTCACACTTCATTTTTTGAAGTAATGTCTTAAATGAAATGCTATTGTTTGACACTAAACTTGCTTCCATTAAAAGGATGAATATATTTATGGAATTTCGCAGCCACCCTTATCCAGAATAACGAGCATTTATCATTTTTATACAACTGAGCAGTTGTGGGTTAAGGTCCTCGTTCAAGGGCCCAGCAGTGCCAGTTTGGTGGTACTGGAGCTTGAACCCATGACCTTCAGGTCAGTAATCCAGAGCCTTGACCACTGCCACTAGAATGACTAGAATAAAAACCTGTGGGTTTTAGGTACAAACTACTAGATACTTTGTTCAAGCTATGGTTTGACGCTATGTGATCTCAGTGTGTTTATTCGTGTGTGGTTGGTCCTACAGGTCTTTGGGTTAGAAGTGGTGCAGGCTACATTAAAAGTGATGGGTCTCACATGACATGGAGTTTTGTGGCTTCGCATTTAGGATACTGGCTTGCAGCTTTTCCATCCGCTGGAGGTGAGCTCAGCTTTGTTGTCTACATTGACATACACTGCTAGCTATAGATATTTAGTCTGATCTTTTTTCCCTCTTAAAAATATAAAATCTTAGTATTGCTAAAATTTGGCTTGTTCCAAAAGTTAAAATGCAGCTAGTCAAGATCAGGACATTCACACTGAACTGAGGAGATAAAAATTCTAACAATACCATCTAAGATTATGAAGATATCATGCTATAATTTTAAAATCAGAAGTTAATAACACTCATATTTTTATATCTATGTTCCAGGCACAGTGTTGAACAACTCCAGCCTGAGAGATATCACCACGTACCATACCATTTTCCTTCTAACGATTCTGGGTTTTATGGCCCTACTGGTTCTCGTCCTGCTCTGCTTATTGCTCTACTACTGCAGGTATCCAGATTCCAACTATTCAGCTGAACCTACTCAAGCCAGAACAGATTAATGGCTTGTTTTAATGGGTTGGTCTTAAGCTTGCTGTGAGGCCACCTGTATAAAAGCATAGCTGTTGGATTGGATATTGCTTGGATTATTATTTGTTTGCGACGCTATATGCATGAACGTATCCAGAGACCTGAGCATTGTATCCATATGGGCGGGTTTGCCAATCTGTTGCCTTGTCAGAGGAGTTAAAGGAAATTTTCAATAAGAACATAAGTGTGATATTGAGGTGTTCACATACTTTTAGCCATATGGTGTACATTCAGATGTTTTTATCTCATGTTTGTCTAAAATCTTTTTTTCTGTCAGGAGAAGATGCTTGAAACCCAGGCAGCATCGTCGTAAAACATATATCTCATCTACTCTGGAGAGCTCCAAAAGGGACCAGGGTACATCCACTTCTCACCTTAACCTCATTAGTGGTGGACGTCTGGAAACACCTTCTTCCACTGGAGATGGTGTGAAGTCAGACCTGTCCTCTACAAGGGACTTGCACAGCTCACGGGAGGACTTTTTCAGGTGCAAGCAGCACCATTCCAAGGGGAACAGCAAACAAGGTGAGAGCTTCCCACTGCACGTGACCTGTTCCACCAATACCAACAGCATAGACCTCCTTCTGCGAGATGACCACGGCAGGAGTTACAGTTCAACACATGATTCTGATGATCGTAGGATCCATCGTCATCCCAATAATGCCAAGGATAACCAGGGTTATACATCTGATCCTGCTTCCCCACCTCAGTTGCTCCCATTTGAAGGTCACTACCAGGAGCAAAGGAGGGACAGCAAGCCCCCAGAGTACTCCGCCTCTCAGGCTGTGGATAACTTGAACAGACCTGTCTCCATGAATGCACAGCCAGGCCAGCTCATCTTCTGCCATTCCATGGAGCAAATGAAGGACAGCATGTACCACAGTGTTGTTCCTACTTTAGTCATCCCAGCACATTACATGCGCCTCTCTACAGATCTATCATCAATGGAACAAGCTGTGGAGAGGCAGCAACAGCTGCAGCATGATATGGAGGCCATTCAGGTGAGCATGGCATTACCTCACCAGCAGAGTCAACAGCAGCAGCAGGAAGCCAAGCTACAAAATGAGACCGAAAAAGCCAGGCAGCAGGGAGAGGAGACACAGGATCAGAACTGGACTTCAGATGCCTCCTCTGGCCCAGTTCACATCCCTGTGCTCTTTAACGAGTCCTCCATGACACAGATGAATGGAGAACTGAAAGCTCTCACAGAGAAGAAGCTGCTGGAACTTGGTGTGAAGCCTCATCCCCTGGCCTGGTTTGTGTCCCTTGATGGCCGTGCCAATTCCCTTGTCCGGCACTCCTACATCGAGCTGGGCAACGAGCCTCTGCGACCACCCCAGGAGCACCATGCAGAAACATACCCTGGAAACTCCGGAAGATCGTCCCAGAGAAAAAGCAAAGAGGAAAGGAAGGCAAAGGAAGAGAGTGAGCGAAAGGCTCGTGGCAAGATCTACTCTAAGCTCCCAGTCATTGACACCACCAATCCCAGCAGCAGCAGCAGCAGCAAGAGCCACACAGCCCCCTACTCACCCGAGGATGGCTCCATGGCACCACTACTCGATGACCCTCCAGAGTCCCGGGGCGGGACATTTCCACGTAACGGTCGCAGTCGAGACTACAGTGCCCACAGCAGTATAACCGAAGACAACAGAGATTTGGAGACCAGCCCGGATTATGATGACAATGACGGAGATGACAAGGATGATGACGGCGAGAATAAGAAAAGCCCATGGCAAAGGCGTGAAGAGAGACCACTTATGGTCTTTAATGTCAAGTAGTCCTGCATGCTGGCCTTCTTGTCTAGCACTTCTAAGAAACATGATTGTGATATTGCGATCATCTAGGGTTGTCAAGATACCCTGTCCACACCTTTGCCTCTAATCGTGAGTTACTTGACTCAGTAATTAACAAAAAACATGGAGGCGCTGTTGCTTTCCTTCGGACCAGTTTACAGAAGAAGTAGTCTGAGGCCACCACCAGAGAGACAATATGATTTCAGCAGTAACTTGCTGAACTTGCCAGCAAGTAATTAAGGCCCATATTCTCTTGTGTGTCCTGCAGGTAGAGTATTTTCTAGGATGTATTTTTAGTGGAATGCCTCTAAACTTGACTATGCTATTTTTTAAGGCTAGTTTTATTTCTTGAAATCATTTGCTGCGATTAACTTTCAATTCAGCGTCACTACCCTAAGGACAATAATACTTTTACTAGTGATTTCTTTACTCTACTGGAAATGAGTATAAGATGTTTTTTACCTGCCTCTGGGGCATAATCTGTGGGCCTTAAAGAAGAATAATCACCCAGTATTTGTGAAATGTTGAAAAGGCTTATGGACTGAATTGTGTAAGGTTTGGTAGTTGCTTTATTTTCCAATCCCTTTCATCAAGGTTTCATTTTTACAACTGGTAATATAATAGAGATGTGGGAGTAAATCAAACCTGTGCAAAAGGAAATGAAATATTGCTAGGTTACTATGTTGATACTAAATATGATTTTCCATGTAATAGACCTGAATTCGCCATTTAAGACTTTAAGACCCTTCAGACTTGATCTCTGAAATCTTTTTTTTGCAGCTTTACTGACTTGTGTTATTTTCCATCCAGATCAATTCATAGGAGACGTGTGTATCAATCAGATGAACCACTAGGAGTTCTAATAAACTTGTTAAGCACTCCATACATAAATGCTTTTATATAAATAAATAAATAAATAAAAATCCTTGTCTGTCACTAAAGAAAGCAGCAGGTCACAAGAGACCCCCAACACCACAGTAAAGGCTACAATAAAGGGTTTTGCTGCAATAATAAGCAAGTGAAACATTCAAAGTCTCCAGTCAAAGAACTGTGGCTGGTTCTGCAAGACGCTCAGTAAATTTCCTTATAAAGCTGCACAAAATTTTACTTGGGGCTAATATTTTTTTAAGCAAAGTGTTGTCACACTAAATATTGACTTTGTTTCATTTACTACTGTTCACTGCTTTTTATGGTATTTTTTTTTAATACTTTTGTTTTTTTAAAAGCATCTGTGCTCTACAGCATTTCTTTGCAAGCGGCTCAGAATGTAGTGTGTGTGTGCGTCCACATTTCATATATATATATATATATATATATATATATATATTACTGTTCAAAATTTGGGTCGACACGGTGGCGTAGTGGTTAATACGTTCGCCTCACATCAAGAAGGTCCTGGGTTCAAGTCTCGGGCTCGGCAATGGCGCTTCTGTGTGGAGTTTGCATGTTCTTCCTGTGCTTGTGTGGGTTTTCTCCGGGTACTCTGGTTTCCTCCCACAGTCCAAAGACCAGCAGGTTAGGCTAACTGGCTGTTCCGAATTGCCCCTGGGTGTATATGTGAGTGTGAATGGTTGTGTGTGTGCATTGGCTCTGCAATGGTCTAGCGAGCTGTTCAAGGTGTACCCCACCTTCAGTCACTGTTGGCTAAGATAGGTGCCAGCCTCCCCACGACCCTAGTAGTAGATTAAAAGGTATGTCCTGCGCAAAGTATACCCTATGAATGGAAAACCCCACAGTTTTTGAAAAACATTACTATTTAACACAACTGAGTATTCTCTTGCCAAAACCGAACTGTAATTACTTATATCTCAATTTCCCACCAATAACGGGGTACAAAAGTGTTCGAGAACTTGCAGTGTTAGTAAATGCTGTACATGTAAATGTACTTACCAGTCAAGCAAAGAAGATTTCTTTCTGTTTTTAGCTGATTTTTACATATAAAATGTTGCGAATAATATATGTTTTGTGCAGGACATGCCTTTGGACAGCAGGACATGCATTTGTGGTTCGGCAAATGAATGAGTGAGTTTGAGTCTTAAATTCAAGCCCATATTTTTCATATTGTCAAGCCATCTACAATGCTAATGGGCTGAATGGGGGCATTTGTACCCCCATTTAGCTTTTTCCACCTTTATAACAGTCATAGACATTATCAGTGTCTAGAATGTCTTTTATATATATATATATATATATATATATATATATATATATATACCATGTGATATGTGACCCCAGCAGTATGGCTCCCAATATCCCTAAAAAGCCTTTTTGCTTACTATCCTTGAAATGCTCAGATATAGGAGAGCTTTTCTTCCGAGAGTTCATAATACCCTTTCTTTTTTTTCCCCATCAAAGTTCTCTTCCTGGTATAGTATGAAGTTGGTTCAAATCAACTATAGACCAGCTTCTACCCAGCTGTGGTTCTGGCACTTGGCATCAGAAGACACTTGTAACTGCACAACTAAGCCTCTTCACTTCTCAAGAAGTGTTCGACCAGTTTTACAATCTGTAATGGTGATGCATGAATGAATCTACATTTGAGAAAGTTTATCAGGTTTTTATAAATATATATGTTTGAGTAATGCTTAGTCAAGTGTGCTTACTAAACTTTGTGAACCACTTGTTGAATAGCACTGCAGTAAACTTACAGTTTTACTTTGGCCTTGTGTTTTGTCTGTTACAAGATGTACTAATCTCTGAAGTATTTTAAATAATTGAATTTAGTATGATAAATACATTGTGAATTTTTGCTTTGTTTTTAGCTATCACTGTTTATTTCACACACACACACACACACAG
>JAQMYF010000003.1:15211293-15221982 GCA_030014195.1 Neosilurus mollespiculum | reverse complement strand
TATTATCAATATGATAAACAGCAGAATGTAAATGTAGTGCAAAATGTAAATGTATAACAGTGGATGTTGTTGCTATAAGCATGAAGCATTTGGGTGGTATCAGTCTCTCACTGAACGTGCTCCTGTGACAGGTTGTGAAGTGGGTGGGAGGTGTTGTTCAGTATTGTCTTTATTTTGGACATTTGCCTTTCCAACACTATCGTCAGAGAGTCCGGCTCCATCAGTGGCGTCACTGGCCTTGCAGATCAGTTTGTTCAGTCTGTTTGTGTCTGCAAACCTCAGCCTGCTGCCCCAGCATGCCACAACAGACTCATGAAACATCCTAAGCATTGTTTGGCAGATGTTAAACGACCTTAGTCACCTCAAAAAATAGAGACGGCTCTGACCCTTCTTGTAAACTGTGGTAGTGTTCTTAACCCAGTCCAGTTTGTTGTCAATATGAACTCTAAGGCCACAATCAGTTCCTTGGTCTTTGTCGAATTAAGCTGCAGATGATTCTGCTCACACCATATGACGAAGAAATCCACAGCAGCCCGCATCACCTCCACTGATACATCCAACTACAGCAGAGTCATCAGAAAACTTCTGAAGATGGCAGGTCTCTGTGCAGAAGCTGAAGTCCGTTGTGTAGAGGGTGAAGACAAAAGTGGAGAGGACGGTCCCTTGTGGTGCTCCAGAGTTGCTGACCACCTTGTCCGACGCATAGTGCTGAACTACAATTACTGTGGTCTTCTGGTCAGGTAGTTCACTATCCAGGACAAAAGAAAGACATCCACCTGCATCGCTGTCAGCTTCTCACCCAGGAGGGTCGGCCTGATGGTATTGATAAAGTTAAAAAACATGACTCTCACAGTGCTCGCCGGCTGGTCCGGGTGGGTGTAGACACGGTTAAGCAGGTAGGTAGTTGGCATTCTCAACTCCAAGACGAGGCTGGTAAGTAAACTGAAGGAGTTCCATATGTGGTCTAACCACGGGTTGGGGTTGATGCAGTATGAGTCTCTCGAGGGTCTTCATGACATGTCTAGCCCGTGCCATGGGTCTGTAATCATGGGGGCCACTGGGACATGGGGTCTTTTGGTACAGGAACGAGGCATGATGTCTTCCACCACACTGGAACCCTCTGTAGACTCAGGCTCATCATGAAGATGTAATGTAAGATTCCACAGAGCTGGGGGGTGAGGCTTTAAGGACATGGGGGCGCACCCCATCTGGCCCTGCTGCCTTGCCTGAGTGGAGCCTTTTTAGCTGTCTCTCGACCTGATTAAGTGTGAAGTTGACAGGTGGGGGAGGATTGTCAGGTACATCACAGGAGGCAGAGGTGCAGTAAAGAGAGAGAGAGGGAGAGAGGGTGGTATGGCAGGGGGTTTCAGGGTTTCTCCTGATGAATTAGAAGGGGACTGAGCAGCTCATTGGCCCTGTCCTCACCACCTTCAGCTCCTCTGCTGATGGGTGGCCTGACACCAATGATGGTCTTTATTCCACTTCAAACCTCTCTCATGTTGTTCTGCTGCAGTTTCTACTCCAGCTTTCTCCTGTAATTGTCCTTAGCCTCTCTGATCTTGACTCTTAGTAAGCTTTGGATTGTTCTCAACTCCTCTGTTGCCAGCACTGAATGCCCTCTTTTTGTTATTAAAGAGGGCTTTAATGTCTTTAGTCACCCACGGCTTGTTATCTGGGTAACAATAGACTGTCTGAGCTGGAACAATGGCATCAATGCAGAAAGTTGCACTCAACATTGGGCTCATAGAGTGCTTGCCAGTCTGTCACTTCAAAACAGTCCTGTAGTTCCTCCAAGACCTCCTCCGACCATCTCCTAACAGTCCTTGTAGTCACAGGTGGCTGCCTCTTCACAACAGGCACATAGCATGAAGAAAGATAAATTAAGTTGTGGTCTGATTTCTCTAGGGGGGGAGGAAGTGTAGGCATCCTTAGTATTGGCATACAGCAGGTTTACAGTTCCATCCTCTCTGGTGGGACAGTCCACGTACTGAACAAAATTTGACAGTATAGTGTCCATGGTGGCTTGGTTGAAGTCACCCAAGATCACAATGAAAGCACTCAGGTGCTGAGTCTATAACCGGGCTATGGTAGCATGAACAGTGTCACATGCTGCCGTGTGTTTGGCAGAAGGAGGAACGTAGCCACTAAGATGACATGGGAAAATTCCCTAGGCCAATTACATGGTCCGAGTCCAACAGCACACAGTTCAGTGTCCGGTCCACAACTCTGCTCTTTGATGGTTATGTGGGTGGGGTTACACCACCAGTTATTGACAAGAACGTCAAACCCCCTTCCTTTCCGCTTACCGCACGTGGTGCAGTCTCTCTCAGCCAGGACAGTGTGAAAGCCTGCAATGGACACGTTGTCATCTGGAATATTCTGATGCAGCCATGTCTCCATGACGCACATGAAACTACACTCCCGATACTCCCTCTGACTCCTGGCTAGCGCTGTCAGCTCGTCCATCTTATTAACCAGTGACCTCACGTTCTCCATTATTATAGACGGGAGACATGGCTTGTTCCTTTTCCTCTCTGTAAGTCTCTGCTGTTTCGCCGCCTCCCTCCTTCTCCTCTTCTGTCCTCCTCCTTTGCATCCATGGTGTGTTTTTCTCCAGATTTCTGCCAGTAAGACTATGGGCTTGGCTGCTAATCCGGCCGGCTTCAGGGCACTCAGCTGATCCCTGGAGTAAACAAAGCGGGTGTGTAGTTGCTGCACTGCAGTCCCAACTCTCCATGAAAGTAAAAGTTGTGCAGCGATAAAAAGTACAAAAACTCTCTGAACCCACATATTGAAAGGGCAGCTACTTATGAGCAATAAAATAATACGTACAAGAAAAAAACTTAAAGTAAGTAAGAAAAAAGTTATAAGTATGGGAAGGGCAGGAGCAACTATAAAGGCTGCATGCCTGTTAACACATCTGCACTTTATTCTGTGCTTAATCCTATTATCTTATTATTAAGCGTATCTCAGTCGACTCTGGGAGAAGGAGGGGTACACCAGGAAAAGCTTGCCAGTCCTTTGCAAGACAATCACACCCATGGCCAATAATTTGAAACAGCCAATTAGATTAATGTGCATGTTTTTCAATTGTGGGAGGACCCTGTCTTATATAGTGCCCATTCCACTCTGATTGGTTTATAATGATATCATGTCTCAACTTGACCTTGTTCTGATTGGTCCCTTGGTAATTTTCTTTTTGTTTTTTTAATCTTCTTCTTTTTTTTTCTTATCATGTAAATTTCTGGATTTTAAACATTCAATATACATACTGGTTCGTCTTTTCAGTGGAGCTTACTCGCCTCTCCACTCCGGACACTCACAAGTCAGCAAAGTCAAGCCCAATGTTTTGATAAGCAAATCTGCTCACCTTGTGTCCTCTTTTAGACTAGGCTAGAGTTTACTGATTCAGAGTTCCCAGGAAAGAGAACTGAGCTGACTTTATCTGTCCCCGTACGGGCCACCAGGTCTGTTGTGGCAAAAAGTGTACAGTTCATGACGCAAGACATCCAAATTCATTTTTAAGATGTTTATTTAGCCTTTAGCAAAAAAGTAGCAGACAATCATTCACACAAAAGAAGTTGTTCCGAGAGAAAATCCTCGGACCCCTTCTACCAGCTCTGCATTGGCTTATATAGTGCCCATTCCAATCTGATTGGTTTACCACAACATCATGTCTCGACTTGACCTTGTTCTGATTAGTTCCGCATGACATGTCTCAACTTTTGACCTTTTTCTGATTGGTTGCTCGTAACATCATATGTCAAGTTGACCTTGAAGTGTCTAGACTCGACACCTCACCCCCCGCCCCCACCCCATCGCTTGGGATAGACATTTTGTGCAGACTAGTCCCTCACCTTTTCCAATTATCCAGCTGAAAACAGCACTCAGGTCCTGCTGTGAATATCCCTGTGGGACTAAACACAGTGAGTCCTTGTGCCAATTTAGTCTAAGATTTAAAACGTCCAATCACATGGTAATTCCTAATTTTGTACTCCCTTCTGTTCAGTGACAGTTACACAATTACAATTAAATTTTGTTGATTATACATCATACATCAAAATAGACAAAATACATCTTTCATATATTGTTCTGCCCTGTTAAGTCAAATGCAGGAAAGTTCATACACACTCTGGTAATACTCTCTTTGTTCTCCTGCTCCTCTTACTGCCGAATACAATTTTAAAGATAATGAAAAAAGAAGGAAACTTGTATTCATAGAAAAGGAAACTTAATTATACTTGAAACTTGGTGAAACTTAGAATACTCATTTTATTTGATTAGGAAGCACTGCAGAGCTGGTAGTTTTTGGAAGCAAATAATCAACGCTATATAAATCACAAACCTAGGTACAAGAAGCAACCTCATCATCAAACAAACGCCGGTACCTGCTGTTTTTCAGCGTTAAGGGCCCAAGGCCGTGCTTATCTTCTCACAAGCAAGGTCTTGTTCAGCGGCTATTCTCCCTAATTTAATCCCGTGGATTTGGTTATGACTAAATTCTATCTGCAAATGCCATCTCTTTGCCAATCCAAAATTTTAATTTCTCAGAGTTTCACTGAAAACACCTCATAACAGATGTATTTATGACCAGGAGTAAGAATCATTTTTCTATTATTAACACCATCAACCAAACTTTTATTTTTTTTCCAGTCGCCTTTCTTTGTTCTTTGAAGTAAAAAAAAATGTTTATATTTGAACATGTAAAAAAATTAATTAAAAGCTAAAAAATAGACAAGAGACAGTACTTATAAAAGGAATAATGATGAAAAATGATGAAATAAATCCATTAACTAATTAAACAAAAGGTCTAAAGAGAAGGGGAAAGGAAAAACACAACAACAACACTAATAATATGGTTATAATATTCACCATAACAAAAAACACTGAAAAGCATAAAGGAAATGAGAGTGTCAACTGACACATATTTGAAAGGGAATGAGGAGAAGAATAATCTTTTTTACTCTCACCCCATATCTAACACTGCTTGTTTGTTTATAATATACCACTTTCCAGTTAATATCTCCCATTTGTGCACCCCAATTTGGGTCTCCTTTGGGTATGCCTGTTTCCTCCCACAGTCCAAAGACATGGACATTAGATTAATTTGCTGTTCCAATTTGCCTCTAGATGTGAGTGCAAGTGTGAATGGTTGTGTGTTGGAACTGCTATTGTCTGGCGAGCTGTTCAGAGTGTACCTGCCTTCGCCCAGTGTTAGCTGAGATAGGTGCCAGCCTCCAAGTGACCTTATTAGGATTAAGCAGTCTGGCAGATGAGTGAGTGAGTATTGAGAATATTGAAAATAATTCTGGATACTGGCAACAGAATTATTTTTTATGAAAGAAATTCCAATTTAAGACATCTATAAGCCACTTGTTACTAGTCATAATTTTAGATATCCAAAATTTTAAAAAAATCCAGATATTCTTTGCCCCCTTTACCTTTCATCTTTTCATCTTTCAAATCTTTCAAATCTTGCAAATCTTTCAGATTTTGTGGATATCTCCTGTGTACAACCCTCTTCATATCACCCCACAAATTTTCAATTGGATTCAGGCATGGGCTCTGTCTGGAACATTCTATAACTTTAATGGTTTTCTGGTGAAACCATTCTATTGTTGATTTTGAGGTCACTGTCATGCTGAAATGTGAGACTCCTTTTCATTTTCAGCTTTTTAGCTTTGTAAGCTCTTTGCGGACCCTGACTTTTGCTGTAAGATGCAAATAATTTAATGTCAGAACAATTCTGCTGTCACACCGCAGTGTGGCAAAGTGTGATGATGTATGCAATGGCAGTATAAAGTAGTTTTAATAAAAATACAGACAGACAAATCCAAAAAGGATACCGTATATATACATAGTACAGACAGGAGTAAACCAATGAGCAACCACAATCCAGATGGTATAGTTAAACACACAGGCAAAATTAATAAACAATATCAGGATTTCAGAGGCAGAGTATCAAAAGCAATAACAAAAACTGGATCATAGACATAAAATGCTAAATGTCTGGGTAATGACTGGAGATACACGGAACAACTCTTTGTCTTTAGCATTACCAACAGAGTTCTTAAACAGAGTTGTTAATCAATGTGATGAGCAACAGGTGTGCTGTGAGTATGTGATATAATATTGTGTCCAAAGTCATGTAACAGAATGGTGCAAGGGTCGCAGGGAAGTGTAGTGAGACCAGAAACAAGTAGAAACGAGCTGTGGATGTGACTCTTACTAGCAGTGGTGGATGAAGTACCTGCGCAAAGTATACCCTATGCATCGTCAACCCCACAGAACTAAGTATTCTCTTACCAAATTAGAACTGTAATTACTCATTTCTCAATTTTCCACCAATAATGGGGTACAAAAGTGTTTGAGAATTTGCAGGGCGAGTTTTCAAATCTGCCATTGACTTTCATTCACCCAAAATACTCAAACAATGCTGAAGTTTGTGTACACACAATGAGTTAAATGCAGAGGCAATAATTCCCTTGTGGGATTAATACAGTATGTCAAAAAAAAACAAAAAAACAAAACCCTTCTGTAAGTCGCTCGGGATAAGAGCATCTTCTAAATGCTGTAAATGTAAATGTACTTACCAGCCAAGCAAAAATCCAGCTGTATCTGAATGTGTTTGAAGATTTGTCTCTTCCCGTAGTGCTGCCACCTCAATGATCTGGAATAGAAATCCTTATTTTCTGTCGTTCCTTGTAGTGTCATCAGTTGAGAATACTTGCCTTTTGCCTGTTTCCATGTTTGACTCTCTTGCTGCTGCAAATTTGTCATGTTATTCACACTTTCCGAAAATTACATCACAGCTTTTGGGTACACAAACCGTGAAATTCAAGTCAGTAAGCTGACTTCATATAAAAATACATAAATATTACCTTAGGTTTGTTTGTTTATATTGCTTAGCTCTTATTCGGAGAGAAAAAAATCATGATATCTGTGGTGCTGGACTACTGATCCCAAGGTCGTGGGTTCAAGCCCCACTATCAATGGGATGTCGCTGCTGTCCCCCCCAGTGCTGCTAACTGGGTTATCAAAGGCCGGCCATGTCTCTCACTGTCTGTGGTGAGAGGGGTGTAAAAGAACCATTGCTGATTTTTATCAAGAGTAGGCTGCATAGCCGTCAGCGTGTTTCTGCCCTGCGATGGCCTGGTGAGCTGTCCAGGGTGAACCCTCGCCCAGAGTCAGCTGAGATGGGCGCCAGCCTCCCCGTGACCCTAATTAGAGTTAAGCAGTTCAGTAAATGAATAAATGAATATCTCATTCATTTTGATTGGAAATTATGGTCAGAAGTACATGTATTTAGTTGATTTTTACATATAAAATGTTATATTTATATATGTTAAATGTAAATAATTTGTCTTCTGCAGGACATGCCTTTAAGAAAAAGAAGAGATATGCTACCAGGAAATGACTTTAGGAGAAGTCCAAGAATTCTGTTAGAATTTTATTTAGTAAAAGTTTTGAAGAGGCAGGACTGTAGCGTAGTGGTTGAATGTACGCCTCACAGCAAGAAGGTCCTGGGTTCAATTCCCAGGGTCGGTGAGGGCATTTCTGTGTGGAATTTGCATGTTCTCTTGCCTTTGACAGAGTCGGATGAGATAAGCTTTAGCCTTGTCCCTAGTAGGATTAAGTAGTTTGGCAAATAAATGAATGAATTAATTCAAGAATAAAAAGACAAAAATTTGTAATTATTTGTAATAAAAAACATTTGTAATTATGTTCATTTTTGGTATTCATATTTTCCCTAGATTTTTAGACTTTTTGAATCAGAAAAACATTTTATAACCATGAGACTGTTGTTGGGGACACCTTGGGTAACAATTGTTTGATTTGGGCCGGATATTCCATATATTTACAGGGCTTGATTTTTATGGCACCACTGATTTTGGAACAGGGATACAGGGATACACTGCAGTGAGGGTAAGACTCTACATCAATATTTCCATTTCTTTTTGGAGGCATAAGGAGCATTTTGTCCTATACAATAATTTCCACCACAATGAGAAAATATTTCTAAGGTTTCTAACATTTCTAGGCCACAGGTGTCTTCGTCATCACCATCATACTTTGCCGGATGTGATGTGTCATTGCTGTTTCTGCAGCTGCTTTGATTATGATTTATAAATTAACCTGATTCCTGTAGGCTATTTTCCATTTACCGTAGCCTATGTTTGTGGCTAGACTTGTTCATAGATGGCCTCACAACTCAATAGTGTCTGACATGCATGGGCTTGAGTGAAAAACAAAACACAACCACAGCTTAGAGAGCACTTGTTTGCACACGCCCATTTCATGGTTAACAAATCTGACTGGAACCCAGGAGCACATTCGTTAAACTTATTTGCTTACAGTCTTAGTCCTTCAGATTTTATTTTGCATTAAGCAAAAGGATAGTTTGAAAACATACATCAGATTAAAAGTCTGTATTCTTTATAAGGAAATGTAGAGCAGTCAAATTTAAAGAAAACCTCAAGTAAAGTATACATACTACAAAAATGAATGAATGAATGAATGAATGAATAAATAAATAAAAGTATTTGCCCCCTATATTGTTGCCTTACAACTTGAAATTTACATTTACAGCATTTGGCAGACACCTTTATCCAGAGCGACTTACTTTTTTTTTTATACAACTGAGCACTTGAGGATTAAGGACCTTGCTTAAGGGCCCAACAGTGCCAGCTTGCTGGTACTGGGACTTAAACCAGTGACCTTTGGATCACTAAGCCTTAACCAACTGGGCCACCACTGTCCAGAATTAAAATCTGGGTTTTTTTTTTTTTGTTAGTTTAGGGTTTTTTTTTTTTTTGGTGGGTTTTTTGTTTTGTTTTTGGAGTGGGGGTGGGGTTAACAGTAAATTTACACAACATGTCAACAACTTTGAAGATGCTAAATATTTTTTATTGTGAAGCAAAATGGAAAATGTACAAAAAAACCTAGAAACTTTGTAGAACCACCTTTTGCATCAATTACAGTTGCAAGACCCTTAGGCTATGTCTTGCTGTATTTAGTGCTGAAGCTGGCGCTTCTTTCTCTTGCACTGTGTTGCACTGGAGTAGTGTGCCTCTCTTAATGTGTAACGCATCCGGTCTCCATTTTTGACGTTTTCCTCAAAACGAGTCAGTGCAGGAGGTAATTCACCTGTTCTTTTATTTATGTGTTTATGAACAGTGTCTGTAGCGCAAGCGTAAGAGGCTGTATGGTTGTCAGCCTCTTTTTACTAAATAAAGTACAGTGTATAAATCGCTCCACTTTGTACATCGTCTATTTCTGATGCCCCGGAGCTCTGCTAACGGCTGCTATGGCTAGGCCTCATCAGCTATTATTCCCTCAATTCTTACCAATTTCTTTGACCATGCTTCATTGTGGAAATGGTGTTCTTGTGGTGTTAGGTTTGAACCAAACATAGCGTTTTCTTTGATGGCCAAAAAGTGCAATTTCATCTGACCAGAGGATGCTGTTCCATGTGTTTTGAGAGTTTCCTACATACCTGCTGCCAAACTTTAAACATGCTTTTTAATTTTTTTCTGGCCACTCTTCTGTAAAGTTCATCTTTGTGGAGTGTATGATCCTATAGACAGATACACCACTCTCACTCTGGAGTTTTCCAGCTCCATGGGTTACTCTGGTCTCTTTTTTGCCACTCTAATTAGACCCTTCCTTGCCCAGTTTGTGTGTTTTCATAGCCAATAATGTGCTCAGAGGGAGATGATGATGATGAATTAGGGTTGACCAAACAAAAAGTTAAATATCTTGGGTTTAAAATTTTTAAATCATCAGTTTCTTTTTTTAACTGCATTTAACATGACATACCAATTTTTTGACTGGGGTTTGTAGAAGATAACTCATTTAGAAAGAAATTGTGTTTAATCAAGGCACCATATCCTAAATATAATGAATAGGTTGATAAACTGTAATTGCTTATTTTAAATGAGTTTTATTTCTGTCCTGTGCTCGGGTGTTACTGTGTGGAGTTTGCATGTTTTCCCCATGTTTGCATGGGATTCCTTTGGGTACTCTGTCCTTCGGCTGAGATAGGCTCCAGCCTTCCCGTGACCCTAGTAGAATTAAGTGGCTTGACAAATAAGTGAGTGAGTAAGTGAGTTTTATTTCTCCTTTTAGCTAATCATCTATCTTGAAGCTCTTGGCAACACTAGCAAAGACATTTTCGGTAGCAGAGATAATTAAATAAAACACAAAGTGAGATAAGATAATTACAGCTTCTATTTGGAGTGATGAATATGAAGGACTGTATCGAGTTACTCTGTTTACAAAATACTAAAGACATGAAACATAGCAGAACCAGTAGTCAGCTATACAAAATCAGTTGTCTGTACTTTAGAATAAAACCGACTGCCTCGACTGACCAAATAAAACTGATTATTCCACAGTTCCATATAATTATAGTTATAAAGGAAATAATATAATGGATATTGCTTTTCCTTTAAGTTTGTTAGGCTGCTCCCAAAGCAGTTCATTAAGATATGGGTGGCAGCACCACGTCATGTAGGGGGCACATGCTTGCTTATGCCCTTTCCTGGTTGGATTTGGTTGAGTGATAGGGAGGCAATACATGACGGATGAAAATTCGCCTTGGAAAGTATGAGAGAGATTTTTTTTTTATTATGATATAAAAAAGGTAATGCTTTGACATATGCTGCTGTGTGTGTATGTGTGTATATA
>JAQMYF010000003.1:15185695-15205186 GCA_030014195.1 Neosilurus mollespiculum | reverse complement strand
ACCTGTATAATAACCTGTGGAGATTTACCTGTTAGTGTATAATAACCTGTGGAGATTTACCTGTTAGTGTATAATAATCTGTGGAGCTTTAGCTGTGAGTGTAACCTGTATAATAACCTGTGGAGCTTTAGCTGTGAATGTAACCTGTATAATAACCTGTGGAGATTTACCTGTTAGTGTATAATAACCTGTGGAGATTTACCTGTTAGTGTATAATAATCTGTGGAGCTTTAGCTGTGAGTGTAACCTGTATAATAACCTGTGGAGCTTTAGCTGTGAATGTAACCTGTATAATAACCTGTGGAGATTTACCTGTTAGTGTATAATAACCTGTGGAGATTTACCTGTTAGTGTATAATAACCTGTGGAGCTTTATCTGTTAGTGTAACCCGTATAATAAGCTGTAGGGAGCAGAGCGCTCCTGGACTGAGGAAGGATGGAGCAGGCATACGGGGCAGGAAAAGCCGGAGGAGCCTTCGATCCTGTAGCTTTTTTCAAGCAGCCGCAGCCCATCCTTCGTCTGGTCTCCTGGGTGAGTAAAGATCTCTAATTTACTGTAACTTTATTTACTGGGCGGGATGGTGGCATAGTGCACCTCAGGAAGATGGTCATGGGTACAAGTCTTGGGCTCAGCTCAGGCGGTTCTGTTAGTAGTTTGCATGTTCTCCCTGGGCTTGCATGGGTTTCCTGCGGGTACTCCAGTATCCTCCAACAATCCAAAGACATGCATAATTGGTTGTTCCAAATTGCCCCTTGGTGTGAGTCTGAATGGATGTGTGCATGGGCTGGTAAACTGTACTCCAGTTTCCTTCCACAGTTCAAAGACATGCACATTATGCAAATCGGCTGTTCCAGATCAGCCTTAAGTGTGAGTGTGACTGTGAATGGTTTGTGTGTGTGTTGGTCCTGCGGTAGACTGCTGAGTTGTTCAGGTGGTTCAGGCTGAAATAGGCTCCAGCCGCCCGGCGACCACAGTTAGGGTTAAGCAGTTCGACGAATGAATGAATGTGTGAATGAGGAAAATTTAAATATTATAGTATTAAGAGGGTTTTCACCTGCTTTCAGCAAAAGTGATGATTTGATGAGCTGACAAACACAGTGCTTGAAACTGAAACTAAACATTCTTATTATAAGGCAGCAATTGTGTTTCCTCCCACTGGTGTCATCCACCAATAATCAGAATTGTGCAAAGTATGCCAACAGTTCAGATTTTGGTCGCTTTAGGCACACACTTTTTTTGTTTGTTTGTTTGTTTGTTTAAATAATAAACACTGTGGTATAACTGGAATAAAACTTTTGGTTTCGCTGTTGTGGGAAAATAATCACCCTTCGGGTAATAACTATATGCTTTGCACCAGCCCGCATCACAGGATCTCATATATTTATATATTTAATTATTTCCTATAACAATATACCTTTCCATGAATATTTTAATGTAAAAGAATGATTTTTTTTCTTCATTTCCGTTTTTCCTTGTTTAGGAACTACCAACTTTGGATTTTGGCTCATCTCTCACCACTTCTGGTGTGTGTGTGTGTGTGTGTGTGTGTGTGTGTGTGTGTGTGTGTGTGTGTGTTTACATATGTGTGTTAGAAAGAAAGGGAGAGGCACAGTTTGCTGAATATTGCATCTGGTATTTGAACACATGGTGAGAAGGTGGGAGAGAGATTACAGATGGATGACGGCAAGCGAGAGAGAGAGAGAGAGAGATGGAGAGAGAGATGGAGAGAGAGCAGGTTGGGGGAAGGGAAGACAGGTGGCTATAGAGCTTACTATAGTCCCCAACTGTTTTGACTGTCATCACTCATCATTACTCCATGTAGTTTTCGCATTTTTTACATAAAAAATATAAACGTGGTGGATGTCATATAGTAAAGCACGAGTCATAGATGGATGCAATGGTTTATTTCAAAAATCAGGTTGACAAATTCAAAACCTGATTCAAAAACATGGTCAAAAATCAGGCATATAGTCCAGCGATCGAGAAACAACAAAACTTTGGGGAAAACCCTTATGCAAGGGTTGGAACAGACAAACAGAACAACATGAGGGAGGCAAGGTAGCATAGTGGTTAGCACGTCAACCTCACAGCAAGAAGGTCCTGGGTTTGAGTCCTCAGTTCTTGCGTTTCTGTGTGGAGTTTGCATTTTCGCAACATGCTTGTGTGGGTTTCTTCCGGGTACTCCGGTTTCCTTCCACAGTCCAAATGCATGCACGTTAGCTTAATTGACTGTTTCAAATTGCTCCTAGGTGTGAGTGTTAATGGTTGTGTGTGTTGCCCTGCGATGGCCTGGTGAGCTGTTCAGGGTGTACCCCACCTTTGCCCAGTGTTGGCTGAGATGGGTTCAGACTCCCTGCCACCCTCATTGGATTAAGTGGTTCGGCAAATGAATGAGTGAGTGAGAACAAGTGATGGCAATAAATAACGTATTTTGTTTTAAACTGTGAAATTGCCCTGTGATGGACTAGTGAGCTGTTCAGGGTTTAAACTGTGGTGATAATGAGCTTACCTCACCTTCGCTTGGAGTCGCCTAGCCCATTAGGATAAAGCGGTTTGGAAAATGAAATGAAATGAAAGAATATGATGAGAAGAGAGAAGCGTGGTAGCTGTTATGGCGCATGAATTATTTAAGCTAGCTAGCATGCGTTACACTGTGCTTTTGTTTAGAAATCTATTATCATTGGCTGTATGATCTCATTATCACCCAGTAGATCTAAGGATGACATCCTGTCCCTGTTCCCTATTGGCTAAAAAGTTTATTGAATACAATACAATATTCATTCATAATCACTCGATTCATTTATAATTTACAGAGTTATCCTGAGGATATATTTTTGCCAACAAAAATACAAAGCCTGTAGGAAGGTAGGAAGGTGCTTTTGCACATTTCGAATCATAAAATACTGAATTGTGTAGTGTATGTGAGGGGAAAAAAAACTGTTGTAATATTCCAAGCGAGGTCAGTGTGACACCTTTTCCACATTCCCATCAACACCATCCGCTCTCAGGTCCGTTCGAAGGGAAAATAAATAAAGAATGGAAGAAATAGCTGAAGGTCAAAACCTATAGGTGAACAGATCACTCGGGCCAGTTGTTGCGTTCACAACCAAGCGTTCAGTATTACTTCAGTACACTGTTTAAAGTTTATGCAGCTTTTTTTTTGCATGTTAGTAGATACATTTTTAACCTTATTTCTGCCTGACGATGGAAGTCAATCAAAGCCAAAGCTATCAATATAGCCCAGATTTAATCACCTCTGATCTAGATAGAAGTAAAATAAAATCGCTGCCTCTTTGTGTGTGGGTGTGTGACACTATCTGTCTGATAATGACACCAATAGTCTTCATAAGATCTACTGTGTTTGCATGACAACCTGATATCTGAGTGGTGGGGTATTTCTTTTTAGGGTAACAGTTTCATAATTATTAAATCTCTACTCTGGCATGGACGCGGGACAACTATTTAAGTCATGTTCCATGCCTGTGAGGCTTCGCTCAAGAGCTTTGCTATAAATTGGACTTTAGTAGTAATTAAACTTTACACGTCTTTCAATGGGGCCGAGGAAGGTGGCTCAGTAGTTAAGGTGCTGGCTTACTGATCCAAAGGTCAGGGGTTCGAGCCCCACTATCACCGAGTTGTCACTGCTGTAAAATGTTAAGCTTGAATTTTAGCCTTTTTGCTGTTAACGTACAGTAGCACAAAAGTTGAACAAGGTTTTTTTGAATGCATGGCATGACAGGAGTACCTGCAAAGTGAGCAACTGTTCTCATATAAGGAGTTTTCTAACCAAGCACATTGGCAAGAGACGTACATTTTTTCAACGCTCTAAGTACAAGCACCACAAAGATAAGGAGATTACAGGGCTCCAGTCCTATCAATGTCTGGTTTTATATATCAGTAACCATGATAACTTTCGCAGATAGTTTAAAATTGAGATTAAAATAGCATAACTTGAACCAATCATGTTTCTTTGGTATGCAGCGAGCCCGAGATTGTCACTGGATTAAAGCACGCCCGACACCAGCATTTTTAAGAGAACCAATGACTGATTCTCAGCTCCCCGGCTTGAAAATACTTCACCGCTTCACATTCACACTTTAAAATTTAAAATAAATAAATAAATAAATAATCAGACCCAAAATATTGATTGTGGAATTCATTCTGTTGGTGGAATGAATAAAGAAAAAGGCATATTTCATTAATTAATTAATAAGCTAGCTATACTGCTTATCCACTTGTTGTAGGGAAACTAGAGCAGGTCCCAGCCGATTTTGGGCAAGAAGCGGAGTACACTAAACAAGTCACCAGTCCATTGCAGGGTCAAGTCTTACTGGACAGTTTAATGTAGTCATTGCTTGTCATTGCTGTTATTTCTTAGTGGTATCTTAACCAGAGTACTACCTCTATTCCAATATTCCTCTCTCTCTCTCTCTCTCTCTCTCTCCCTCTCTTTGGCACTCAGCATAAGGTCAGGGAGATTAAATGGACGGATTTGGGGTGGAGGGGTGGTGCAGACAATGAACAGAGAGAGAGAGAGAGAGACAGAGAGAGAGAGAGACTTAAGAGTAAAACTGTCACCTCCTAGTTCAAGGAAGTGTCATTACTGTATGTATGTGTTAAGTGGTTTCATCATAGCCACATGCTGTAGATTGCTTTTGTGCGAATGGTGTGTGATGGTGGTGTGTATTTGTTTGACAATGTTTGTTTGCTTTCTTGTGAAGGGACAGGAGGAAAATGTATAGCTGTAACATATATACATATATAAACAGATTACCCAGAGTTAACCCACACATGCACGGGGAGAGCGTCCCTCACTGAGCACGGGACTTGAACCCAAGACCTTCTTTCTGTGGGGTGGACGTTACATCTATACATTTTATGTTCCTTTATTTTCTGGATTGCTTTATCCTTTATTACTCACTAAACACATACACATTTAGGCTGAAATATGAGCATAAAAGAAAGGCTCTGGTGCTGACAATCACAAGATCAAGACCCCACGTGCTGTTTCGAACAAAGCCTACTTTGTACTCATGGGGCGCAGGAGCCTTGTGATCCAGCTCACTGCTTAAGGCTCAAGAGAGAACTCAGAGTAGCTGCGCGAAGCTATAGTTCGTAATATGAGCCGAGGAAATCCTCTAGAGTCTTAGATCATTTGTCATAACTTTAATAGAATCTATATTTACACATCACATTGTATTTCGTAACCAGATTTAAAGCATGTTATTGTAGAAATAGTGATTTCTTTTTTCTCTATGGGTCGATGCCTTTAAGCCTTTTCAGAAAGAGTCCTTAGTTTCCAAAAAGTAAAAAATATATAATAAATAATGAATAATGTAATGTTCGTGTCTGTTTTCCAAACCGTTTTGGGCGGGGTACCTTCTGAAAAGCTCGCTTGGATATTCCAGGGCCAACACACACATTCACACCCATGGACAATTTGGAGTTAGCATAATGTGCAAGTCTTTGCACTGTGGGAGGAAACCGGAGTGCCAGGAGGAAACCCACACAAGCACAGGGAGAACATGCAAACTCCACACAGAAACACCCTCGCCGGGCACAGGACTCAAAACCAGGACCTTCCTACTGTAAGGCAGACATGGCTAACCTGAAAAAATACGCCACTGTGCTGCCCAAAAAACAGTACCACTACCACAACATTAAATCTAACTGTAAATGGATAGAATGTATGGCATCATTTTTTAGTACATAAAATGAAATTATAGTGTAGCCTAAGAGCAATTAAACATTTTAATAAGTTCAAGATATGTTTTATTTATTACATATACTTATTATTACAATAATAAAGGCTTTATTTCTATCAAATAAATATCGTTGTTTCAATTGTTTCAAATCTGTTACATCGGCACTAAGCATTTCCCAGAGTTCACCACAGCCTACAATATAGCCACCCAGGCCTGCAACACCCATCAACCCCATGACATCGCATGTCTCTGATCATATTAACCCGTTTCCAGTTCTTCCTGATTTGGAACCCTATTTAAATTCTGGTTCCTGTGTTTGTGTTCGACAAGCTTTTGTTGAAATTATGCTTTGTTTTTGGTCAGACGCTGGTTCATGTACATGTACAATTTTCATGCTATACAAGATTGCTTATATTTTATTTAATAAATGCATTCTGCATTTGCACCCGCCTCCAGCCCTGCTAATCGTTGAATTATTAAAGATTCGTATTTTAATAGTTAGCTGTCAAAATTCAAACCTAGGATATGATAACAAAGGGTGGTACGGAGGCGCAGTGGTTAGCACGACCACCTCACAGCAAGAAGGCCTGAGTTCGATTTTCTGGGGCGTTTCTGTGTGGAGTTTGCATGTCAGCTGAGATTGGCGCCAGCCTCCCTGCGACCCTAATTAGGATTAAGCGGCTTGGAAAATGAATGAATAAATGAGATGATAACAATTCTAGTTTACTGCGCCTTTAAGAGATGGTTGACAGGGCTGTTTGTGGAGAGCTTGATTAAATCTCTCTCTCTCTCTCACTCATGTGTTTTTTACTTCAGTAGAGCAACCAAATCTGACTCTGACTGAAACACATCCAGCTAAATACTGCATCTGGATTTAAAACAGGGATCAGTTAAAGAGTTTTAGAGGATCCAGCCTGGTCTGCATTTAAAAATACACTTGGATGCTCAGTTATCCTCCATTCCAATTTTCTGAAATTTGTTCTTTAGTGATGAGGACAGGTTTATAATCCCAGTTGTGTTACTGCCCTAGAAATATCCAACAATACCCAACAGTATATTTTTCACTCTTTCCATAACTTCCTTCGTTATCATATTTCATACTACATCTGCTTTTTGTAATCTCTATATTCCCTCTCTATCTCCTTCAAGATCTTCTCCATAGTGATTTTGGGATGTGTTGCCAATGAGGGCTATGTGAATCGACCTGAAGAAGAGGAGGAGTACTGCATCTTTAACCGTAACCAGAATGCCTGTAACTACGGTGTGACGATGGGATCTCTAGCCTTTCTTACATGCCTTGCCTTCTTGGCCTTGGACGCTTATTTCCCACAAATCAGTGGAGTCAAAGACCGCAAGAAAGCCGTTTTGGCAGACGTCAGCATCTCGGGTGAGACATCTATTGTGTTTTGGTTTTAATGGTGACAGTCCTAACTCATGACCTTGCATCAGAGTTGTACTCTGAGTTTATAGTAATATTCAGTGTTTTTTACAGCAGTAAAATAGTGTTTCATGTGAACATGTCCTATTTTGTGTAGAAGCTGGTTGTTGAGATTATTTTTGCCTGGTTTTTGAAATCTTAAACCATTGAAAAGGCAAGCATTGTGCTATTGTACTTTTTTGTGTACATTGTAAATATATATATATATATTTAGGAATAGAGGTTCACCCTCTGATACACACTCTAATACAGATTAGTAAAGTAAATATCAGCAAATCTGCAATTTTTTTCCCAGTACCCTGATCTACTCAGCTTGCTAATTTGCTTATTATTGAGTAATAATTTAATTAATTGTTCTATTTATTTAATTAATAATTTAATGATTAATAAATTAATAAGTTGTATTTATTTCAAAAATCACTACTACATTTTTACTTTCTAAATTTCTCTGTTAAATAAACTTATGTTGTTGTCTTGTTGTTGTTGATGTTGTTAATTTCCCCTTTTCTAAAAGCACACTGAGCTATATTTTCACTCTAAGGTTACAGACAGACAGAGACAGACGAATAGATAGATAGATAGTTACATACATACATACAAACAAACATAAACAAACAGAAATAAATATTATTATCATTAATATTATTTTTGCATTTATATATTTATTAATAATTATACTACTAATATTATTAATCATCATCATCAACACCATCATCATCGTCATCATTCTCATCAATTGCTCAAAAAAATATAAACACACACACACACACATACACACACACACACACATGTGTACTTGACTGCCATGGTATAAAAATCAATGTAGCCACGGCTTTACCATTTGTGGAAATTCAGATCAAAAAGCAATTCAGAATTTTTGTCTTTATGTTTATATGTATATGTTTATTGGTCCAGAAATATTTACTCAGAAGATGTGGCTTGTTTATAAAAAGACTTGCTCTTACTGTGATCTTGCCATATGCTCCTCGAGCCCTGCCAAACCTTTCCTAGGCCCAGAATCAGTGCATAACTGCAGTTTACTACCTTACTGAACTCAGAAGGACATAAATGAATGAATCATTTTATTTCCAAGGAAATTGAATGCTAGTGTAAAAATGCCCTGCTTTAAAATTGTTTGAGATCAGAGGTTGAAGAGGATAGGGTTTACTTTAGACACCACAGAAAATAGGAGTTTGCTGCTCTCTGCTGGCTAATGATGGAACTCCAAACAGCATGTGTTTGAATTCCACGTGGGTTCGCCCTCTGTATGTCAATAAACTCAACTCTAATGCACATTTGCCATATATGTCCTCTAAAACTATTTTTGATCATGATCTTTTCTGCACATGATACACCCCCTTCCACCTTCTTGTTCCTTAGCTGTCTGGGCCTTCATGTGGTTTGTGGGCTTCTGTTTACTGGCCAATCAGTGGCAGGTGTCCAGTCCTGATGACAACCCCTTAAACGAGGGTGCAGATGCCGCACGAGCAGCCATCACCTTTTCCTTTTTCTCCATCTTCACCTGGGTCAGTACTACTATTCACACTGTCTCTGTTGCCAAGCTATCGCAAGGCAAAATACACGTTTTTATTTTTATTTTAAATTTATAATTTAAATCTCAGTATAATAAAACACAATAGGGCGTCCTGCTAATAGGAAAATAATCAGTTAACAGCACACACAACATAAAAGGTATTTTAAAAATTACTTCATACTTATTATTCATTTATTGTTATTAGTTATGGTGTTATTGGTATTTAGTTCTTGTCATCACTAATTCCTGTAGTATTTGCTAAAAAGGTTTTCCTTTGCCATCCATTCATTTGTCGAACCAAAGGAGGCTGCAGCCTATCTCAGCCAACTCTGCGCAAAGGCAGGGTGCACCCTAAACAGCTTACCACTCCATTAAGGGCCGACACACACACAACAACCATTCACACTTACACCCAGGGACAGTTTGGAACAATTAGTCTAGTGTGTATTTCTTTCGACTGTGGGAGGAAACCACAGTACGTGGAAGAAACCCAGGGTGAACATGTAAACTCCTCACAGAAACGCCTGGGACATGGGACGTTCTTACTGTAAGGCGGATGCGCTAACCACTGCACCTCACAGCAAGATATAATTATATTGTCTACTTTGATAGTAAGCTAACCTCCCGACCAATCAGATTTGAGAATTTAACAATGGCGTGATATACGGAATTGTGACCATGCTGTCCGAATTTGCTTGAAAGTAACATCTCAAATGCTCTCTCTTACACATCCGTATGCTTTGAATTTCTGTTTGAATGCCGTTATTACAATGTAACCAACCCTATATTCACAATATTAGTATTGGGAGAATAACCATTTAACTTTCTGTACAGTGTATGTGTTCTTTGTCTGATTTTTTTTAAATGATGCATATATTTAACACTAATTTTCTTTAATCACACAGGATTTACTCAGATTAAAACACTAATGCTTTTACAACTAATGTCTATATTTTCATCTAGATCGGATTCAGAATCAGAACAGTTTCTTTGCCTCTTGTCCATAATCTCAATGGTCAATGCACTGGTCATTTTTTTTCCCCTTCTCTAGGGTGCGCTAACATTTCTCGCCATGGAGCGCATGAAGAGAGTTTCGTTTGAAGAGGAGTACAACAAACTGTTCACCCCTCAGCCTCCCCCCCCATTTGTCTAACATGCTGTACATTTATACAAGCACAGGGAACAGGTGCTGGTGTCTATCATGATGCCATCTCTCTCTCTCTCTCTCTATCTCTCTGTGTGTGTGTGTGTGTGTGTGTGTGTGTGTGTGTGTCTCTCTCTCTCTCACATGGGTGATCATGGAAATATATCACTTTTGCTCACGTAATATGATCTGTTCAAGTCAGTAATTAAGTGCAGAGTATGTTGGCTTAAAAGTTGTGAAAGAACATTTGCACGCAATAACAGCTCGAAAATAGTGTTTTTATTCCTGAGGTCACAAGTACAAGTTATACGTAAATACATATGATAATTTATTATACACTCGCAGGCCACTTTCCTAGGACTGCCTATACAGCTGCTCATTCATGTAGTTATCCAATCAGCCAATCACGTGACAGCAGTGCAATATGTCAAATCATGGAATCAGATGCATCTCTTGAACTTTTTTCTGTTTCCAGCTGTCCAGTTTCACTGTTCTATCCTCAGAACCCAGTGTGGTGTTATCGCTGTTACTGTAGCCCCTCCACCTCACCATTTACTGTGTTTTGCATTCTGAGAAACGTTTCTTCTCACCATCACAGTAAAAAGTTATGTTCTGAATTATAATTATACTTTGATATATAATCCTGTCAGCTCAAAGCAGTCTGGCTGTTCCCCTCTGATTTCTCTCATCAACAAGGCATTTCCACCCACTACTCACTCCAGAGACTGTGCATGAAAATCCCCAGGGATCAGCAGTTTCTGAAATATTTGGCATCAACACCCATGACACAGTCAAAGTCACTGACAGCACATTTGTTCCCCTCCTGATGCCTGATGTGGGGTGTGTATTTTGGCTAATGAACTATTGCTCTGTTGCCACATTTACATTATTTAATTATAATAAATAATGGACAATTACTGAATGAGACAAGTTATATAGAGAGAATTATTCAGTTGAGAGGTTGTTGGGCTCAGTGGATACCACACTCTGAAACTGAATAATCCTCCATATCATACAAAAGCTGAATTTTGTAATAGTTTTATTATTCATTCAAAATAATTTAAAAGTAGACAGTTATGTTACTATATTGCACCTGCCAATCATGCAATAATTATTTAACTTATCCAATGCAATAATTGATGCAATAATTGAGTTATTTGATGGTAATGGTGCAATAATCCACTTATCTAATGGCAATGATGAAATAATAAGAATTATTTTACAATATAAGAATTTAAAATACCACTTTTGCCTAAAAGGGCTCCTAATAAAAAGGAGTAAAAGATTACTTCTCTGTAATGTTCTGGTGAAAATGTATTGAACAATGCTATTGTAGGCAATGAAAACCAAAAAAAATAATTCCAACAAGTATATAGAGGTAAAAGTATGGCTAATAAACAAAAACACTGAAAATACCAATTTTTAAGAAAATTGAAAGGACTTTTGCATAGCATGAATGAACTTTAAACCATATGGAGTAAAGAAATAAAAAACTACAGTACACTTTACAACTTAAAAAAATGAAGATAAATCAGAAACCAAGTACTGTTCAAGTATTTTTTTCATGTAATATTGGATAATATTGATGAGAATAAGTAAACAAACAACAATATATAGTAATAACAAAAATAACAGTCTCTCTTTGTCTTAAAATGTGAAAGATTTATTGTCAGTTTGCATGTGCTTTTGTGCCAGGTGCTGAAAATGGAACGTAATGTGCCTTTAATTTCTTCATCTGATAAACAGATTATGTTTTTAAATGAAGTTATGTATCTGAACATACACTGGAGCCTGTTCTATAAAGATGCACTGTGTCAAATGACTAATCAGGTGATTTCCTTTTCTGAGCAAAATCCAAAAATAAATACTACATCATCCATCTATGATGATGGATTTCGTTTAAGAAAAGGGGTCTTTCACAGAGTGTGTCGATAATATACTTTACCAGAGGAAATGATCTTTTCTCTGTTTGCATGTTTACATCTGTTTGTTTAGATGGCACTGTCTATAGCTGATATGCCTGTTGCAACAGTTAAGCCCTTCTTAGTATTATTCTGGTATTAGTTTTAGAGCATTTTTCAAAACTGTGAACTGTTTAGTAATGTAAATCTGGACCCATTGGATGTATAAGGGGTTCATTATTGTAGGATAAACTTGAGAAAACTCTTATCATTTAGTTTTAGAGAGTAGCCTGATTTTTATATCTTTTTGCAATATGGTTTATTTTTCCAACTGCAGTAATTTTAGCTTCGGCTTCATAGATACTTGTTTTGCATTTTATAGATTTCAGCTACATCGTTATATTAACTATTGTTGAATATTAAACTTTATTTTATTATTATTATTATTATTATTATTATTATTATTATTATATTATTATTATATTATTGTTATAAAACTACTCGAAGGTGTTAAAAATGTTTTTCTTTCAACAAAAAGTTTTTTCTGCTAAATATGCATGATAAGTAACCAATGTCTTAGGATTTTAGGGTTGTATCTGACATTCACACACATGCAATTAAAGAAATTAAATTCATTTCTTGTCCGAGTGCTTCACATTCCTCCTAGGTTTAAGATTAATCAGGCATATTTAATATTGGACACAGTCTGAGATCTCAAACATTCTATTCTCACTAAACCACTTCATTTGTATATGTCTAGTTCATGTTTTAATAAACTAACATGCCTTATAACCTGTAACTAACTACATTAATTTCTTCTTCTCCCCCCCCCCCCCACTCTCTATTGCCCACATATTCATTCTCATTGTTCCTTCTTCCCTTAACACCATCAACTTCTTTCATCATGCAATCTCTATCATTGATTTCCTCCCTCTTTTTTCCTGAATCATTTCTCTGCACGATTACTCACATCCTCCAGGCTGGTCAGGCCTTCCTGGCGTTTCAGAGGTACAAGCTTGGTGCAAGTTCCAGTCTCTTCTCTCAGAACTACAGTGACCCAAGTGAGGATGCAGGAGCGAGCTCTGATGGCATGGAGTACACGGGTTACACGGGAAATATGGAAGCTGCGGGTTATCAGAGCCAAGACTACTAAGGAGCATTGCAACGAGCCCATCAAGGTTCACTGTAAGAGCTATAAAATGGGCATATATATGATGATGAAACTGATGCAATGAGGAACTTTTGGGTGAGGTAACAAACAGACACTGGCTGTCTTGTGGTGTTTAAAGGAGCATTAATAGCAGGAGGTGTAGTGTTCTGTGACTTGCCATTACATGGGTTTAATCTGAAGGTGAAGGGGTTGTCAAAGGAAGGGGAAGAGTTGATGTGCAGCTGTTGTAAAATTAAGAATGCAGGTGTGTGTTTGTGTGTTCCAACCATTTTGCCTTCAGTGGTAGCTGTTGATTACTCTTATTATTATTTTTATTAATATTATGATTATTATTATGATTATTAATATTGTTGTTGTTGTTGTTGTTGTTGTTGTTATTATTATTATTATTATTATTATTATTATTATTATTAGTTTTATTCTCAGGGGGGTTGTTGATGCCTGTAGATTCCTAAAGGGGTAACTTCATAAAAGGAAAAACCCTTGTTGTAAAACTGTAGAAACATTTTGTATTTATTTATTTATTTTTCTCTAAATGACCATGACCAAACATGCAAGAATTACATAAACGATTAAATATGATTAAAGCACATGCAGTACATCTAATCTGGTGTTTACATGGATAAAGCAAGCAATGTGATTTGCCCCAATGCATGTATATGAAGGTTACACATTCAATTTCACTTCTTCTGAACCACTTAATCCTTTATTAGGGTTGCGGGGAGGCTTGAGTTAATCCCAGATGACTCTGGGCGAAGGTAGGGAACACCCTGAACAGCTTGCCCGACCATCACAAGACCAACACACCCATCCACTCACAATCACATTCATACCTATGGGCAATTCGGAACACTTTTTTAGTCTAATGTGCATGTCTTTAGATGATGGGAGGAAACCGGAGTACCCAGAGGAAACCCACGCAAGCACAGGGAGAACATGCAAACACCACAAAGAAACACCCCAGCCCACTACGCTACCATGGCGTCCTTCTTGTTGTCAGTTAAACACATTTTATGGGCACTTGATGGGAACTACACACCACGTATGACCACAATATCCTACACTATGTAGCATGTAGACTGTAGACCAAACTAATTTAAAGGTGCAACCTAAGGACCTGTTTCTGTTTAACATCAGAAATCATTGGGCAATCTTTTTGTTTGTTTGTTTGTTTTAGTTCCTTTAGTGTGCTTGAAATAATATTTTCTTGTCCTGTGTATGAAGTGTATATGAAGCTTAGAAGCAGCAGAAGTTTCTAAGTGTATTATATATAAGTAGAGATACTGTAATAATTTGAAGTGTGGCACAAATCCTATTTTGGGGCAATATGCAAAAAAAAAATATGACTGCAATTATAATATTTATATGTATTAAGTGCAATATGCAGTATATGGTCTCAACTGTTGAGTGTGGATCCATTTTACGTGATTAAATTAGTAAATATGTTACTTAAAGGGAGTTTGTATTTAATCATGTCTTATATTTCGTTGCATTCTGATATTTATGATATGAGCCAGAGCATGTTAAAGACAATAAACTATTGACTGGCTGTTGTTTTATTCAAATATCTAACGAGTATGATTTTATGAGCAAGTAAACGAGTAAGTAGCGGGAGTATCCGGTGGCGTTACAAATGATTTCTGATTCCAGACCGTACAGTGTGCTGTGCTGTCAGAATGAGAGATGGTGACATCAGTTCCTGTATTTGCCCCATACGTCAGGGTGCAAGCTGCAGTAAATGATCATAAGGTGTGTGTAACATGAGTAGCTGGACATTCCCAACATCTGTCAGCAATGTAATAAGTCACACGGATGACCTGGGCTAACATGTCACATAGACGTGCACTGAGTCTTTCACTATATATACACTATGATTATTTCACTTTGCATATCCACACAGAATTTGAAAGTTCAGAGTTTTGGACATTACTTATTCTAAACAGGAGTAAATTTGTTGTATGTTAGTTTTCCCCCCCTGTCAAATTATACAGAAGGACATTGTGTGCTGTGTAAATGTAATACGAGGAGCATGTGTACACAAAAGCAACAATACATCAGGAAAAAAATATCCTCCCTGGACAGGAGGATTAGAGAGAAGACACAGCTACTGATCACTTACATTTCACTTTTGCTCTTAGGAACAAAACGCAAAACTTTAGATTATAATAAAAATAAAACCACTTGGGGTTTACTGTTATATGTGAAGTGTATCATTACAAAGACAGTGAGAGAACTACTTCCTGCACATAACTGCACTTTTATTAGTAACAAACAGGAATAAATCCGTATGTAACACCAAATTCATCTTCAGATTCATTCACGCACGGACACCAAATTCATACCATTTGTTTTCTGGTGAATAAATTAATTACCGCTTGTGTTATTTCTCTCCATGTGAAATAAATACCCTTCAGGAGGAATTCAATTGTACAGTGAATGTCATAAAATGGAACCCTCACCCCTCACAGGAAAAATGGGTCGGGTCCGTATGTAACTGGCGTGCACGCCACTGGTTACGCGCAGAACCGTAAATCGATGTGCGATTCTCATTCCACAAAGTAAGAAAAACAGGAACTTTGGATATAAATTTTAATGCAAGATCTTTATTACAAGCCTCTGTACTATTTGCACTTTGAGTTGATACTTCGGCGCTAGCATGGCATGAGACGTAAGAAGAAGAAAAAAAGTCACAATTTTTGTCCACACATTGCAACCAATTTTGCAGAAAAATGTAAATTTTAAAAATGTATTTTAATTTTTTTTCTGGATGTATCCGCATTACTTTGTCTGACATTTTGTTGTCTGTGTCCATGTGGTATGTTTTGGGCAGGGATTGCTCTTACAATTCTTTATAGTTTTTGGAAAATATTAGGTCCAAAATGTGAATCAATAAATTTGACCCATTTTCAGAGAATGACCCAAGAAACAAGCAATACAGTAGTGTGCTGGGGCTTGAAACGAAGCTCAGGTACCATTACAGCCCTAAAATTGATTCTTTTACAGTACTTTACTCACTCATTCATCTCAGCCGACACTTTGAAAAGGCAGGGTACACCATGAACACCCAACCATCCACACTCACATTCATACCTAGGGGCAATTTGAAACAGCCGAATAGTCTAATGTGCATGTCTTTGGACGGCAGGAGGAAACCCACACAAGCACGGGAAGAACATGCAAACTCCACACAGAAATGCCTGAGTCTTGGAGTCGAACCCTGGGTCTTCTTGCTGTGAGGTGGACGTGTTAACCACTGCACCATCAAGCCACCCTTACATGCAATAACCTTTTTAATCCCCAGATAGCAGACCAATTAGATTGTACAGTTATTACTACTGACTACTGTAGTAGATACTAATTATTATTCAGTTTTAATTATAGTAGCACATCTGCCATGCAAGTCCCATAAAAATTATAACGTATTAGAAAGGTTTGTTCATATAAAACTGACCAATCAGAGGTGAGAACTGAATAGTGCTAATGCTAAATTGGCTTTAATGCCAAGCTTTCGTCTTATTTTTTAGATATTCATCCTAATAAGTCATCTAATACAGTAATTACAGTGGAAAGTAGTTACAAGGATGAGAAATGGAACTCTGGACTCACTGAAGGGTCTTGGGAGAGTAAGGTGTTAATGGAGAGAGATATTAATAACTTTGAGAACACTGATAGATTGATAATCATAAGGCATGTCCAGATGAGTAAACCAAACGTGCAAATGCTGCATGAAATGAAAAGTTCATGTGCCCATGTTCGAAGGTTCGCTGACGAAGATAAGCTGATTAGTTTGTCCGTCTCCACCCTGGTCCCTCATGTTCACTGGTTAGTCTAGATTCATGCATGATTTGTTCTCGTACTTCAGCTGTATTGTAGTTCTCGGAACCGAGACTAGTCTTCAGTGACAAAAGCACCAGAGACTAAAATAGTTTCCATGCCGACTGTCAGTCATCTGTGTTTCCACATTAGTGTAACTTGGTTCTCATCATGGCGACAATGATCATACTGATGATGATGATGATGATGATGATGATGATGACGATGATGATAAAAGTGATGTGTGTGTTTGTATAAGTCGCATGTGCATGTATTAAAGAGATCATTTTAAAAGACCACTTACTGGCATCGAGGGGATTTTAAAGCCTCTGCTTAATCATTCCAACCTTGCGTCCTGTGTGTGGTTGTAGGTGTGGGTGTGTGTGTGTGTGTGTGTGTGTGTGTGTGTATGAGAGAGAGAGAGAGAGAGAGAGAGAGAGAGAGATCAAGAGAGTATCAGCTGTCAGTACAGACAAGAGTGTGGAGTGAGACCATAGTTTAGAAATAGCATCAGAGCTTGTATAAAAGCGCACACCCTCATCCTGGCAACTGCACTTGCTCAGAAGAGGGCATTAGAGAAGAAGCTGCTTCCAGAGAAGTGGAAAGAAGTGGACTTTTTTTTTTTAAGTATACACACCCATAAATATATACATGAGTAAGCCAAAGATGCAGGTGTGTACCGTGCTGGAAAAACGTGGCGGATGTGTGGTGGGAGCCGAGTTGAGCTGCAGCGTCAGAGAGGAGAATGTTTCCCAGAAAGAGAAATATACTGCTGATTGGCACAGCGTCAACATGAGGACGCAGCATGAGGACCGGTGAGTAAATATGTGTACTTTTATAGCTGTAGAGAAAAGATCACGGAAGTTGCCAAAAGGCCAAATAGGGGACTGAATGTCCAATAATATACATAATATAATGATAATTTAAAAAAAAAAAAAAAAAAAAGGATTACAAAGAATAATTCTCTTCTATGCTCGTTTCTCTAGCCAGTCCATGAAGATGTCTGATGATTCCCGGCGAGAGACACTTTCCCGTTACTGGCGTGCCCGTCCCCTCTCCCAGCAATGCCCTTCAGGAGTCCTGCGGGTCGGAACTGTGGAATCTGGCATTGGTGAGCACCGACTGCTACCCTACAGAAACAGTCTTCCTCTACCCATCTTCAAGCCCACCGAGCTGGGTGTGAGGTTGGGCCGTGGTGCCCCTCACAGCCTGGAGGATCTGCCCAGTGCTCAAGCACCTGACGGCGCATGCCCAGCCAAGAGAGATGTCCTGGAGATCACACGAGACCTGCCCCCTGTCAAACCCCTTAGTATGGAGTTCGCCAAAGTTCCCAGAGCCCTCGGCAGGTCCATGTCTCAGGAGGCCCAGAGAGGGTGAAGAGAGAGAGGTGGAGAGAAGGAAGGACGAGGAAATGAATGGATGGACTTGTATAACCTGGAAAGGGATGAGGGAAAGGGACTGAAGTAGCAAATGTAGCTAGACGATGTAAGGAGTAGAAAGGTTGTGCACTTGCTTGTCGTTTTGCTGAAATTGAAGTGAATGAGAATGCAGGTGGTTTTGTAAATATTTACTTTTGTCTTGAAAAGTTATTTTTGTACCGAAATTTTTAAAAACGGTTCTGATGTGATTTAGTTGTATGAGAATGATATGACGATATGAATGTATAAGTTATGTATGAGAGAGAGAGAGAGAGAGAGAGAGAGAGAGAGCAAAGCTAATGTCTGTACAGAGAGAGGAAAAAGAACTCCTGACGCACGGTAAAATGAATAATTGCACAACAAGTTATTACTGAGTCATTATTAGATAATGATGGTTTTATAGTTGTCTGTTTCTAATACCTTTACTGTATGGTTTTGAATAAAATCACATAAAACCCTCTAATTTTCACTCGTTTCCTTTCAAATTGTGTTTTAGGGAATATTAAACTCCTTAATAGGTCCATTTCTTTTCCATTTTATAAACATTATCAAAGTACAAGGTGCCATGGTAAGGAAAGGCAAATAAACATTATATTAAATTTTATTCATAATAAATAAATATTCAGATGAAGTAAAATATATAAAAAAAAAGTGCAATCCATCATTTGTTAATTAGTATGAAGTCTTTAAAAAAAGTTTTAAAAGCAATATACATACTTTGGTATTGTGTAGAGTGGTACATTGGTGTAGTAGTGTAGTGGTTAACACCTCACAGTAAGAAAGTCCTGAGTCCGAGTCCTAGACTCAGCGAGGGCCGTTTCTATGTGAACTTTGCATGCTCTCCCTGTGCTTGTATAGGTTTTCTCCGGTTTCCTCCCACACTCCAAAGACATGCACATTAGGCTAATTGGCTGTTTCAAATCGCCCCTAAGTTTGAGTGTGAATAGTTGTATGTGTGTTGGACCTGGAATGGAATGGTCAGCTGTTCAGGGTGTACCCCACCTTTGACCAGGGTCGACTGAGATAGGCTCCAGCCTTCCTGCGATCCTACTGGGATTAAGCAGTTGGGCAAATTAATTAATATTATTAGAAATAATAATAATAATAATAATAATAATAATAAGGATAAGGATATTAAATTTTGTATTTAAAAACTTTTCTTTTATGAAACTGCCTCCAACCCTGGTTTATTCAGCTGACCCTTCCTAAATAATTTTGATGCAGGATTGGCTGCAACAGGAAGCAACAGAGGAATTTCAAATTCAAAATTCAAATTCAATTTTTTTTATTTTTATTTGTCACATACAAATTATACACAGTACAATATGTAGTGAAAAGCTTAGTACGACTGTCCAAAATGTAAAGA
>JAQMYF010000003.1:15149792-15159953 GCA_030014195.1 Neosilurus mollespiculum | reverse complement strand
AAAAGGAACCTTGCTTTTTCGCCTATACCTGTGTCTGTCCTGCTTTTGGGTCCATCTGCCTTACCTCAGCGTAACAGCTACTGTAGTAAAATAATAATAATAATAATAATAATAATAATAATAATAATAATAACAATGATGATAATAATAATAATGATGATGATGATGATGGTGATAATAATAATAATAATAATAATAATAATAATAATGATATAATAATAATAATAATAATAATAATGATGAGGATGATGATGATAATCATAATAATAATAATATTAATAATGATAATGATAATAATAATAATAATAATAACAATGATGATAATAATAATGATGATGATGATGATGATGAAGATGATGATGATAATTATAATAATAATGATAATAATAATAATAATGGTAATAATAATAATGATGATGATGATGATGATAATAATAATAATAATAATAATAATACTAATAATAATGATGTCGATGATGATAATAATAATAATAATAATAATAATAATAATAATAATAAAATGTTCATTGATTCAATAATTAATTAATTGACAGATAAATAAATAAATATATAAATAAAATAACTTGGGGGATAGTAAAAGCAAACAAGCTAATAAGTTCTGATTCACATTTTACACGCCTAAAATTTACACAAGTTACAGGGTTTTTTTTTTCTTTTTAAATCATCTCATCCAAAGAAATATGGCATAAATTTTATAAATATGATTTTAAAGAAGTATCATTACTTGGGCAAGCTAGTTTGTTGTTGAGGTTTCAATTGATTGCTAGCTTCCTTAGCTAGCTAGTTAGCTCATATTAATTTCTACATGTTTCTATGTACGATGTTGTCGTACGTATCTAACAAAAATGGCCCTTACACATTCTTGGGCTCTACTACAGCAGGTAACCGTAACAGAACAATGGAATGATATCTTTAAAACAAGTTTAAGTTTACAGTGCTTTCCTTCTCTCTACCATCGAAAAATCTGGCTAGCATGTTTAGCTCCCTCAACTAGCTAATGGATTGCTTTTACCTTTTTCCTCTGGCTGGGTTTTACGCTGTGAAATCTCCAATATCTCTACAGGTTTTTCCTCGAATGCTTTATAGATCGTTCTCCACTAGCCCCCAATGTAGATGCTGCTGATATACATTTTCCCACTGAAGCTACACTTTGTACAGGAAACTGCATTGTTTTTAGTGGATCTTGAAATAGAATGGATTTAAATTTGCACATAACGCATGCTAATTAACTTGCACTCTTTTGAAGTTAAAACTTTTTTGTTTACTTTTTAAAGGTGATCATTTATTCATTCATTCATTTGCCAAACTGTTTACTCCTACCAGGGTTGCGGGGAGGCTGGAGCCTATCTCAGTCGACAATGGGCGAAGGCAGGGTACACCCTGAACAGCTTGCCAAACCATCTCAAAGCCACGCTAATGGCGATCAAAAAGTATTCAAATGTCCAAAGATATTTTTACACTGTGTGAGCGATGTACTTATGCACTGAAACAAGAGTGTACGTAGTTTGATGCTTTCTCCATCTGGTTGTACAGCTAACAAAGAACAATTTCAGTATTATGTTGTTTTGTTGTTGTGCTTTTTGGTTTCTTAATGTGTTTTCCACTTAAGGGCCATTGTAGACTTCCGCTTCTCATCCTTCTAACGTCTGCAATCTCTCTCTCTCACACACACACACACACACACACACACACACACACACACACACACACACATATGCACACCGATCCTCACCCTCGCGCACAGCAACACACACATAGTAATTAATCAAGGCGCGCGCCACAGGCTGGAAGGATCGCCGCTATTTTTAAAAGCCCAGTCACTGTGTGGGCACCAGAGAGAGAGAGAGAGGGAATGAAAGGGAGGGGAAAAGATGAGATTATGAGATTTGAAGTGTCATGAAATATCTATAGTTATCATAATTATGCAGTAAAGATATATGAGTGCATTTACACTGATAAAAAGCGAGAGCTAGAGGGAGGCGTTTCATCACAGCTGCTTTTACAGCTCTCTTGAAGAGAAGCAAGGAAAATGCATTTGGACGATGCTGTCTGAGGGTGTTACTTGTTGTGTTGAGTCAACATTCATTCTGTTAGATAGCCTGCAATTACTCAAAAGCTTAGCCTCCATCGCCGAGTAATAAGGCTTCAATGTTTAAGGGAAAGAGCGCCTGTATCTCCACGTCTGTGTAGGTGAGAAAGTCTTGTGTGGGTGCTGTGGAAGCGGGGACACTGGTTCGAACTTTCTGTGAAATCTGTAATCAATCCAGGCTTCCCTCACTTAGTTATAGAGAATTTGCAAACTCCACTTTTTTCTTCCTACCTGTCACTGCTATTCGTATATGGCATCTCTTTCTCTTGCACTCTCGCTCTCATTTAAGCAAAATTCACCCATATTTCATCCATCCATCCTCAATAACTACGTTAGCCTTTATGGTCAGGCTGGTGAAGGATCTGGAGCGGATATCGAGGATATTACGTGCAAGGAGCGAATAGAGCTTCAGTGTGCACGCACACATTTACACCTAGGGGCAATTTAGAGTCTACCTACCAGTCCGTTGAGGAAGGGTGCAGAAATCCCAGGGGATGCCTGGAACTGCGTACAGACAGTCATTCGAGCTTAGCATCCAGCAACGGACCTCGAAGCTGTGATGTGGCATCACTACATGCTGTGCCACCCACCCGTATCACTACTGCATAATTAAGATGCCCATAGATATTTTATGACACTTAAAATCTCATCTCTCTCACGCTTCTTGGTGGAACCTTAAAGTGCCTCCATTCACCAAGAGTGAGTAGCAAGTTAATATCATATTAATGCTTTAGTAATTTAAAAGATGTTCATTATTCATTACATCACAGACATCATTAAAGAAGGACTGGAGAGATCAGACTGTGCCTTGTCCCTATGTTACCTAGAGTACATATAATGATATATTATTGATACAATATAATTCAGGGGTCGGCTTGTCAGCGTAATGGTTAGCATGTTCGCCTCACGGCAAGAAGGTCCCGGGCTTGGCGAGAGCGATTCTGTGTGGAGTTTGTATGTTCTCCCCGTGCGTGCGTGGGTTTCCTCCGGGTATTTAGGTTTCCTCCCTCAGTCCAAAGACATGCATATTAGGATTATTGCCCTCACTCATTCATTTGCCAAAATGATTAATCCTGTTAGGGTAGCAGGGAGGTTGGAGCCAACCTCTGCCGACACTGGGCGAAGGCAGGGTACACCCTAAACAGAGTATCACGGGGCCAACACTCCCATCCACACTTAGGGGCAATTTGGAACAGCCAGTTAGCCTGTTGGGCATGTCTTTGGACTGTGGAAGGAAACTAGAGTACATTAGGCTAATTGGCTGTTCTAAATTGCCCCTAGGCGTGAGTGTGAGTGTGAATGGTTTTGAGTTGGCCCCGCGATGGTCTGGCGAGCTGTCCTGATGTACTCGGTCTAGTAGGATTAAGTAATTCAGAAAATGATGATGATGGTGGTGATAATGATGGTGATGAAAGTAGATCTTGTAGTTCAGGAGAAAATGTTTTTTTTTTTTTAATAGTGAAATATAAGAAGGGTAATAGATGTTACACAAGGGCGGCATGGTGGTGTAGTGGTTAGCATGTTCGCCTCACAGCAAGAAGGTCTTGGGTTCGAGCGCCGGGCTCAGTGAGGGCGTTTCTGTGTGGAGTTTGCATGTTGTCCCCGTGCTTGCGTGGGTTTCCTCTGGGTACTCCGGTTTCCACAGACATGCACATCAGGCTAACTGGCTGTTTGAAATTGCCCCTAGGTGTGTGTGTGTGTGTGTGTGTGTGTGTGTGTGTGTGTGTGTGTGTGTGTGTGTGAATAGTTTTGTGTATGTGCTGCCCTGTGTCTGGTGAGCTGTTCAGGGGTGTACCCCGCCTACACCCAGTGTCGGCTGAGATAGGCTTTAGCCTCGCCATGAGCCTAGTAGGATTAAGCAGTTCAGCAAATAAGTGAGAGAGTGAATAGATGTTACATTGCCCTGTGCTCTGGGAAAGCAACAGCCCAGTTTCATTCTATCCTTTCTATCGCCTCCTTGCTATCATTTCTCTGTTTCAGAGATATCATAAAGAAGCAGTGATAATTCTTTTATTCTCACAAAGAAGTTACACATCCACTGTTATAAAAGGAAATATTAATCTGATGTAGCCCAGCCGAATTTGATGTCAAAATAACTATTGCAGATCTAGCCTTTCACATTCGAAAAACTAGCCAATTAAGTTAAAAGAAAAAAGACAGAATGCAATAAGCCTCAAACAACATGAAAAAGGCTTTTTCGTCAAGATGTCATCCATGGCACTGCAGGGTAAAACATGCAATCCTATCAGCTCTGAGAAGTGTCCTTGAGTTCAGACTTGCAATAGGGATACATTTTTCCTCAATATTGTGATATTCAATGATATCCATAAGCTCTAAATCAGGGTTGTCCTGCTCGTTTTCACTGAGGGCCACATCACAAAATTTCTCGGTCACCAAGGGCCGAGTAATAACTGAACGTCTGTTTCAAAATGGGAAGGAAATGAAATTTGCATGGCAAAATATTTAGTTTAGGCATTTCTTCTCTTTTCCTTTTTTCTCTTTCCTGAAATATCCTGCAAAATCTTTTGTGAGTCATGAATGAAATAGGTTTGCTGCCACCTAGTGGAAGGATGATGAATTACATTTCATGGTAACGGTTGATGCAAAGAATGTATGATATTCATATTCTTTTAAAGCGCTCTGAGTTTGACTCCTGTGATGTAAATTCAGTTGTGCTTAAAGAATGTGCCTATTGTTCACTACTTAATGAACTAATAAGGAAAATAAGTATCTACTATTACATGGCAGCCACAGTACTCGTGATCTGATTGGCTGTTGAGTGATCCAGAATTTCCTAGTATAGACCAGTCAGAAACTTTTTTCCCGGCCCACCAGCATTTCAACAAAACACACAGTTTTGTTTTTCTTTCTTTTTTTCTCACTCCTTATTGGAAAAAGTGTCCCATGAGATTCCCTGCTGGTGACTTTTAAACATAGTGACAATGAGGGACGATGAGCATTCAGAGAGTAAAAACGTTCTATTCTGAATAGTTGAATAGAAGCTGAATAGAGCGAAAACACTGTAAATAAGACCTGCAGTGACATGAAAACATTTGCCATTACCTACGCATAATAATGGACATGGAGGTACTTGACTTACTGGTTCAAGAACTTGGTCATCTTTCCGTATGATAAACTTTCGTAACTCTTCCTGGCTGTTATTTTATTTATTTATCTTTTGTCATTTGCAACACCAACAGAGTTGCTTTCTCCTTCTTCAAACTATTTAGAATAGAAAGCTTTTACTCTGAACGCTCATCGTCACTCACTGTCACTATGTTTAAAAGTGACCAGCTGGGAATCTAATGGGACACTTTTTCCAATAAAGTGTGAGGAAAAAAAGAAAGAAAAACAAAACTGTTTGTTTTGTTCAAATGCTTTTGTTCAAATTTTTTTTCTTTCCGATGGGTGCTACATGAATGCTTTCCGTATTTGTAACAAATACCCCCCCCTCCCCCACACACTCATTCACTTCACTGCCAGCATGAACAGGATCGATTTGGAGAGCTGCATCTCCCTAGCTGAGTTTTCCGCTTCTGGACGTAAGCATCAACTTGATGTTCTGTTTTCTTTTTCCGATGGGTGCTACAGAAATGCTAAATTATAAATTAACTTTGTCTATTAGGTCAGTACAGAGAAATTCCAGACCTCAGCTTTAATACATTGACCTTGCTATTGCTCGATCAATGCCTCAAATCCTTAGTGTGGAATTTCTCTTTACTGACCTCACACTCAGTTAATAAGTAGTATTTATTTTGTTTGGAATTGTAGAAAGACTGTTTTGCAATTATGATTTTATCAGTAATGAAATATCTAGCAGTGGCGACAGAGAATATACCTGCCAAAAAAGGTGCAAGCAGCTTTGACCAATCATAAATATGTTAACTTACATAATGGCAATTTTTTTTTCAATTTCTTTACAGAAATTGAGACACAAACTAATTTTTCCATCCATAATGATGCCATGAATAATATGTGTGTGGCTTTGCATAAATACTATGCAGCTCCATGGCACCTAATTGGCAGTAATTACAGCTGAAGTTGTTATTATAACTGTCATATGAAAAGAGTTAAGAAATGGCATGTTAATGTGCTTTCACAGGTGCAGCAACTCATTCACTGCTCTCCATTTTATAACATTAACAGAGCTGTAACAGTGAAAGAGCTCTTGTTGTACAGATTTTAAACATTCAGTTGAAAGTAATTTTTCACCATCACATCCAAATGCTATTTTTCATCAGAAATGAACACAGCAACAATTCTGTGGTTGCATTTATATGGTGTTTTACTGCTTCTAAAGGCAGACACAACACAATATATGTGACAGTGTGGAAAAACTCTTAGCATTGTAACACTGTACAATTTCTTGCTATTTAATGTTTTGAAAACTACAGATGTTTTCCTTTTGCACACATCTCAATCAGAAGTGAAGTGTTGCATTTGAAAATCTGGTTACCTCTGATACCTGGATAAGCAGCCGAAAATGAAGGGATGGGTGGAAGAAAGAAAATGTACAGCGTTTAAATTTAATGCATTTAAAGATCCCACTCCAATTTAAGCAAAGAAAACGAAGGAATATATATATATATAAATAATTTAATTTGTATTCAATATATAAGGTAATATAAAACAATACAATATAATACAATATAATATAATGTAATATGATATGAAAAAATAAAAAAAATATGATCATAAAAGAAACTGAACTAAAACATTTTCAACCTCATTTGTTATCTAACATGATCTGTCCGTAGGGAAGCCAAGGAAATTTTCAAAAGTGAACAAAAACATTTCTAAATTATTTTTCAATCATTAAATCATTTTTTTTTAAGACTGAGCTGTCTGTAGACTGTTTTCATCAAAAGCTGATTTTTCATCATCATTGCCTGTTTGCCAGATCTCAAAAACATCCTGAATATTTTATCCAAAACCAGACAGGATTAAAGTGATAAGATAAAGCACCATATAGTACTTCCATATGGGGTTTGTAAGAGAAAACTGTCAACGTTTTTGCACACTCAGAATAAAATGGGTTCCTCCAAGGGCTCTTTGGATGGTTAGTGGTTCTACCTTTGTAAAGGTGTTCAACTTGGAAGGTTTTGCCGAACTGCTTAATCCCACTAGAGTCGCAGGGAGGTTGGTGCCTATCTCAGCCGACACTGGGCAAAGGTGGGTCACACCCTAAACAGCTCACCAGGCCAAACAAACACAACCATTCACACTCACACTCACACAGGTGCAATTTGGAGCAGCCAATTAGCTTAATGTGCATGTCTTTGGAATGTGGGAGCAAACTGGAATACCCTGAGGAAACCCACATAAGAACAAGGAGAACATGCAAACTCCACACAGAAATGCACAAGGCCAGGACTCGAACCTGGGACCTTCTTCTAAAACCTGTGGACAGAGTTTGGGAACAGCCTATATATGGATGTGACTGTCAGATGTCTACATGGAGTTGTTCTGTATTGGGCAAAGGTTTGTGAGGTTGGTACCTTTCACTATAGTGTTCTTATTCATTACCTAACACTCTCAAACAAGCTGAAGGTTGATCATCATTCAGTCCACCACTATGACATGAGACACACACAACTAGTCTCTCTCTCTCTCTCTCTCTCTCTCTCTCTCTCTCTCTTTCTCTCTGTCTGTCTGTCTGTCTCTCAGTCACTCTCTCTCTCTCTCTCTCTCTCTCTCTCTTTCTGTATCACATACTATCTAACTTAAATTCAAACACACATACACATGCATGCTAGTATACACACCATGCGGCATGTGCTCAACTATATGCCCATTATCTGTTTCGGTTCCCATGGAAACCCCAACCTGCCACTGCAAGATTGCAAAGTGGTGGTGACACTGTGTGTGAATGTATGTGTATGTATATTCAAAAACTTCTAATGCAGAGTATGCATGCATACTTCCATGCTGAAATATCGCAGATTTATACAAACACACACACACACACACACACACACACGCACTCACGCTGGAAATATAGAATGATATTTATGAAGCCCAGCACAGATCTCAGTTGGAAAGGATGGGCGGACGCATCATGAATGACATTAGAAACACCCACATTCATATACTGTACACATATGAGTTTCATTGGCCTCATTAGTTATGCTTGGTGATCTAACATAACAAGTGGGAAGGAGGACTCAAAACGGAAAGAAGTGCCAACAGCAGAAATGAATAATGAATTTATATTTAGCTTCACTTACAAATCTTACAAGAATTTCACTCATTATTTTAGCAAAATGGAAAGGACACAGTGCTGGGCTGAAATTCTTCAGTATAATTCTTCAGTAAAATTCTCATTAGTATAATACTGTTTTCCTTAAATTAAATAGATTTTCTGAAATGTTCATTCATTCATTAATTTTCTGAAATGCCAAATCCTAATTAGGGTCGCGGGGAAGCTGGCGCCCATCTCAGCCAACTCTGGGTGAGGGCAGGGTACACCTTGGACAGCTCGCCATTATTATTATCATTATTATGATCATTATTATCAACATTATTATTATTATTATTATTATTATTATTATTATTATTATTATTATATGGGGCTGCATGGTGGCGTGGCAGTTAGCACGTCCGCTTCACTACAAGAAGGTCTTGGGTTCGATTCCTGGGCTGGGCGATATTTCTATGTTTGCGTGTTCTACCTGTGCTTGTGTGGGTTTTCTCCAGGTATCCAAGTTTCCTCCCACAGTTCGAAGACATGCAAATTATGCTTAGCGGCTGTTCCAAATTGCCCCTAGGTGTGAGTGAGAATGGTTGTGTGTATGTTGGCCCTGCGATGGTCTGGCAAGCTGTTCAGAGTTCACTGAGATAGGCACCAGCCTCTTTACAACCCTAGTAGGATTAAGTGGCAGATTAATGTGTGATAATAATAATAATAATAATAATAATAATAATAATAATAATAATAATAATAATAATAATAACTATAATAATAATAACTATAATAATATTTCCCAAGTCTCACTTCAGTTTCACTGAGCATGTATCCACTATTGTAACCTTTCTGCCTCAAGTTTGACGTGTTGTGGATGCTGAGATGCTTTTCCACTCACCCTGATTATTAAGAATGTTATGGTTATTCGAGTTACTGTAGCCTCTCTGTCTTCTCAAACCAGTCTAGCTGTAATCCTCTGACTTCTCCCGTCAACAAAGAATTTCTAAAGATGGAACTGCTTCGGACCCTGCGTAAAATGTAATGCGTTTCACATGAATGAACTTTAACCTGTAGATGGTACAGTGACGTGTTTTTAGACACAATGATTTCTGGAAGCGTTCCTGAGCCCACGCAGTGATTTTTATGACAGAATCGTGCCTGTTTTTAATACAGTGCTGCCTGAGGGTTTAAAGATCACAGGCATCTAATATTGATTTTCAAAAAAGTCTTATCCTTTGCCCACAGAGAGATTTCTCCACACTTTTGGAATTTTTTTGATGATATTATGTACTGTAGATGAAAAGATATTTAAAGACTTCACAATTTTTATGTTGAGTCACATTATTAGCACGTCAGCCTTACAACAAGAAGGTCCTGGGTTCAGTTTCTGGGCTTGGGCGTTTCTGTGAGGAGTTTGCATGTTCTCCCTGTTCTTGCGTGGGATTCCTCTGGGTTCACCAGTTTCCTCCCACAGACATACCGTAGTGTGCAGTGAAGATTATACACCACTTTTGTCTAAAGGGGCTCCTAATAAAAAGTTTTTTATAGCTTTTGGTGAAAATGTATTGAACAATGCTATTGTAGCAATGAGAACCAATAAAATAATTCTGACAAGTATACTGAGGTAAAAGTATTGGTAATAAACAAAAACACTGAAAATACCAATTTTTCAGAAAGTTTAGCAAATTTACATTTTTGACTTTTGCATAGCATGAATGAACCATGTGGAATGGTTAAGCGAGTGAAAAAATTAAACAATATGTGAACACTATGCCTGAACGGTTAAATGCTGTTTACTTATTCTCATCAATATGATCCAATATTACATGAAATAAATACTTGAATAATACTTGGTTTCTGATTTATC
>JAQMYF010000003.1:15129059-15146334 GCA_030014195.1 Neosilurus mollespiculum | reverse complement strand
CCCCCCCCCCCCCCCCCCGGCGAAAACCGAGCACATGTACACAAAATCTGCTAAAACCTGAAACATGAAGAGTTTGTTAAAAAAAAAAAACGGATAAGTCCAACGGTTAATTATTAGAAGAAAAAAAACACTTTTTCAGTAGCTTTAAAAAAAATCTACTGAAAAAGTTGTTTTTCCTCATAATTAAATCAATTGGACTTTTCTGTTTTTTACAAACTCTTCACTTACTGTACTCCTGTTGGCCCTGACTTGTCTGTTCATTTGCCGAACACCTGACCCATTGTCTGTTTATTATTTTAAATACTGACTACCCCTTCTGTTTTGTTTGCTTCACTGGCTTTTAATTAAAGTTAAAACCTGCACTTGAAGCCATCTGTCCACCTTTGTGATGGAGGACTGTGCCAATAAGACAGGCATGGCAGGTTCCAGTGAAATTCACCAAACCTGAACTGCTCAAGACTGTGTAATCAACAGATCTCTGCCATCTTCGGCTCTCTAGGGAAACTTCCTAACCAGTTTCAACAGCTGACTGTTCACAGTTCAGTAATGGCAGTGCCTGTTCCAAGAAGTCAGCTTCTTATACACAATAATAATGACAGAGAGCTATTTTAGGGTTGTTGGGTTTTGTTTTTTTTTTTTCGTATATAGCATGAAGTGTATCTCTTGCCACCTGTAAGAATCTTATGATCAGTTTATAAAGCGGTCTCAAAGTAAATTAAATTATACGGAAATGCTTTTTAACTATTAAACGAGGACAGCACTCAAGCAGAATATGACGACTATCTAACACTGGCTGCTTACAATGTAGAGTGGACTCTCACCACCTTCTGCCAGGGTTTAAGGAGAAATGTCACTGAGCTCGCTTGCAGAGACAGTAAGACATCATTAGATGCTCTTCTTAGCCTGGCTATCTGGGTAGGAAAAAACTCCTCATAGAAAGAAGAAATCATGTTCCCATTACTGCAGAGAAAGAGCTCCTTCAATTGGTGATGATCTGTACCAAGTTCTGTTTTCACTGTAGAAAGGCTTCCCATTGCAATGTCTTTTAGCATAGAAGCTCATTATCCCAGTCAAACAGTGAATATCTCCTATATGCTTTCATAAAAAAAATAAACAAGGCAAGAAGGCCCTGGGTTTGAGTCCTGGCTCAGCGAGGGCGTTTCTGCTTGGAGGTTCTGTTGGAGGATGTTCTCTTTGTGCTTGCCCGGGTTTCTTCTGCGTACTCCGGTTTCCTCCAGCTGTCCAAAGACATGCACATTAGGCTAACAGGCTGTTCCAATTTGCCCCAAGGTGTGAGTGTGAGTATTAATGGTTATGTGTGTGTTGATTGTGTGATAGACTGACGAGCTGTTCTGGGTGTACCCCGCCTTTGCCCAGAGTCGGTTGAAAAAGGTTGCAGCCTCCCCGCAACTCTAGCAGGATTAAGCGGTACAGCAAATGGATTGATTTTATTTTTTTTATTTTTTTACTTTTTTTTTTGCTATACAGTATTAATCCAACGACATACTGTTCATAAAACCAGTGGGTTAAGGTACCTCCTGTCACACTGTACATACCAGAGTTCACTATGTAAAGGAGATTTCTTCTCACTTAATTCCCAAAATTCCATTTTCATTAGCTGTAAACACCAAGCATCCCCAATTCTAAGCACAAGATCATACCATACAAGTGAATGTCTCACCTCACAATAACTACAAACTTAACCTCATTTGCAATGGTCTATCAATATGGTGTTATTATGTTGTTATATGAATGTTATTACTCAAATATGGTTTTATAATAATAATAATGGTGAAAAGCCAACTACTAATTCTAGGTTGTTTTTTTTATGAGCCAACCTATTCCATTATTGAATAAGTCGAACATCTCTCGCTAGGGTCGCAGGAAGGCTGGAGCCTGTCTCAGCTGACACTAGGCAAAGACAGGATGCACCCTGAACAGCTCGCCAGACCATTGCAGGGTAACGCACGCAAAGCCAAAACACACGCACACCAACATTTACACCTAGTGGCAATGAGAAACAGCAAATTAGCCTATTTGCATGTCCTTGGCCTGTGGGAGGAAACTGGAATATCCAGAGAAAAAATATGTACAAATACTTTAATTAAAAAAAAAATGTTGCTTTCTGTAGAATTTTTTTTTTTAGAATGAATTACAAATGGTTCTAGCGGAATAGCATGCTACAGCTAGCGGCACTTCCGGCTAATATGCACTCACTGCTAGCATAGTAATGTGACTGTCTACATTAAAAATATTTATAATGTATTAAAAAAAAAAACAATTATTGAATTTTGTATGATATGATCATTTCCGGGGGTGATTATGTCCCCTCGATCAAATAATTCTCCATATTATAATTCACCTCATTCAATAATTGCTTAATGTTTTATGAACATCTGCAAACATTATTTAAAAGCACTTACCAGAAATTCCAAGAAACAACAACTTTTAAACTTGAACATTCGCACAAAATGAGCCACAGCTGTAATTTACGCTTGACCTTCACTAAACATTTTCCCATTCATAGCTAGGACACACTGATTGAGTTCAGAAACAATCAGCTGACCCCTTTTTAATAAAGAGCTTGAAAAAGGTCTTTTGAAGCACTTTGTCGCAGCCCTGCAAATGACTGCTGCCGATGTTTCCCTTCTTCAACCCTTGCGTGGGCGTCGTCTTGTCAGAACGGACAGCACTGCTAATGTGGTCCTGTCTCTACTAAATATAAGACAGGTGTATGACACAACTTTCAGATTGGAACCCCTAGGAACTTGTTTGTCCGCTGTCTCCGCCCCTGCAGAAATGGAGAGATAGGCTTGTGCTTCCACTTCTCTGTGGGTGACATCCATGCCCCCTTTCTCTCTCTACATTCTGTGATTTTTGACATTGCCGCCTCTCTTAAGTCACTGTCTCCTGTTCTTGCTCTAATTTTCCTCCCTGGCAGCATGCTGGAGGCTTTTTCCTTCAGAAACAGGTTTATACTACTGAGAAAACAGCATTGCAAACCAATGTAATCCTTAATTGCCACTTAGTGGGCTTTAAGATATTTTGGGTAAAGTGTGACGGAGGAAGGGAGAGAAACTAACCTCATGATTAATCATTGATCTTTTATTGTGGGTGGTGTTAAAGGGTACCTCAGAGACCTGCCTGATGAGTTGTTGTCTCTGATTGTGTGTGTGTGTTAGTGTGTGTGTGTGTGTGTGTGTGTGTGTGTGTGTGTGTGTGTGTGTGTGTGTGTGTGTGTTTAATCATTACTTGATTAAGATCCAGTTGAACATGGAGCTGAGCTGTGTAAATTAATTATTCTGCAGTAAAGCACACTTGCACATATTGTAAATATTAATGTTGCCCCAATTTTTACCTGCATTCCAACCATTAACGGTGTCTGTTCATGACTCATGAACATTTTCAAGCACGTTTCAAGATGCCTATTTCGCAGTGACGATGCAGATGACACTGTATTAGCCACAACAGGTATATTCAGCTCTACTGCTATTTCCCTTTCTATCACACCAGCAATCCATTCAGCTTTTCTCTCAATATCGCGCTGAAATGGAGCTGAACTAAATATAGCCTGAATCGCTTTGCTGCCTCTCTCTCTCTCTCTCTCTCTCTCTCTTTCTCTGAAAGTACGGCCACCTCGCACATCTGATCGCCAGTTCAGCTGTATATATTTTTTTTATCAGCACAGACCAGCAGGGTGAAAGAAGAAGGCAAAATCGGCAAGGTGAGCCTTGAGGAACATTTGATCCTATTGATTAATGGTGAGGTGACCATACAGAAGCACTCATTAATACTTCACCCCACAGGGGCCATCGGTAGCCATGTCAACAGCGAAGAGCCAGGACCCGAGGCAAGAGGTCTGAGAAATTAAGCTTTGTTTTGTTTTGTTTTGAAATTAAATTCAATCCAAGATTGTTTCGTTTCCTACAACCGTATCTTTCACTTTTAACTGGCTCAATAATTCAGAGCCTGGCAGGCTTACGGTCTCAATCAGCCACGAGGCTGTCACTTAGGAGTAGGAAGTGTTTTTGTATCACTTCTTACTGACTAAAGAGAAGCATTCCAAAAAATATCTAGCACTTAATTAGCAGTAACAGGAGGAAGTAGAGGTATTAGTGGTGTCTGGTATTGTTCATTGAGGATGTCATACATATAAAAAATATTGTTCTATATAAGGATTTTTTTGCATAGAAATGATGCAGTTGGACCCTAAAACCGCAAGCCTGCAGAAAATAAAGGAAACAACTTAATTAGCTTTCATAATATTACAGTATGAGGAAAGTCACTCTCAGAATTTGCTGATGTAATTTATGACAGATTTGATAAATTATGAGACTGGGTACCTTGCATCTTCTAAACAAACTCAAATATAAACGAAGCCTATAACAACCACACAAGGCCGTCACTCACGCACCCACTCACTCACTTTGCTTAACCGCTCAATCCTTTTAGTGTCTTGCAGAGGATGGAGCCTTTCTCAGCCGACACTGGGTGAAGGCAGGGTACACTTTGAACAGCTCATCAGACCATCAAAGAGACGACATACACACACAGCCATTCACACTCACGTTCACACTTGGGGGCAATTTGGAATTAGCCTAATGTTCTGTGCATTGTCTTTGGACTATGAGAGGAAACCGGAGTACGTGGAGGAAACCCACACAAGCACAGGGAGAACATGTAAACTCCACATAGGACCTTCTTTCTGTGAGGCAGATGTGTTAACCACTAAGCCACTGTGCCGCCCAAAGACGAACAGCGTTTTAAAAAATACACACACACTGGTAGTTTGCATCCCTCTAAGCCTTCTAGCAGCATTCAAGATTCATAGGTACTCAAGCAGAGCAGGGGTGGCAGATTTAATATTTAGTTGAGACTGTTTTTAATATCCCTACTGCTTCCATTTATTTATTTATTTATTTATTTTCACAAAAACCCTGTCAAAGTCTCTATAACTATCAGTCTCCACTGGTAAGAAAAAAATATATGCTTCAACAAGATGCATTTTGGTTTGCGTACAACGAAAGCTTTGTTCCTGATTGAAACAGGCACCGCCATGTTCAAGATGGGTGAAGAAAAGAACGTGCAGAAATCAAAGGTAATGACAATGGTCAAGAAATGAGAATAAACCAAGATTAGACAGAGTAATGAGAAAAAGACTGTGAAATGAATGAGGGAGGTTGAAGAGAAGCATGAAGAGATGACAAAGTTACAGAAGAATAAATAAGAGTAAAATATATTCCTAGGAAGGAGATTTTTAATAAGTCTCTAATAATGTAAGAGACAACAGCGCTGATTGCTGGTTTCTGCACAAGATATTTCGAAAAGATATTTATTGTTTTACAAAAATACATTTTTACATAGCTACCTAGTCTAAGCAGTGTGCTTATTTAGTGTTATAAATGGCCTGTGTGACAATCGTGAGCGTATAATACTACATCAAAATGAACGACTAGCTGAACTCATCTATATGAAAGTGGTATACATTATGTATGGTATGTAGTCCAAATATATTTATATATTCATTCATTTATTCATTCGTTCATTCTCTAAGCCGCTTAATCCTAATTAGGGTCGCGGGGAGGCTGTAGACCATCTCAGCCGACGCTGGGCGGGGGCAGGGTACACCCTGGACTGCTCGCCAGGCCATCTCAGGGCCAACAATCACACAACCATTCGCACTCACACCTAGGGGTGATTTGGAACACCCAATTAGCCTACTGTGCATGTTTTTGGACTGTGGGAGGAAACCTGAGTACCCGGAGGAAACCCACGCAAGCACAGGGAGAACATGCAAACTCCACACAGAAATGCCCGAGTCCTGGAATCGAACCCAGGCCTTCTTGCTGTGAGGCGGACATGCTAACCACTGTGCCACCGTGCCGCCTTATATACTCATTGTGTCACATTTTTTTGGATGGGTCCAGCTACACAAACACTTTCTTCCTTAGGTGTGAATCTGAGTGTGAATGTGTGTGTGTGTGTGTGTGTGTGTGTGTTGCCCCTGCAGTGGATTGGCAAACTGGCTAGCTGTTCATGGTGTACCCCACCTCTCTGTCACCTAAGTAGGAGTAACGGATAAGTGAATGACCAAATTTATTATACTATCCATCTATCTATCTATCTGTCTATTTATACGAAACGAAAAAAAACAATTCACATTCATTTTATGCCATGCATTTAGCTCATACATGAACCTCATAGAGCTTGATACAAAACTGGTAGTACTGCATTAATAGAGAAATTTTATAGTAAATATAATAAATATAAGGCAATCGAAGGTAAATGGAGGTCAAGATAAACGCACACACACACACATACACACACACACACACACACACACACACACACAGACCAATCTTAACATTAGAGCCACTGACAGGTAAAGTGAATAACATTGATTATCTTGTTACAGTGGCACCTGCCAAGGGGTGGGATATCTTAAACAGCAAGAGAACAGTCGGTTCTTGGCGGTGATGTGTTGGAAGCAGGAAAATGATCCGAGAAACTTTAAAGAGAGCCAAGTTTTGAGGGCAAGATGAAAGGAACAATGCACAACTAAAACAGTAAGTCTTGTGGGGTGTTTCTGGAATGCAGTATTAAGGTACCTACCTAAAGTGGCCCAAAGAGGGACAGCTGGTAAACCGGTAACAAGGTCATGGGCGCTCAAGGTTCATTGGTTCACGTGGATAATGAAGGCTAGCCTGTCTGATCTGATCCCACAGAACAGCTACTGTAGCACAATAGAATAGACCACAGCCCATGCTAACCCCTGTTCAAGGCACCTACAGTGGGTACATGAACATCAGGACTGGACCACTGAGCAATGGAAAGATGTGGCTTGGTCTGAGGAATTATGTTGTTTTTTTGTTTTTTCTTTTAAATCATGTTGACAGCCAGGAGTGTGTTGGTTACCTGGGGAAGAAATGGCACCAGGATGCACTATGGGAAGAAGGCAAGCTGTGGGAGGCAATGTAATGCTCGGGCCAATGTTCTGCTGGGAAACCTTTGGTCCTGGCATTTTAAGCACCACCAGACACCTCAAGGCAGAGATTTGGATAGGAATGGCGTGCTGTGTGTAATGAAACAGACCAATTACCTAACCTTTAACCAATAGAGCTGCTCCAGGAGGCAGACATGAAAAGGTTCAAGAAAGAGACGTGTCCAAGGAAGTGTATCTGATGAACAGTTGGAACACTTCGCTTTTTTTTTTAACTAGAAAATGTTTGCGGTTTCTTCCCCTTTCTTTTAATGGTCTATGTAATTCTGAAGCTTCATTCCAGGTCCTTTAATGTCCAAAATAAAACACAAGCAGTATCTAAGCGCAAAGTGTTAAAAGAAATATATTCATTCTGAAGCGCTTAATCCTAATTAGGGTCGCGGGGAGGCTGGCTCCCATCTCAGCCGACTCTGGGTGAGGGCAGAGTACACCCTGGACAGCTTGCTAGGCCATCGCAGGGCTAAAAGAAATATATAATAAAGAAAATAATGATCTAGAGGTTAAAAAAAAAGACTGGTCCAATCAAACAAAAGCAAAAATAAGCAAAAATAAGGAGTTCAAAGTTCGATCATTCTACCTGATACGAAAGTCTATTAAAATATTGATTTCAGGAACAAATCGAGGAAAATTATTTACAAAAAAAAAAAAATAATAAGTTCAAGAAGTACATTATATTTAGGGTCTCATTAAATATTATGTCGAAACATTGTTTTGTGAGGTCAAGTGATTAATAGGGTTAATGTTTCAGATCACTATCTACTGTACAGTAATGAGTCTAATTGTCTGAACCTCAGGGAGACTTTTAAAAAAGAAGCCTGTTAATCCTTAGTTGAGCTTTTTTTATGTTATTAATGAGCCGTGGGATGCATTTCATTACATTTCTTTTATACTTAATTAAGTTCAGATGTCTTAGCCTGCTCTCCGTTCAGCAAGAACAATAATAGCCCATGTTTCTGGATGTGTCAGAATTTGCTTATTGCCTGATTTGCCTGGATGAAACTCCCCAAACCTAATTATACTGTAATTCAGGTTATTCAGTACAGGACTGTTAGAACTTTAATTATAAACTCTTCTGACCTGAAACTTATTTTCACTTCAGGAAGCCTCAGATTTTCTCAGTTGATGTTTTAGGACAGTATGCAAGGTTGAAATAGTATTTTGGCTATGCTGAGTTTAGCCTTTAAAAAATATTCAGATACTCCAGGGTTCCGCTACAGTTCATTTGTTTTATTGTTCCTCCTCTGCACTGCCCCTACACCTCATTCTGTTCATTTTCTGAACCGCTTAATAATAATTAGGGTCGCGGGGAGGATGGCACCCATCTCAGCCGACTCTGGGCGAGAGCAGGGTACACCCTGGACAGCTCGCCAGGTCATCGCAGGCCTCTACACCTGCCTTTGCCATTCTTAGCCATTTCCACATCAATTAATTATGGTTCTGTTTTTCTCTTTATCTATAGTTCTGTCTTTTTTCATACATATCTTTATATATATAAATTCAAATATTTTAGCCAGGTTGCTTTGCCAAATATTTCTAAATATCAATATTAAAATAGATAGCAAACATCCAAAAATCCAGTGATGAATTTCGTAGCATTTGTAGCGTAACCTTTTTCAGAACAGTAATATTCTGTGTGATTCTGTGACCTTTATCCTTTCTGTATTTATTTCCAGCTTTGTTTATTCTTGTAAAAAGAGAACAGCCTCACAAATTCACAAACTTTTATTCAGTTTTAAGGATACAGTATATAATTCCGATATTAAATCACATTTATTCCGTGATGTTTTAAAATAATTGTCATAATGAGTTACTGTACTAAGGTAAAACTGTTAAAGAGAATAAAGTTACAGTTTATAAGCAGAAATCTGTGGAAATTTGACAAACAGGCCGGTTTACTGTTTTCAAAAGAAATGCACAAGTAAGAAGGAAAGAAGAAAAAAAGAAAGAGAGGTGTGAATACTGAAGCAACATTGAAAGTTTACATTTATTAACACTCCGGATCACTTCAAGTTTCATTGCTTTGTACAAAACAGTTCATGCAGCAGTGCTGTAGTTTCATAAGAAAGTGCAAGACAGAAAACTCAGAAAGAGCATCGCAAAGAGTCTCTGCATCTCCAGCAAAGAAGCCGAGCACGAGTGGGAAAACGTGCAAATATTAATGATGATGAATATCTCCTCCAACCGTGCAGAAAAAAAATACACTTAAACTTTTTCTTTTTCTTTTTTTGTTCTTTTTTTTTTTTTGGAAGTAAAAACACCCAGGGTGCCAGATGCATAGGCTACATTTACTCAGTTGAGCTGCATGCATTTTGGAAGTTAAAAGTTTTTTAAATATATATAGTCCTCTTTTTGCACTTGTGGTAAGAAAACATATGTGTAAACTTTTTTTTTTTTTACTGTAAAGGTCAAATACCTCGAATGCAACAAAGTGTCTCGAATAGCAATTGAATTGATTAGATATACATGTCTTTTATTTAAACATGACTTATAACATCGACACATTCTCAACATTTTTTCGTGCAAATTCCATTTCTGTAACAGTTACTGTAATAATTTGGACTTTTAAAGACATTTCAAAGCCTGCGTTCAGATTCCCCTCGACAAACGCCAACAGTTGCCAAATCCTCGCTCGCGCGGCACTACATGAAACCAGGCGCGCGCGCGCGAGATCCAACGCCCGGGGTGCGCAGATCCGTCCTGGCGCTCCCTGCGGTTACCCGAGTCCGATCATCACCGCCTCGACGTCTTTAGACGGCCGCCGCTCTTTCACCAAGAAATTGATCATGCTCTCGGACTTGATCATGAGATTGCAGCCGAGAAAGAAGATGCCGAAGATGACGGTGAGAGAAAGCACGCACAGCACTGCGATCTGCACGGCGCGCGTCACGAACAACTTGCGCTCGTCCGTCTCGAGCACCAGCGACCCTCCACCGGCGCCGCCGCCGTCGCTCGCGCTCACCTCGTCTACCAGCGTCCCCGCGAGCTGCTGGCTGCTGTTCAGTAGAGCGCCGTGCGCGAACAGAGTGCTGTTGAAGATTGTCGCGTTCATGGCGAGATGCGTCCGCCGGTTCACCAGACGACTTGGTTCTGCTTCTGGCGCGTCATGTGGAGAAAGTCTGGTGGAAATGCAGAAAGCGGGTACTTCTGAACTTTCCTCTTGGAGAGAAAGTGTCGCTGCGTCCTCGCTTAGGTGGGGTCTCCAAATGGAGTGAAGAGGATGATGGTGCGTAAAGGCGCGCGAAACTGGTGAGTGATGAAACTGCGCACTTCATGAACATCATATAGTCTCATAGCCTTGCTCTCTCTCTCTCTCTCTCTCTCTCTCTCTCTCTGTGTGTGTGTGTGTGTGTGTGTGTGTGTGTGTGAGAGAGAGAGAGAGAGAGAGAGAGAGAACTCTCTAAGGAAGCCAGTTTAGTTCTAATAAGACAGAGAGCCATTGATCCATGAAAGTTCACTATACACTGTACACCTTTTGTCCCTGCCTTGGTACTTTCATGGATATACTGTTTGCACCTTCACTATATCTCCTACCTACAGTACCACGTTTCCAGAGCGACAACGCCTCTATCCACAGTGACATTCGAAGATGCTACATTTCTGAGTTGCATCTTTGTTGTTAAAACAAAAAATAAAACTACAAACTGGCTGTACTCATCGTATCTCATCTCATTTTCTGAAGTACTTTATCCTTTATAAGGGTCATGGGGAGGCTGGAGTCCATCCCAGCCGACTGTGGGCGAAGGCGAGGCACACACTGAACAGCTTTGCCTAGACATTTGGACGGCAACACAAACATACGACCATTGACGCTTTTGTTCACACTCAGGTTCAATCAAGAATATCCATGTGCATGTCTTAGGACTGGGAGGAAACCGAAGCATGTGTAGGAAGCCCAGGGAGGACAAGAGGTTGCAAGCACAGGGAGGACATCCTGGCCTTATACATTTTATTATTTTATTCATTCAAACAGCTTAGTCCTACTAGGGTTACAGGGAAGCCATCACTGGATGAAGGAGGGGTACACCCTGAACAGTTCGCCAATCCATAGCAGGGCAACACACACACACACACACACACACACACACACTCACAAGCACTCATACTCACACCTAGATGCACAGCCATTTAGCCAAATGAGCATGTCTGTGGATTTTGGAAGGAAACTGGAGTACCTGAAGGAAACCCACACTAGCATAGGGAAAAAATGCAAATTCTACACAGAAACGTCTCCAGGACTTTCTTGATGTGAGGGGAGAGCATTAACCACTACGCTACCATGCTGCCCCATGGCTCATATTGCACTCAAAATATATAATAGAGACTGTGCAGGTATACTGATGACTTCCCACTAGTATGGAGTCAGTCAGCAAAACAGAAAGTTTATTTCTGTTGAAAAAGAAAAAAAAAAACAACAACTTACAATTCATGCAGAATTTCTGTGTAGGTGACAACCACTGTAACTTTATCTGACATAGCTGTCACTTGTACCCCTCCCATCATAGCCGATTTCTAAATGAAAACTTAAAGTCTAGCCTCTTGTGGCCCTTCAGTTGTCCAAATGTGTCAAAACATCGGAGAAGCTTGAAGCTCTTTGATTATTTACACAGTACAAACCACAGTGTCATTAAATACAGCCTGAAGAAATAAACAAGTCTGTTTTAGAAAGCCAATGGAAAGGACTTTGCCGAGCAGTGTGCGGGCGTGTGCTGGTGGGAAAATGTCAGCCTGACAGGAAAAAGTACAGGAAGGAACAGGCAGCGATAATTAAGAAACGAGAAAAAGCAATATTGACAAAACAAGAGCAAACTTTTTCTGTGAAAAATAAATAAACAAATAAATAAATAAATAAAATAGATGCCTGGTCTGTCACGTAAGGTTGTTTGTTTGTTTTGGGGTTTTTTTCTGTGAAAATGAAGATGGCCAGACTGTCAATCTGAGTCTGAACTGTGTCTACTTAATTCAATCTGTTTCCAAGTGGAATTCTGCTATGTGCTTATCTGGGTATATCTGTTTATCTCAACTGTCAAGAAAAGAGTAAATCCAATACTGAAGTGTGTGGAAACATAGCTTACAATTTCTCAAAAGGACCTATTTATATCTTAAAGGATGGATTTGGCAAATTGACAGTTTTCAACAGGCATTCCTCTGATATCACTACCAGTAGCTTTACTTCTTCAAACATTGTTGGCTTTGTAAATCTAAGTGCAATTGCTTATTTTTTTTCCATTCAAACCCTGTAAAGTCTGTTTGGCTTTTACACCTGAGCCTAGAGCCAAAGTATATCCCAAATGCTAGTCCATTACTGGTTACCTTCCCAGTTCTTTTTACTGGTACCCATTTATACTGCTGTGTGGACAGAGGCATACTTGTGGTTGAGACCTTGCCCAAGGGTCTTAGCACGGTGGGATTTGAACCCACGATCTCTCGATCATGAACCCAGCAGCCTAACCACTACACTACTGGCCCCACAGAGCCACTACCAACCAAAAAAATTGTTTCAAGGCTATTTGAACCTGTTTATATGTGTAGTAAGGCAGAAAATTCTTAAAGGTTAATGATGGATTGCAGTGGAGAGGTCGACAGCAGTGTCTGGGTAGTTTTTCAGCTTCAGTCTCTGGGAACTGACATGCATGGTTTAATTTAGTTGACTGCAGACTCTTGTACACCAGGTCTGGAAAGAATTAGCTACCCTAGGGGCAATTTAAAACAGCTAATTAGCCTACTGTCCATGTCTTTGGACAGGGGGAGGAAACCGGAGTACCTGGAGGAAACCCATGCGGGAACAGGGAGAAAATGCCAACTCCTCACAGAAATTGCCGAAGTGAGCCCAGGATTCGAACAAAGGACCTTCTCCCTGTGAGGCGGCTGTACTGACCACTACAGCACTGTGCCGCCGATGTGCATACAGTCCCTTGAAAAGTGTTCTTAGTGGAAAATCTCAAAACTGCTCTTTGTTTTTGTGTCCACTGGTTTACATTGGCTGTGGCATGATGGCATAGCGGTTGCCCACCTCACAGATAAACCATCCTGGGTTCGAGTTCCAGGCTTGACAAAGGCGTTTCTGTGTGGAGTTCTGTGTGGAATTTCTCCCCATGGTTGCGTGGGTTTTTTCTGGGCAATCCAGTTTCCTCACACAATCCAAAGACATGCACATTTGGCTAATTGGCTTCTTCAAATTGCCCCTAGGTGTGACTGTGAGTGTGAATGATGCTGTGTGTCTGTTGGCCCTGCGATGGACTGGCGAGCTCTTTAGGGTGTACCCCACCAAAGTCGGCTGAGATAGGATCCAGAATCCCTGCGACCGTAATAGGATTATTTGATTCAAAAAATGAATGAATGAATGAATGGATGGAGGGCGGCACAGTGGCACAGTAGTTAGCATGTTCACCTCACAACAGGAAGGTCCTGAGTTCGATTCCTGGGCTCGGGGTGTATCTGTGTGGAGTTTGCATGTTCCCTGTGTGCTTGCAGGGGTTTCTTCTTAGTACTCCAGTTTCCTCCCACAGTCCAAAAACATGCACAGCAGATTGATTGGCAGTTCCAAATTGCCCCTAGGTGTGAGAGTGAGTGTGAATGGTTGTATGTGTGTTGGCCCTGCAATGGCCTAGCGAGCTGTTCAGGATGTACCCAGCCTTCACCCAGAGTCAGCTGAGATGGACACCAGCCTCTCAACGACCCTAATAAGGGTTAATCTGCTTTAAAAATGGATGTATAGATGGATTACACTGTGTTTTTTTAATCATCATCATCATCATCATCATCATCATCATCATCATTATTATTATTATTATTATTATTATTTACTCAAGTGACACATACTTTGACACATATGGGTATACCTCCTAGCCGGTGCTCTTGATCTGAACATATGTGAAACGATTTTTATTTAACAGAGGTTTCTTCTGTCATCCACTACAGTTGTTTTCTGTCGTCTTCTCCGTCATTTGGTGTTCCTGAGCTCCCCAGTGCACAAACCAATGCTACCTTTTAGAAAGGGCGATACACACTTACTTATCTGATATTGTAAATCAGCATCTGGTGGCTTGTGCAATGTGAAAAAAGAAGTTAGGCTTATCATTTAAAACCACTCCAGGATTGTTAGCCAGATGTACTAGATGGATTCTGAGAGTGTCTCAGAGACATTTTTTCTTATATTAGAGACACTGGGGTCATGGCCATACTACTTTTTTGACCTGTTTGACTTCATGTAGTCCATTAAAAGTTGATCATATAATAGCTTGTGGTGAAAAGTGATCCAAGTAATTTCGAAGTATCACTTAAGCCTTTATTACAGATCTCCTAATGCAATCTCCTCTCTGATAAAACTGCTATGGATTGCACACAGTATGTCTGATATTTGTTTATCATTTTGTAGATATGATATCTACATTGTTGAATGTAGATATGAAGCGAATCTTCATATAATTTGTAGCCATCATGAAAATGACTAGCTTAATAACATGTGGGATCACAATATTGATTTGATTTGATTGTTTCTTTCAGGGTACCGGTGAATATACAGTAGTATGCAGGAAATTTAAACCACATCAACCGAGTCGTAAAATACTTCCAAAACATCTATTATTTTGTGCATGCTGGGAAAAAACTGGTATAGATTTAACACTGAATGTAGATCTCTCCATGAGATATACTTACTGAAAGATGCCTAAAGCACATTCTCATTGATTAAATATTTATGTGTGTATGTACACCGATCAGCCACAACTTTAAAACCCCTGAGAGTTAAAGTGAATGAAAAACACTCTTTAGCCGAGCAAACAAGATTTATTATATGGCGTTTTAAACGTGGTTAATAAGTATTTTATTATATGGCATTTAAAAAAAATATTTAGTTCAGGTGCTGTACCTTTTTTTCATTCTGGCTAGATAACAGTGCGCGCAGTGCATTATCACTGCAATCAATCAGAGTGAATTAACCGTTCCACAACTTCAGAACTGGGCAACAGCATGGTTCATTTCTTACATTTTTCTCCATCAAAATACTTCACTTAAACAATTTTATTCTTTAGAAAAGAACTATTTATACAAGACTTTTTCTCAAACAATGCATATTAAAAACTAGACCACAGGGGTCCAGACGCTTCCGCCGAAAGGACCATTTCATAATATGCCAATATGGAACAAGCATAGCAAGTTTGAAAGCCCCAGCTTCAGTGTGCAGCAAGTGAATATCTGGGAACCTAATATACAGTTTTGCCTCGGTGACCTTGAAAAGTAGGTCAAGGTCACTCACACACAATATCAACCTAGCACTCATAGTAGTGAGTCCCAAGTTCACCACACGGCAAGTAAATGTCCAGAAACTAAAGTGTGACGGATGGATGGACGGACAAATGGAACCCATTCCTATAGCTCCCGAGCCACTTTGTGGGCGGGAGCTAAAAAAACTGTTAAACTTTGGAAATCACAAAGAGTCATACCACAGAGTAACTGCTCCTCAAGCTATAAACTTAGTTTAAAGAGAAACAAAGATACAAAATAATTCCTTATCGTACACCAAACTGTTATAGCAGACTATTGTAGACTCCTCAAAGTCATTCTGCTGTTGGTCAGACCATAGACATAAACACAAAACCAGCGCTCCTCTGTATATCACATGCATTCGGAACTTACATAAATCGCTACCATCTTACCAGAAACTAATTACACTTGACAACTAGGCTTTATACACGTAAACAAGCTGCAGGATTGAGAAATTTTGCTTCGTTTTGCCATTTATTTTAAGTCATATTGTAACACATGCAAGTAAAATTAAACAAATATTTGGACTTTTGATTTTTTTTCTGGAAAAGCGAATAAATTATAAAGAATACAATTATTATATAGATACATTACTTAAAATGTAATTTATTTATTAGGCACGTCATGCAAGGGTCTTGTCCGGTCTTGACTTTACATCTATGGGTATGACATGCCACTTAGATATGCTCTGTTCTGTATATGTAATTTTTTTGACAGATTGACAACCAATAGGATTGTGTGTTTTGTCAGTGCCAAATAATAACTAAATGAACGATTAACTAAATGATGTAACCTTTTTTTAGCCAAGCGGTGTGTATATACACCTATCGGTCACAGTACAAAAAATATGACCACTAAATGGTTAAGGGAATATCATTGATTATCTCATTACAGTGGCATCTGTCATTGGGGTGGGGTATATTTTTCAGCAGGTGAACAATCTGTTCTTAAAGTTGATGTGATGGAAGCAGGTAAAATGGGCAAGTGTACGGATCTTTACAAGTGCCAAATTAAGAGGCAAATTATTATGGCAAGATGACTGGGACATAGGTTTTGTTGGGTGTTCCCAGTATGCAGTGGTTGGTAGCTTTCAGCAGTGGCAGAAAGAAACAGGAAACAGTGAAACAGGAACAGATTCATGGACACCTAGGGCTCAATGATGCACGTGGGGAGCATAAGCTAACCCATGTGGTCTGATTCCACAGAAAAGCACAAATTTCTGAAAAACTGTGATTAAAAAATGGTTTTAATATTACCCAAGATGTTAATGTGGGTGAAAAAAATTCATAAATGTAGTTAATAGTCAGGACTGATTCAAAATACAGCATGTTATTTTGAGTCTGGTGCTGACCGTATTAAATGCCCTCTACTATCACATGATTAAATAATGCTAGCTCTGAGATAAATTTATCTTAATTAAATTGCTGAAATGTTGACCACTGATTCCTTTATTTGTTGGCTTGAACTAAATCCTTAAAGCCTTGATCATCTTCTTAAAGTTCTTCATGTTCTTCTATCTGAGCCAGCAGATCTAACAGGCTTTGGCTCCCAGCCCACAGTTGGCTACAGCCTGAGCAATCATGTCTGTCTCTATTCTTATATATTTATAAATCTGTCCAATTATCTAATGTTAGTCAGTTTGAAACTGCTCCCACTCTTGTCATTTTAAAGATAGAACCACCCGGCTCTGTACTGACTGCCAAGCTGCTGAGATCCAAAACAATTTAATCTGATGCCACACTGTCATTCCTTCTTTTATACTTCTGTAGCTTATAGACACTTGAACAAATAATACTAGTATTAAAACATGTTAAATGACTTTCTGTATTTACTACCAGTTTGCAAGGAAGCAGCCATTTGAAACTTAATGTAATCAAGCAGTACTCAAAACTGTATGCATTATTTACATACTTGGGACAGTAATTGATTAATATGATAACCTCAGAGCTAATTTTATTGCAAGCAACTTCCTACTTTGTGTATATATATATATATATATATATATATATATAT
>JAQMYF010000003.1:15077714-15089630 GCA_030014195.1 Neosilurus mollespiculum | reverse complement strand
GTTCCCACACGATCCAGGAATCCACCAAGTTCCCTCACGATCCACGAATCCACCAAGTTCCCTCACGATCCACGAATCCACCAAGTTCCCACACGATCCACGAATCCACCAAGTTCCCACACAATCCACGAATCCACCAAGTTCCCTCACGATCCACAAATCCACCAAGTTCCCACACGATCCACAAATCCACCAAGTTCCCACACGATCCACAAATCCACCAAGTTCCCTCACGATCCACAAATCCACCAAGTTCCCACACGATCCACAAATCCACCAAGTTCCCTCACGATTCGATCTCACGACCCTCCACACCCCTCACGATTCTCTCAAATCAGGGAGATCATGGATGTCATGCCCCAGTGTAAAACCGAAGGTCAGCAAAAGATGCGACAGAAGTATGTTTACCATTGTGTTACATTACTGTTCCTTTTAATAACATTTTCAATTTTTTATGAATTGAGCATACCTGTTGTTACAGTTTTGCAACTCCAACTTTGTCCATTCTTGCAAGACTTCAGCTGCTCAGCAATCTGTGATCACCATTGTTTGATTCTCCTCTTCATGATGTGTCATACATTTATAACAGGCCAGTCATGTACATGTACTCTCTGTCTACAAAGCCATGCTGTTGTAGCTTGTGTAGTATCAGGCCTGGTATTTTCCTGCTGAAAAAAGCAAGGACTACCTTGAAAGAGACGTTGCCTTTGTGGCAACTTGGACTGGGATACAACTAGTAATACTGAGGTGGATAAAATCCCTCAACAATCAGAAGTACGCCACCCTGGGAATTTCACCCAGGGAATATGGCTACCATTTACTCATAGACCAGACACACAGGTAAATAAGGTTTCAGTCCTCATAATAATATTTATTTTACTCAACACAATATAACATTATTACAAAATGTAAATACAAAATACAATGAGCCACACTGGAGCTTACCAGGAGAGCGGATGGGCCAAGGAAGGTTAGGCATCCCCAAAAAGAAGTCACCCCAAACACACACATGGGACACTCTAAAGAGGCACACACTCAGTAAAGGAAACACAGCTGAAGATGGGCAACAATACATACACCCCAAGGAGGAATGCCACCACCATACAAGGCCCAACCACCAGCTCCTTCAGCCCAGTGTCTGAAATCAAAAACCAAAAATGAAAATATTCAAACAATACACAGCCGCAAAACACATTAACACAATTAATACAAATTGGAGCAGGGGCATGCCAGAGGCCACTAGTGATCTGCAGTTCCATCAGCCTCCTGCTAGGACAACACAATAACTGTTAACGCAAAAGTAAAACCAAACAAAAAGAACACAAAACAAAACAGTTCTGACAGTGACCAAAAATGCTAGTAAACACTAGCCATCAGCAGCTTCACTCACAATGGCCTCCTGCCAGTAAACAAATAAAATGATACGGGGAGACATACACAATAAAGGAAAAGACAAAACCACCAGAGTGTAAAGTAAATGCGCACAAAACATCCACATCATATTCATACACATTAAAACATTCACATTACAAAGGGCAGGCCAGACTGGCTATGGGGTTAGGTGTCCATAAACACAGCAGTTACCATCAACCTGCAAATACCAAGCAACCATGGCAAAACCCATAGCGAAACTGAAGCGGCTATGACGCTGCAACAACAGTGGAACAAACATGAAAATGAAGCAGAAGCCCACAAGAAACAAAGCAGCAGCGTTCCTGCTCAGAGCAGCTGTGATGGAAAGCAATATGCAAACCCCCGGCCTAGTCCCAATTCAGCAGCGTTTGACAGGCCCTGGATAAGCAAGGCAGCGACACAAATATGGCACACAGCAACCATAAAAATCCGGAGAAGAAGAATGTAGCGGCCAGGCAGCAGTAACTAACTGCATCTTCAGTCGCAGTCAACATACCGGAAAACGGAAGTTGACGATCACGGCAACAGGAACCGAAGCCCACATAAAACAAAGCAGCAACGTTCTTGCTCGAAAAAGCTGTAATAGGAAGCGATGTGAAAACCCAGCCTTGTCGGGATCCAGCAGCGTTTAACAGGCCCAGGATCTGCAAGGCAGTGATGCAAATATGGCACACAGCAACTATAAATGTTCAGAAAACCAGGCAGCGAACTAACCATATCTCCTGTCTCGGTCAACAAGCCGGAAACAGGAAGTTGACAACTACGGCAACCCCTCCAGGGTATAAAAATATAGCGACCAGGCAGCAGTAACTAACCGCGTCTCCTGTCGCGATCAAGTTGACAACTACAAGTGCGTAATAATTCCACAAGCATTCCATTTAGACATTTTAATTTTGCACTAAAGAGGAAACTAATTATTTGTTCATGGAAATAATGTCATGGTCTTAGGTTGCACTGAAGGTTGAGTCTACATAGCTTGAGACCACGACAAGACTCACTGAGCTTTTGATGAGCCTGAGTCCATTGTTTTGTAGTCTAAATACTGATCTCAAATAGCACAACACTATCAAGCCTTTGAAACAATCATTCTCATGCTAATTATCTGTTTCTTTTCTATAGAGTGTCCTAAAGGTCCTGATATCATGGTAGTCCTGGCGTCTGTCATTGGTTCCATATTTTTGCTGGGCTTGGCTGGTCTACTAGTGTGGAAGCTGCTGGTCACCATTCATGACCGTCGAGAATTTGCCAAGTTTGAGGAAGAGAGAGCCAAAGCCAAGTGGGAAGCGGTAAGATGAAATGACGAAACACCCCCCCCCCCAACACACACACACACACACACACACACACAAACACATATACATGCGCTCACAGAAAAACTCAAACACACCTTTAAACCCAGATTATTTGGCTGTCTGAGAGGGTAATTGTTAGTTTCTCAACAACTAGCATTATATTAGTGAGTAAGTGTGGCTTCATGTCACGTCTCGTCTCCTGCTTTAAGACCTCAATCTGCTCTCGCTGTCTCCTTAAGCACAGGGATACAGCAGTAGCCATTATGTAACGTGCAATCTAATTTATTTTGCCAGGTTGTTATGTTTCATTTCTGTAGCTTTGCTTGTGTATCTGTACTATGGGTCGAAGATTATGGTTAAGATGATTAAATAATTATTAGTTTCACTACTATACAACCAGATTTCAGGGAACAAAGTTATGCTTCATTATTTTAGATAAAGAGGATAAAGCCTTTATAATAGTGTGGTGTTTGTGAGGAAATAGCTGAAAAAGTATTTTATTCCCAAAACATATGTGTACAATACAGAAAACAGGCGTGGTGGTTGACCAGAAAACTAAATTCAGTACAAAAACTAGCTAGCTTTAAAAAATCTAAATGAAAATGTAGAATTTATTAAAAGATTTAATTATATAGAACATTTAAAATAACAGATGTTGATCCAAAGTGCTGAATAGTTATAACACGTACCAACACGTCCCTAATCCAGCAATAAATGGCAGTGGTGGCTTAGTGGTTAAGGCGATGGGTTACTGATCCGAAGGTCAGTGGTTCAATCCCCACTAGCACCACTGTTGGGCCCTTGAGCAAGGCCCTTAACCAGCAATTGCTCAGTTGTATCATACAATGATCATTGTAAGTCGCTCTGGATAAGAGCGTCTGCCAAAATGATGTAAATGTAAATGTCAATGTAAATAATTAAACAAATTAAATTAAGACAATAAGCTTCTTATATTATGTAGATTAGTGCCTTGTTCAACAAGACACTGAAAAGTTACAATATTAAGCCATTAAAAAGCCTATATGTAAAATAATAAAAAGTGTATGAATTGGTATTGGATTGTTTCTAAGTACAACAAGTAGAACCCAGATTCTTATACCTTGTCTAGCAATTATTATTTTGCCTGTGTATATTAATGAAATCGGGGCAGTGGTGGCCCGGTGGTAGGGTGCTGGATTACTGATCCCAAGATTGGGGATTTAACAGGTTGTCACTGCTGCCCCCACAGTGCAGCTAACTGGGTTATCAAAGGCCAGTCTCTCGCTGTCTGTGGTGAGAGGCATGTAAAAGAACCATTGCTCACTTTCGTCAAGAGTAGGCTGCATTGGCGTCAGCGTGTTTCTGCCCTGTGATGCCTGGCGAGCTGTCTAGGGTGTACTCTGCCCTCACCCAGAGCGATTAAGGCGGATTACGCAGTTCAGAATATGAATTCATGAATCTTAATGAAATCATCTAGTATAAGGACATCCAAATATCAGCAAAGGCCACAACCACACAGTAGCGACACTTTCCACCTGTTTCAATCACCAATCTAAAAAAAAAAACGTGGCGTAGAAATTTTGTGATGTGACCCTCAGTGAATATGAGTTTGGCACCCCCTGCTCTGGTCATGTAAAATGAGTCATTTTTCCAAAAATCTTACTCAGTGATTTTAGACTCCATTCATAAATGTTCAGTAAGCTTCGCAAAATGTCATTATATCAATAGTTATATGTTTTGTTTTGCTTTGTTTTCTTTTTCAAAGCAAGAAACGCTTAAAAATACATTTATATTTAGGCTTAGGTTACATAAAGCATCCATCGTACAAGTCCCTGTGAATGAACTGTTACTATAGAAACACTAACATATCAATACGAGACCATTGATATCAACCTAGTGTTTATGTCACAGCTGTTCCAGACAGTTATAGGGAATTAATCAGCACCTGCAACTTGTTTTTAAGTGTTTTTTTTTTTTTTTTTATTATTCAACAGCTCTGCAATAAATCATAAACAGTTGTAGGATGTTGCAAAAGTTGCATTCCTTAGCCGGATGGATTTGAAAGCACAAGCTGTGCCCTTTGCACTTATACATATCTAGTGACATCTCATGGACAAATAACTGATGCTATTTATTTGAGACGTATTTTAAGGTTTCTATTTCTATGTATTCTGTCATTTTTATTAACAAACATGTCTCTTTTCTTTTAGGCTAATAACCCATTATACAAAGGAGCTACTTCGACTTTTACAAATGTGACCTACCGTGGCAATTCTTAAAGACCCAGCACTTTTATCAATAACAGTCACTCATCTCTAAGAATGACTTCATGCTTTCCAGTCTAATTTTCACCAATCAGGGATGATGAGGACATGGATCTGCCAATCCTGTGGCTGTGTTGTCAAGCAGAACTATGCAGGGATACAGTGCTTAATTCACCAAAACAATAATAATAATAATAATAATAATAATAATAATAATAATAATAAATAGTATTTGTATAATATTTCAAAGTAAAACTGGGAAATTTAGGCAAGATGCATAATTTTTGTGTGGAAAATTATTTTCATTGTTTATTTTTGTTTTAAATAAAAGAATGTGTTTTAAATTGTAAGCATTTTTAAAGATAAAGCCTTTTCAAGGCTTTATCATTTCTCCTTCCATGCTATCCATTACTGTACATGAAGGTTGTATTGCAAAATCCTAACCACACCCCCGCACAGATTTTCACCAAATTTGGTGGGGACACTACCTTACCTCAGTCCATTGGATAATTCTATTCTGGAATGTCAAGCTCAAAGGTCAAGGTCAGAGCAAGGTCACAAAGGTTTTGACGTGGAGTGCTTAGGGAACACTAATAGGAAACCATGTATGGACCTTCAAATGAGATAGTTACCTTTCACCTTGAGGGACCCTGAAAGGTCAAATCCCTGCCATCTTGTAAAATCTTCAGTCAAAAGAGTTTTTTCCACTACTGGTCACATCCACATACTATAGGACACATTGCAAGGCAAGCATAAGGATGAGTAATTAGGACCAATAATAATATAGGGTCTGTGCTACTTTATCCATGCTGCAGGGTGGAGCTCCTCTAGTTAAATCTGTAATAGAGCTATTGCAGAAGAGCAGTTGGGTAAGAACAGCTATACACTGTGCACTTTTTGAAAGCGTTTGTGAAAGCACATGTACTGTCGAAGGGTTGAGACATTTTTAAGTGTATGTGAGGTTGTTGGGTTTTTGCCAGACATCCCTTATTATCTCAAATTTATTCAGAAAAATGAGATCTTAGAAATATCAGGTTATTTTTATATATAAGTTAGCTTGTTGTTGTTGTTTTTTTTTTGTTTGTTTGTTTTTAAGAAACCTGTTACCTACGTATTGTATGTGGGAAGTTTATTATTAAAATATTGCTTGAAGGTCATAAGATTTTGGCATGGGACAGAAAAATTCTATTGCAAGCTACATGTGGGAGAACTTTTTTAATGTGGGTTGTGCTGTGCTCTTACTCCACTAAGCTCATACTGTATTTCTCACAACTGTGAGAGCACACATCCAGAAAGAACTCAAAGCAATACCCCAGACTTCATACTACTCACCTAGTAGTATGGCTAAATAGACAGCATTGTGATGACATATAAATTACACACAAAAGTACAATCACATGCAGTATGGAATGCAATAGAATGTATTACAAAGTGTTACCCTAACCCAGGGGTGTCCAAACTTATCCGCAAAGGGCCGGGATGGGTGCAGGTTTTCACTTCAACCAACCAGTAGCCACACCTTCCACCTGTGTGAGCCACTGATCTCAGAAAGTGATCGGACCGTATATTCTATTGTTTGCATGTGGCAAAACCTGAAGTCAGTCTGGTGCCATCTTGGTGAGACCAGTTTAATGTTATAATGTGTAATAAGTTAAACTCAAATAACATACCAAAAAGGTGAAGAAAATGGAAATGCTTACATCCAAGGTATACATTTCATTTTAAAACATTTTAACAGCTCCATTTTGAGATCCTAAAGTAAGGTGGTCTCACCAAGATGGCTGCCACCTGGCTTCAAATTGAAACACAAATGTGTATTCTAGTTTTTTTTTCTTTTCTTTTTTTATTAAATCAGTGATTGAAACAGGTGGAAGGTGTGGCTACTTCTTGGTTGAAAAGAAAACCTGCACCCACACCGGCCCTTTGCGGAAAAGATTGGACACCCCTGCCCTAACCCTATCTTTACTGAGTACCAGACAAACGACCAAGGATTCCCTAAACCAAAAGTGGCCACCGTCAGCTGGTTCGCTTTTACTCTGACGCTGTGATCGTTCTTCAAAATTACATCACACTCATGGCATTTAGCAGGCGCCCTTATCCAGAGCAACTTATACTTTATTCCAGTTATACATATTTAGCACGGTGGTGTACTGGTTAGCACCACCATCATGGTTGCTTCACAGCAAGAAGGTCCTGGGTTTGAGTCCCGGGCTCAGCCATTTCAGTGTAGAGTTTTCATACTCTCCCCATACTTTTGTGGATTTCCTCTGGGTACTCAGGTTCCCTCCCCAGTCCAAAGACATGCACAGTAGACTAATTAGCTGTTCCAAATCACCCCTAGCTGTGAGTGTAAGTGTGAATGTTTGTGTATGTGTTGGCATTTCGACGGTCTAGTGTGCTATTCAGGGTGTACCCCGCCTTCGCCCAGTGTCAGCTTAGATAGGCACCAGCCTCCCCACGACCCTAATAAGACTAAGCGGCTCAGCAGATAAGTGAGAGAGTGAGCAGTTGAGGGTTAAGTGCCTTTCTCAATGTCCCATCAGTGGCAACTCAGTGGTACTGGGATTCAGTAAGCCAGAGTCATAACCATTGAACCATCATTAACGACCCAACTAATTACTTTACCTCTTACCTCTGCATTCATATGTCTATAGTTGGGGCATGATAAGGATAGATGCATCAATGTTGATATATGACGCATTCATACAAATTTCCCACCAATTCCAAACCCTAAACCTTAGCTGTGACACACCACTGTCTGTGAAATATGTTTTCAGTATTGTCAGGGTGACTCACGGTTTTATATCACGCCATAAAACATCAGAGTACTGTCAAACAGAAGCTTGCATTTCCAGGAACTTTGCATGGTTGCACTCAGGGAATGAGCGACCCCCTCAACAGGAATGTAGTTGATATCAGAGCCATGTAGCGAGAGAGTCACATCATGTTTGTTCCTGCCAATGGAACATTTATTTTCCAGCAGTGGCGTGTCGTGGAGTTTCTGTAATATCTTCTGATGAGGTCACAAAATTTGGGTGGGGTGCTTTGGTGTCTGATGCCCTTATTCCTGAAGAAAAATGATTTACTAGGATGTTTACATGGTTAACAAAATTAATCTTTCACCAATATTCCCATTTATGTCCAACCAATCAGCCACAACATTAACACCACTTGGCTGGTCTGAGGTTAGGCATCCCCATACACAGCAAACAGCAATGCACTGAGTGTTTCGACTCCTTTCTGTCATAACCAGCATTAACAGTTTCAGCAGCATATGCTACAGTAGCTCTTCTGTGCGATCCGACAAGACATACAAGCCTTTGTTCCCCATGTGCAACAGTGAGCCATGACACGCTTGCCGGTCCACTGGTTGTCCTTTTTTGAGCCACCACTGGCAGGTACTTACCAATGCATACCAGAAAACCTTATAAGGCCTGCCCTTTTGCAGATAAATACAACATGCAACATGGCTGATGTCAAAGTAACCCAGATTCCTATGCTCGCTCCTTTTTCCTTCTTTCAACATGTCAGCTTCAAGAACTGACTGTTCATTTTCTGCATAAGGCCAATTTTTTTTATATATATTTATATGGAACAGTGGTGTAGAGGTTTGCGTGTCCACCTCACAGCAAGAGGGTTCTGGCTTTGAGTCCCAGGCTGGGGTGTTTCTGTGTGAAGTTTGCATGTTCTCCTCATGCTTGCGTGGTTTTCCTCCAGATACTTTGGTTTTCTTCCACAGGCCAAAGACATGCATGTTAGGCTAACTGGCTGTTCCAAATTCAACCTAGGTGTGAGCGTGCCTGATAATGGCTGTGTGTGTAGTGGCATTTGCTCTGCGATGGTCTGGCAGGCTGTTCAGGGTGCACCCCGCCTTCGCCCACTGTTGGCTGTTCCAGCCTCCCTGCAACGCTAATAGTGAGTGAGTGGGTGATATGGAATATGCCGAATACAGACTGTGCATGTATAGGAAATATAGGCACAATCAATTAAAGGATCAGAAGTAAACAGTGTTTACGTCTGTGGAACATAAACAAGAATAGTGTCAATTTCCTTGGGTTTAGATCCAACATTAAAATCCTACAGTATAGATGAAGTTTTTATGGAAATAAAATACAGCTAAAGTAGACAATGGCATTTACCTAGCTTATATTAGGGATATGTTGTCATCCCACCAGGGCCACATGCTAGATCACATGACTGTGCAATAGGCCTCATATTGTCATGACATTAGGGCCATATTAAAGTTAATTAGCTTGACTTTTAGGTTTCAAAGTAATGACTGCAGAAACAGTTGATGAGTTGTCACAACAACCAATTAAAATATCTAATGTAGTTTCGTGTTGGGATTGCATGAGTGGGGTGTAAACCTCAGAGGACTCCACTCATGTGGACATGTCACATCACCCACTGGAACTTGGGTTGCCATAGATACCACATCATGTTCTAGAGTTTCAGTGAATTACTTTGGAACTTTAGTTGCCATGGAAGCAGCGGCTTAGATGCTGATGGAGTTTGGAGTTTGGCAGATCCAGTCATTCATGAAAATGTCAGGCAGAGAGCCAAATCCAATCAATTCCTCGTGTTCTTTTTTATTGACTTATTTTTCATTCCATGGGAAGAAGCAGAATGTCTCGGAGGGGGTAAAAGGCATCCGCTGTCTTTATTTCTGCCATCAATGACACGATTCAGTGCCTTTGGTAAATCGTTTTATTAAAACAAATCTGTGTGAAATAGAAAGAAAATTCAATCTATTTATTGTGCCCAGTAGCTTGAAAAATTGTCACTTTTACCTGATTTTCATATATTTATTATCATGCACAGAATATAACGGTTTGGAGCTTGAAGGGCAAACATGGGGCCAGAAAACTACTTCACCTTCATTTAAACATCAACAGCATTTATCAAACTGTGCAAATTTTCCCACCTGATCTTCAAGACTTTTATGCCCAATTTTATTTATATAATTTATAAAAATAATTACATTGTAACATTTTCATATACATATATGTCTTGGTTATGTAATAATTACTCACTTATTTTGTCATACATTCTGTATCAAGTTACAGTTATTTTCGTAACTGCCGACAGATGGCGATGTTGCTCATATATAACAATCAAACAAAGGAAAAAATGCATTAAACGAAGAAAACAACATCCGGTTCGTGTAAAGCATCATGGCGGCGCCCTCGGATTGGGGATCATGCTGCTAACTTTGTTTTCTCCTACCCGTTTTAATTTTTGTCCCGCCTCCTGTACTGTGATTGGCTCAAGAGGTGCAGGCCAAGAATACAGAGACGCCCCTTCTCTGAATTTAGTTGGATAGTGCAAGTTTAAAAATGTATGTGAGCAAAAACTTTAATTTGGAAATTAATTTAATTTCTGAGTGATTCATATAATCTCATGTAAGATAATAAATAAGTATGAGAAGTAAATAGTAATAAGTATTAATTGAAAACATTACAGTGCAGTAAAATGTTACCACGTTGGCCTCGTTTATGAATTTTTATGATGTAATATTTATAACCAGGAACAAAAATAGTGTGTTTGAATATATAAAGACCAAGAAAAGTAGGGGGTACAGGACTGTTTATTATTATTATTATAATTATTATTATTATCGTTGTCTGAGGCGGGCACAGTGGTGTAATTAGCATGTCCGCCTCACAGCAAGAAGGTCCTGGGTTTGAGTCCCGAGCTCAGCGAGGGTGTTTCTGCGTGGATTTTGCATGTTCTCCCCATTCATATGTGGGTTTCCTCTGGAAACTCCAGTTTCCTCCCACAGTCCAAAAACACTTTAGGCTAATTGGCTAATGCACATTGCCCCTAGGTGTAAATGTGAGTGTGAGTAGTTGTGTGTATATGTTGCCCTGCAATGACCTGGTAAGCTGTTCAGGGTGTACCCCACCTTCGTCCAGTGTTGGCTGAGATAGACTCCACCCTCTCCGTGACCCTAGTAGGGTTAAGCAGTTCAGCAAATTACTGAGTGTTGTTGTTGATGATGGTGATGATGATGATGATGATGATTATGGTGATGATGATATTGGTGATGATGGTGATAGTGATGATGATGATGATATTGGTGATTTTGATGATGATGATGGTGATGATGAGGATGAGGATGATATTGGTGAAGATGATGATGGTGATGATAATGATATTGGTGATGATGATGATGATGATGATGATGGTGATGATGATGATGATGATGATGATATTGGTGATTATGTTGATGATGATGATGATATTGGTGATTATGATGATGATGGTGAAGATGAGGATGAGGATGATATTGGTGATTATGATGATGATGGTGAAGATGAGGATGAGGATGGTGACAATGATGATGATATGTGAGAATAATGAGGGTGATGATCATGATGAAGATGATGATGATATTGGTGATGGTGAGAATAATGAGGGTGATGATCATGATGAAGATGATGATGATGGTGATGATAATGATATTGGTGATGATGATGATGATGATGATGATAATGATATTGGTGATGATGATGATGATGGTAATGGTGATAATGATGTTGGTGATGGTGATGATGGTGATGATGATATTGGTGATGGTGATGATGATGGTGGTGGTGGTGAGAATAATGAGGGTGATGATGATGATGATGATGATGATAATGATATTGGTGATGATGATGATGGTAATGGTGATAATGATATTGGTGATGGTGATGATGGTGATGATGATATTGGTGATGGTGATGAAGATGATGATGATATTGGTGATGGTGAGAATAATGAGGGTGATGATCATGATGAAGATGATGATTATATTGGTGATGATGATGATGGTGATGATAATGATATTGGTGATGATGGTGGTGGTGATGATGGTGATGATGATGATGATGATATTGGTGATGATGATGATGATGATGATGGTAATGGTGATAATGATATTGGTGATGGTGATGATGGTGATGATGATATTGGTGATGGTGATG
>JAQMYF010000003.1:15047582-15063945 GCA_030014195.1 Neosilurus mollespiculum | reverse complement strand
AACTTCACTTTTACTACTTAAATGTTCAGGTTTGAGGGTTTGTTAACATTTTGGATTGACCAAGAGCACTGTATAGTTTTACAATAACAACTAATCCTCAAAAATACAACTTGCCTAATAATTGTGCACACAGTGTGTATATAATTTCTAATAATTGATGTTAGGGGTTTCGCATTTTTTCTCTGTGTTTTTATCAATTTGATTGACAACTTTGCAGTCCAATCCGGAGTACAACCCATCTCAATGTCACGCCTTCGTCCACGACCTGAGTGACATCACAGCTGTTTATCCAGTGCCAGAGCAGAGCCTTGATGTCATCGTTCTCATATTTGTCCTGTCCGCTCTCCACCCTGAGAAGTGAGTGAGTTGATTGTATGAGAGAGTGGAGTGCAATTTGAATGCATGTCACCGGTGGTTAGCCACAGGTGCACAAGGTCATTTCTGAAATCAACATTAATGATACGTTTCCTGTTAAATAATTCTAGGAGAATCACTTTTTAGTATATTTTGTTATTGAATTTACTGATTAATGATAATTTTACATTTCATGATATATATATATAAATGAATATTATTATTTAAAATTATTACTGCCTTAATTCCTTCTCTTTCCATCAGGATGCAAAGTTCTATCAGTAAGCTGGCTGGTTTGCTTAAACCAGGAGGAATTCTCTTGCTGCGGGATTATGGGCGGTACGACATGGCCCAGCTTCGTTTTAAAAAGGGTCAGAAGTTTTAAATGCCTCTAGTGCATGTGTCATTCTTCTGTGTTTTTCAAAACTGGTTCAGTATTTGTGGGGTTTTTTTGTTTTTTTTACATTTTAGGAAGGTGTCTATCTGAAAATTTCTACGTCAGAGGAGATGGAACACGAGTCTATTTTTTCACTCAAGGTAAAGAACCACACACACAAGCAGCTTACTAAGTACTGCAAAGGTTATAAGCGTTTTAAATATTTAACGCAGAAAAACTTGAAGTAATTTGAATCGATAATATTCAGGGTTCGATTTGATTTTGATATATTGTGTTAATTCAACAAGGGAAATTTTGGCTCTGCATTTAACCTATCCAAAGTGAGCACACACATACACTCGGAGCAATGAGCTGACACACGTTGCAGTGCCCGGTGAGCAGTTTAAAGTTAGGTGCCTTGCTCAAGGGCACTTCAGCCATGAAGGTAAAGGAGGGAGATCATCTAAACATAAGATCTTGATTGGTATTAAAATCTATTAATATTATATTCTCTATTTTCAAAAGTCTTAAAAATGTTAAGAAGCAGGGCATAGGATTTTATCTTGTTAGGGTGGGGGGATTCTGGAGCCCATCTCAGCCGACGCCAGGTGAAGGCAGGATACACCCTGGACATCTCGCAAGACCACCTCACAATCACACCTATGGGCAATATGGAACAGCAAGTCAGCCTAATGTTTATGCCCTTGCCTGTGGGAGAAAACCCGAAGTATCTGGAGGAAACCTATGCAAGCACAGGGACCATCTGCAAACTCCACACAGAAACACCCCACCCGAGCAAGGACTCGAACCCAGGACCTTCTTTCTGTGAACCAGATGTGCTAACTACTATGCTACCATGCTGCCCTGTTTATCAACTTTACACAAGATGTTATGTGGGTGGTTGGTGGAGTAGATTTTTGTGATGTTCCAGATCAAATTCCAGATCCAGGAATTTTTTTTAAATAATTTTTTAACACTGTAGAAAAAGATGATTTTTTTTGGAAGTGTCATATTACAGAAGGCCCAGCAGGGGGTGCTGTGTACTTTCTGTAATTGTTTTGGTTTACCGATTATTTGAGTTATTTTAGTGCTTTTGTACTTTCTTTATCAGTGGCTGCCATTTTTTCCCCAAATGATTATTACTTTTGGTAATAATCTATTATCTGTGTATGTTAGAAAGCAAGAAGTAGGAAGCTATAATTTCAAATGATAGACTAAACACATCTCCTCATATGAATTGAATTAGAATATGTGTCCAAACTTTTGCCTGGTACCATACACAAGTTAAAACGACAATTTGAAAACTGCATCCCATGAGGCATGGTAACTTGCATTTTATACTCAATTGTATTCATACTTCCTTTGTTCTTTACAGACGAGCTACATGATCTGTTCTGTGGAGCTGGTCTGGAGAAGGTGCAGAATTTAGTAGACAGGAGGCTGCAGGTGAACAGAGGGAAACAGCTGACTATGTACAGAGTCTGGGTGCAGTGTAAATACCGCAAAATCACCACGCCTCTACAGTCATCACAGGACTGGGACAGGAAAGCAAGGACACCCACAGAACTGGACTAGATCCTGAGCAGAGAACTCGACCTCTGATGATTGGAATACTAAGAGCATAAAAACTCAAAATGACAAAATTAATTTAACAGCAATCCCATTATTCTTCACTACCCACATGCACATGTTGGATATGCTTTTAAATAATTATGCTTTTAACTGAACCGTTTTCTTCAGGATCAAAGAATCAAGTTTGTGATTCTGATTAATTGATTTTAAATATATACACTATAAAAATAAAAGATGGCATGATTTTGTTAAATATCTCCTTTCTCTTTTGTTTTTATTTTAATCTGATTTCATTCATTCATTCATTTTCTAAGCCGCTTAATCCTAATTAGGGTCGCGGGAAGGCTGGCGCCCATCTCAGTTGACTCTGGGCGGAGGCGGGGTACACCCTGAACAGCTCACCAGGACAATGCAGGGCCCTAATCCAATGTGAGAAAGTGAAATGTATAAGAAGATTTAAATAAATATGTAAAAATAAAAATGGAATAAGAAAAAACTAAGGCCAAATGTTGCTGAAGCTTCTTCCAGGCTTGAACTCTACATGATTGTTCCTTACATTCCTGGAGGCTCTGAGACTGCTAAAATAATTATGGTTGCAGATAAACTCCTATGGTTTGGTAATTAGATGCACATTTGCATGGTTGCATAAAGTATTTTTTTTTTTCTGGATTGTTACTTTGGCATTGCGTGGCTCCATCTTATACACATTTAGAAAATTGTACATTATTTTTTACATTTGGCAGACACCCTTATCCAGAGCAACTTACATTTATCATGTTTCATACATCTGAGCAGTTTAGGGTTAAAGGCCTTTCTCAAGTGCCCAACAGTGGCAGCTGGGGCTTGAACCCCCGACCTTCAGATCAGTAACCCAGAGCCCTAACCACTAACTACTTGAGTGAACACTTACACAGCATAGTTGGATGGGGGTGGGAGCGTGGACCTGGAAGAATGCTCCTGACATCATAATTGAAGCAGCTTTTTTGTTGTTGTTTTGGGGGTTTTTTTTGTCTCCTCTCAGTCTTACTCATAATTTGGTTTGAAAAGCTGGCATAACTTTCCTTACAATTTTATTCATATCATTTGTATATACATTTCAAATAAATATATGTATATACATATAAATACATATATATATATTTGTGTGTGTGTGTGTGTGTGTGTGGGTGGGTGTATACATATATACAGTAGTGTGCAGTGAAGATTTTTCACCACCACTTTTGTTTAAAAGGGCTCCTAATAAAAAGAAGTAAAACATTACTTTTGGTGAAAATGTATTGAACAATGTTATTGTAAGCAATGAGAACCAAAAAATAAATCGTTCCGACAAATATATTGAGGTAAAAGTATCACTAATAAACAAAAACACTGAAAATAACAATTTTATTTTTTTTTACTTTTGCATAGCATGAATGAACATAAACCATATTGAATGGTTTAGCGAGTGAATAAATAAAATAATATGTGAACACTATGCCTGAAAGGTTAAATGCTGTAATCAAAGTAAAGGGCGGTCGCAATATATATTGACTTTTTTTCTCAAATAAAAAAGAGACTGTTATTTTTGTTATAACTATATATTGTTGTTTGTTTACTTATTTTGTTAAGTGTAGAATCATCACTGTATTTTTTAATTTCTTGATTCACTAAATGCGTGTACATTTATTTACTTTATATATATATATATATATATATATATATATATATTTCGAAATGTATTTATTAGTTTATATAAAAAACCTAATCAGTCCTTTGTTGGCCCAAGACCCACATTTGCTAAAAATTTCATGGAAATCCGTCCATTAGTTTTCGCCTTATCATGCTAACAGACACACGTGATCAATATCATAACCCCTCTTGCCGGAGGTGACACGTTATTCCTGCTTACTAGCATCAGAGGCCAAGAGTATACTTACTTTGTCCACCAAAAATTATTTCATCGATTCATGTTTTTTGTTCAAGAAATTATTGAAAATGCTTATTTTTCCTTGTGGTTCCATGTATTAGCTTTATCTGTAGGCAGAGGTTGAAATGTTTGCTTATTCAGATACGTAAATGAGCAATTTCCATGGGATGTATTAATTTTTCAGGTAACTGTGTGGTGCTTCATTGTGATTAATTTTGGCTGTGTCTGCTCTTCCTATTACTATCTGCAAGTGAACTGTGCTTCACTTTGAAATTAAACTTTTTTTGTTTTAATGAAATGCTAGGCAACATGAGACTTAAACTTTAACATTATGTGCCATTTATCCCGTTCCTCTGGGAAGACTGGGATCCTGGGATGGCTCAGATCTCATCAAGGCCTTTGTTAGAGTTGATAACATCACATTTCATCCAGCCCATTTGTGTTGAGCAGGAGAGAAGCAACTAATGCTTGACAGCATTAAGCACTCTATTGATTAGCTAGGTGGGGCTTGGTGTCATGATGTTTTCATAGATTGTAACATTCATTTAATTTTTTGCCGAACAACTTAATCCCATCAGGGTTGTGGGGAGGCTGGAGCCTATCTCTGGGTGAAGGAAGGATACACCCTGAACATCTCACCAGTCCATCATACTCACACTCATACCTAGGGGCAATTTGGAACAGCCAATTAGCCTAATATGCATGTATTTGGACTGTAGGAGGAAACTCCAAACAAAAACAAAACTCCAAAAGATAGAAAATCTATGCAAGCACTGGGAGAACATGCAAATTCCAAATATAAACTCCATCGCCAAGCCACAACTCGAATCCAGGACCTTCTTGCTATGAAGCGGATGTGCTAACCACTATGCTTCCGTTCTGCCCAGACAACAACATGGCTTAAAAATTGAAAAAAAGATCAAAATGAAAACAGACTATTTAAAGATTTATTTTGCTTTTCTAGTTCAAATCTGGGGCGGCAGACTGGTTAGCACATCTGCCTCATAGCAAGAAGGTCCCAGGTTCAATTCTCGGTCTCGGGTGTTTCTGTGTTCTCCCCAAGCCTGCATGGGTTCCCTCTGGCTACTCCGGTTTTCTCCCACAATCTGAAAACATGCACATTTGGCTAACTGGCTGCCCCAAATTGCCCCTAAGTGTGAGTGTGAGTGTGAATGGTTGTGTGTTGGCCCTCTAATGGTCTGGTGAGCTGTTGAGAGTGAACCCAGCCTTCGCCCAGTGTCGGCTGAGATGGGATCTACCCTAATAGGATTAAGCAGTTCGGCAAATGAGTGATTCATCGGTTCAGAGTCTGGTGTGATGGCGAGAAGCAACATGAAGCAGCACTTTGAACAGTGTATGACTGATGTGTCTGAAATTAATCAGGAAGTCTCATCATTCGGTCATGTTACTAGATAAACCTTTATTCATTCATTCACTCATTCAACCATTCATTTTTCGAAGCCGCTTATTCTTAATTGTGGGGCCGGTGGCGTAGGTGAGGCCGGTGGCATAGCGGTTAGGGTGCTGGGCTCATAACTGAGAGATCATGGGTTTGAATCCCAAGTTGGACCCCCACTGTGATAAGACCCCTGGGCAAAGTCTTAACCACAAGTGTGCCTCTGTCCACCCAGCAGTATAAATGGGTACCAGTAAAAATACTAGGAGGGTAACCCATGATGGACTAGCGTCCCATCCAGGAGGAGTTGAACTCCCAGTCTCTTCACGCTACAGAAACCGGGGATAAGCACCGGCCTGATGAGCCTCTAGGCTCGGGTGTAAAAGCCCAACAGACTTTCCTTATTCTTAATTAGGGTCGTGGGGAGGCTGGCGCCCATCTCAGCCAACTCTGGGCGAGGGCAGGGTACACCCTGGGTGTATGGTCCAGTGATGTACCTCAAATTGTTTTTCAAGTGACACAATTCAAGGTGATCGATGAATTTACGAAGGGTAGAAGTTATAAACTCTTTATGACACCACATCAACAAGGAAAAGTACAGTTTTGCACCTTTATTCCTGAGAATTGGGGTCATTTAAGCATTTTATTTAAGTATTAAGCAACAATTAAGGTGTTATTGCAGGGGGAATAAACATCTTACAGGACGTATGGAGGTAGAAATGGGGCGTGGTCGAATGCCCCAAAATCTATCACAATCTCACGAGAAAATATGAGATTTTACCGATTATTGTTTACATTGCAAAAGATGAGAACCGAACCGAATCGATCCGGATCTAAGTGATCCCTCGGGAATCGCTTCACTTCTCATCCACGGAGTGGTTGTTCTGGTGACATGTGCGCACGGAACTTGATTTCAGACGCAGTTTTGATCATTTGAGGCGTTGATCCCGGTTCGGTGCTGCTGACCTGCACACACACACATCCGAGAAGAGGAGCGAGATTTATATCACTCGGAGCGGAGCTGTGCTCAATGCGCTTTGGCCGTCGCTCGGTGGAAATCGCTGTGTAGGCAGCATGTCGATGCTTTGCAAGAAGAAAAGAGTATAGAGACCCTGATCAGTTGATAGACTGTCTTTAAGCAGGTGGGAAGGAAAAGTTGACCGTGTCGAGGCCTCGTGTCTGGAGGTAGTGCGTCCTCCGCTTGAAGCTCGGAGTCGGAGCCGAACACCACGCGCCTTGCGCCGGATACTGAGCGCTGGCGAGACTCGGGGATTCGAGGCCTTGTTCGGGAATGTCTGGCTAACTGAGGACGAGGTCTTCAGTGACAAAGAGGGGGGAGAGCAGTCACAAACAAAACCAAAATAAATACATCATAAGTCGAAACCATCGAAAGCTCAGGTAAAGTTTGTTTGGTTTTTTTGCTTCTTAAGAATTATTTGCTGACTGTCAAAACTTCTGGGGAATCTAATTAGCTTGTTAACTGCTGGATTTAATAGCAGGAGAGTGAAAACAATGTCTTGGTGATGGTGCCAAACCCCATGGGTCAGATCAGGTTAGCTTCAGCTAACACGCTAGCTAAGTGTCTGACAGAATTAATTTTAAGAAAATATGTCAATTATTTTTATTCGTTTATTTTTTTTAAAGATATATCTCTCCACGCTAATTATTCAAATCCATATATTTACACATTACACTGAGGCTTTCTCTGACCTAACAGTTTGCCAGCTTTAGCTAACTAGCTTTGCATGGTGTTTAGCTAGATAACTACCTAACGTATGTTTTGGTTATTTCGAAAATATACGACGGAGGGGAAAAAACAAGCTTAGTGTTTCCTTTTTAAAGTCTGGAGACTACTTAATACGGGTGTTTTATTTGACATTTCTTTGAAATGAGCTTGAAATAACTTTGTTGCATCCTTAATTATTGACTAGTTCGGTAGTTAGCCTTGTGGCTTAATTGATTAGCCTGTGTATGTTAGCTAGCTAGTTATGTAGCTTTTTTTGGGCTTATATCGTGTTTTTGTTTATTTGAGGCTTCCCCCTCACCCTTCAGCTACCTTCCCAGACCTTAATGAAGTTATTCAGGTCCAGCTAAGCAAGACTGGCCTTGTAGATCAGTGTTATAGTATATTGGGAGATGAGGTGATGAGTCTTGTGGTCTAATTGTTTTGGGGTTTTTCCCCCAAGTAGTTCATACAACAGATATTTAACGTGTGTTCTGTGAGTATGTGTCAGGCCACGTGGTTTCATGTGAGGTTAAGGATGCTGTGAGACACACAGGTCTGTAGGATTTTTCATGTCTATGGTTTAGTGACAAAGCAATCAGAAGAGACTCATCAAGTCAAGGAAAGGTCTCGAAAATGCATGCATCAGTGGCCCATGACTCAACATGTCACACAGACATTACTGTGGTATCAAAGCTCCTGGCATCACTATGGCTACATAATGAGATGCAAACCATCCCCTCTTTCTGTGTCTCTCTCTCTTCTTTTTTTTCCTCTCAGTCATGATGGAGGAACTGCACAGCTTGGATCCTCGGAGGCAGGAGCTGCTCGAGGCTCGATTCACTGGGGTTGGAGTCGCCAAGGTCTGCCGTTCCAACACACTACTCCGATCTGTCAGATCCCTTTTATCGTTATTCTCTTCTTTGCTTACCCCTTTCTGTCTATGCTAATGAACAACAACCCTAATAACTCCTTTGTTGTCATCTCTTTATATTCTCTCACTTTATAAGCAGCTTCCTGATTTTGTTTCTCGATTGCTCTGTGTATTGCTTAAAACATCGCTTTAACTAGAAAAGCACTCGGAGAGCGCAGACCTCCACCAACGCCGTTCAGTACCCTCATAGGGTATTGTAAGAAATGCAGCATTTTTATAAATGCGGCATTTGTTGTAATTGTTTGTTTTGAGCCCCACAATGCAAACGTGCAGCCATTTATATGATTGCATTGTGTGACCTGCCTTGAATAAGAGGCCTTGTGCTCGGATGAGGAAGTATTATTAATTGCATTATTTTTGTGATAATTGGCCTAAAAGTTCTACAGAAAGGTAAAGGAATGAGATTACACCATCGGACGCAAGCTTGGAAGTTACGCTTCAGTATGGCCCGGACACAGTAACTCGGATGACTGTCATCCGCGCCAAGAAATCTTTAAAAACTCCAGAGAATAATCTGGATCACTGACAAAATGTAATCAATTGTTCTTTGTATCATTTCTGACGCATCCTGAAAAATTCATCTAAATCCGTGAATAACTTTTTGAGTAATCTTGCTAACAGACAGACAGACAGACAAACATGCCAACGCTGGTGAAAATATGACCGGTGGAGATAATAATGCCAAATTTGCCTTGAGGTTAGTCCAGCGGCCATAATGTGCATCATGTATATCCAGTTACACACACCGCTAATGCTTATTCATTCTGCATTGAACACTAAAATGAGCACATCATTGCTGATTGTTGAAAATTTCCAGGATAAAAAACAACCACCAGAGGCACACAGAACTGATTCTACGGCTCAAGAACGATTTAAACTGACGTGGACGCCTGTGTTGTTGATCGACCCAACACAAAGCTTAAAATCATCTCCGCTTTGCATCACTTATCAGCAAAAGCTTTCTGGCTGGTTTTTTTAAAAAAAAAATTTATTCCTCATTGAAGATCAGAATCAGGCACTAGATGCTACTTGAAGTCAGTACGTTTAGAAATAGTAGGAGAGGTCCACAACAGTATGCTATTTTAAAATAAGACATTTTTCCTTGTGGCCGTTTGCTGTCCATGAGAAAACCCATCGATGTGTGTTGCTTGTTTGTCGTAACCGTATTCTCAAATGTTCATGTCTAGTTCTGTAAGTATCGTACTGACAGCTTGCCCTTTTAGATATTTATTACTGAATTGTAAATTAAATCATTGTGCTTAACATGGACGCATGTAAATAAAGGCGTTTTCAGACTGAGCAGTTCTAGGAACTTTTTGAGAACTACCCACTAGAACTAAAAAGCACCAAGGATTTTTCTGTTTGTTCGTTTTTCCTCTTTTTTTTTTTTTTCCTTCACATTCAAACCTTCAGTAGGAGCACTAAAGTAGCATAAGCCAGCCAATAGCGAAGAGTTTTACATTTCGCTTAGACACATTAGAATCCCTCATATAAGCTTAGTATGGCCTGGACTTCACTGTCTGTCCATTTAACCCTTTTTTTGTTTAGTTTTTAATGCTAGGTTGTTACATGGCATTTTGAGCTTTTAAATATGGCAGTTGCTGGTGCTACACCGGACCAATCACAATACATTTATGATTCTCGCACTTCCTATCATCCTGTGAGCGTAAATTTTCCCCAGATAACCACAGGGCTAATGACCATAAACGAAAGTGGCTGAAATTGCGCATTCTCAAAAAAGTTCTGAAAATGTATTATTTAAAGATGTTGAGGTGCGTTGTTTGCTGAGACGTCAAATGGGGGGCCCTAACCTAAAGATTAGATCTTCCCAAGCAGTACTGTTAGCTTGCATGTGTGTAAGTATACATTTCCTTTTATTGAAATAGGCTGCAATCTATCAGCTTAGGAGCCAGGAAGTATATGGTGCATGCTCCATAAGTGTCAAAAAAAAATGGTATCCTGGGAAGGAATCTACACTGAAGTTAAAGCCAAAAGGAAGCCGCTGATATACAGATTTAGGCACTGCTTAATAGTGGCGAAGATTTTTGTGGGCTGTGTTTCTTTTCTACTCATAATTATTTTCCTGTTGATGTTTTTAAAGGTTTAAGCCATGCCTTCCGAAAAATCTGTAAAATTATTGTTAAAAATATTTCATAAAATAATTTTAAATTCTTAAGTGTTGTTTCTGTAAAAAAAAAAAAAGCACTGTTAGTCATGGATGTGGGTATGTGTCAAGATCCTGTAAAAGAGCGAACATCTAACCAGCGTCATGATACATATGGAGACTGATTGGACGAATGGACGTGCAAGCCATTCAAAATCAAGCCAGTTGTTTCTTAAGTCCGCTTGGCTGCTGTAGGAGATATGCTACAAACGCGTTATCAGGACTGAAATGGGTCTTGGACAGTTCTACGAACTATGAAAAGGTCCTCCAGTGTGAGAGCGCCTTAAAGCCAAATCCAGTTTGTCTTCTGACTGGCTGAAGTTTGTCCTGTTCAAACTTTACCTCAAGTAAACTTTTTGTTTGGCAGATAAAGTTGAGAAGAGTTAACCTGTTACCGTAACAACAGCTTGATGAGTGTTTTAATTACGTACTATCGTATCTTTATGTCTTAATGATGCGCAAGACAAAATCTGTGGCATTTTACTTTGGGCTGCTTCATTTGGAGACACCAGTTGTAGTATTAAGTGGATAGTCACTGTGAGACATACTGAATTATGATTTATTTTCTAAACATTTGGCATGTGGCAAAACCACATCTCATGGCGATGATTAAACTGTAACGCATTCCGCAGAGGCGGCGGAAACATTTTGCAAGAAGCATGAGTTTCTATTCGCGATGCACGTCAGGTGTGCTGAGGCAGATTGTCCTGTCTTATTGTGATTGTGAGTAATGCATGTTTTTTTCTTCGCTCTGCGCCTGATGTGGCCTGAGCGAGAGATGAGTTGTTATTAAGGGGGAAGAAAAATAAAAAGACTTCCTTTGCACCCCACCCCCATCCCGTCTCCTTTCTGTGCAACCTTTAAGACTGTTGGCATTGCGGTCCTCTGGCCTGATGGGATGGAAAAATGTTAGGGGGTAATGAATAGCAGCGTTTGGTTGATCCAAAGGCCGTCGTGGTGTCGCAGCACAGCCGCGCACTCGTAAACAGGATGTTCGTTTCATGGCAGCTCTCATGTCTTAATATTTGAAGCTTTTTACTCATTTATTTATTTGAGTTTCTCTTCTCTCCATAGGGTTCCGGACCCAACGAGTCATCCAATCATAGTCTGTGTAGCGTGGGCTCTCTGAGTGACAAAGAGCTTGAGGTTAGACACACACACACACACACACACACACACACCAATTTGCAAGTATTTAGCTGAATGCAGCCAGAACTGATAAATCACTGCTTAAATTTAGCTTCATAATGTTGCCTGGACCATATTGTATCATATACATACTTTTTCTTCTAAGACCTGTGGTTGCTTATTATAGCTTCTCCCACAGCGCTGATTCGTCATATTGAATATATTTTTTTATAACACCAGCTCTGACAGTAGTGGTGGCTGGCAAGACAAATCCCAGGTTTATATGAAAGCATTTATTCTAGTATTGTCAAACAGCTAATTCACAGCAGCTCGTTTGGTGCAATAGTCTAGGATTAAAAAGAAAAATGTATAGTTCACTCATTCATTCATTTTCTAAGTCGCTTAATCCTCATTAGGGTCGTGGGGAGGGCGGGGTACACCCTGAACAGCTTGCCAGGCCATTGCAGGGCCAACACATACACAACCATCCACATTCACACTCCCTCCTAGGGGCGATTTGGAACAGCCAGCTAGCCTACTGTGCACGTTTTTGGATTGTGGAAGGAAACCGGAGTACCCGGAGGAAACCCACACAAGCACGGGGAGAATATGCAAAATCCACAGAGAAACATGGATGCGTATCTCTTCCATCACTTGGTCATGGTGTTTTAAAAGGGAGAAAATAAACAAGGGTTTATGTCTTTTTAAAGAGCACTCTATAACACAAGCCACCATCAAGCACAACAATGCCCATATGAAACAAAATGTCATAAATCATAATAACATATAATGTTAAAAAATTCTTTAAAAAATTCCTGTATCTGGATCATATCCAAAATCTAACGGAGACTTCCTTGTCTGAAGCCCCACCTCAATTTAAAATCCACAAATAACTTTTTTGTTAATAACAAAGTACACAGCACCCCCTGCTGGACCTCCTGTAATACGACACTTCCAAAAAAATCATCCTATCTCTCAATGTTAAAGTATCGTTAAAAAAATTTCCTGGATACAGAATTTGATCCCGATCATCTCCAAAATCCAAAAAGTTTTCCTTGTCCAAAGCCCCAGCTCTGAGAAATTTCAGGAAAATCCGCTTATAAATATTTCCGTAATCTTGCTTAAAAAACAAACAGACACACAACCTGAGGGAATAACATCAACTCCTCAGTGGAGGTAATAATAATTTATTGCTGGATTTGTGGTGTACATCAATGCAGTTTTCTTTTGTGATGCATTTTTACTTTAATCAGCATGTTGCAGTCACACCTCAATGAAAGTCAAACACGGTCCGGTCACAGCCCGAAGCTGTAGTCAGGGAATGGTTTGGAGAGAATGGGGAGAGTTTCTCGGTTCGCTACAATGCAGTTTCCTAATGCATTGATTCCTGCATCATCAAGCTTGTCGTAATTACTACTAAAACATTTTGAAATTCTTTCTGGTATGTTCATGATGGTACAATATGAGTAGCTCACAGCAGCTTCCCTGGTGTGAGAAGTATTTTCTTATTTTTCTCTTGGAGACGTGTGGTGGGGTGTTGGTGGTGGTGTTTGCACACACTCGCAGTAGAACTGTTCTGATTTGTTTAGTCTTAGAGAGCCTGTTGTCTGGTCTGAGGGCTGTGAGAAAACAGGCTTCCTAGTGAGTTCAAGGAAACTTCTAGAACAAGAGGAATTGTGAAGTGAAGGAATGAAGTCCTGTTTCGTCCTCTCTCTCTCTCTCTCTCTCTCTCTCTCTCACTCACTCTCACTTGCACACAGACACCCGAGAAGAAGCCAAATGACCAGAGAACCCGTAAGAGGAAAGGAGACCCCTTCGACAGCCAAGGTTTGCTGTTTTTGAAATTCTTGCGTTACGCTATTGTTTTCTCTTGTCAGATGTTCAACAGGAATCTGGATAGCATTATTTAAGAGTATTTAAAAATATTCATTTTAATAATAAGCATATATTTCTTTTATTTCTCTCCTTCAGCCAAAGCTGGAGGCCGAGGACACAAAATCAGTGATTATTTTGAGGTAAGTTCGACGAGACTGGCTGTGGATGTATAATGCTTGGTTTCTGAACCAAAATGGGGATGGGTAAAGTGGGTCCCTGTGGTGAGTTAGTGTTATTAGCTATTTAAAACGATCACGTATAAGATTAACGGGTACTTCCGGCAGCATCAGTCCATGCTCGATCATAAAAGTGCATGCGAGGTTTATGACTCTAGGCATGCTCGGAGACATTTTGCCTTTCTGATTGTCTGCTCCAGCCTGGTAGTGACACGGACTCGTTGGATTGGCTGGGCTACGCCACTGACCCGTGTAGCATAACACATTATCAGCCAGCACTGCACAAACACCAAGTGCTGAAATCGTGGAAAACGTTTCTTTTTTTTTTTTGTTCCTAAACCAACTGACGACAGGGAAGCTGAGTTGGTAAAACGTTAGCTGCATAAGCCATTTTGGATTTACCGTCACGCTCAGCTCTGGCAGCATCCCCGTCCTCAGAGTCACTAGAATGTAACGTCTCACAGTTTAGCCCACTGTTAGTAACCCACAGGATAAATTTATCAGTTTTGTGCCTTTTTTTTTTTTTTTTTCCCCCATTTATGTTAAAATAAGTATCTGTATCGCTTAAAAGTTTCACATGTGCACAGATCATGCTTTAAGGATGACCCATACCGGCACACTTTAAATGTTGCTTTAAATGGAAAGATTTGGAGAATGAAGCAAGCGTTTTAATGATTGGCCAGGTTCGGAGTACTCAGCAGCTAAGCAGCTCAAAGCCCTGCAATTGATTTTCTTTATCTAAAATGTGCAGCTTGCGGTGTTGTGTGTAATTTCCTTTGTGTTAACCATTTTACAAACTATATCAATATAGTGTGGGTGCAAGAGGTAAACGTATTGTATGAATTCATGTTTTTAAATTTTGAAATAATGAATTATACAGTACAATGCCATCTTCTACGTAGGGTAGTGTTTTTCCATGCAACAGGTGAACAGTGTCTGCCGTAAAGATCAGTGTATTACTCATACCCCAAACACATCTACCGTTTCACTTTAGGACGCTATTTCGTCTGAGAGAAATAGCGTAGAGGGACACTGTAGTCTTCTTATGGCCTCCAAGGTGACTTCTGCTTTAGTGTGAGAACTAGCTTTAAGAAAGTGTTAGAAACATTGTGTACAAAACAGTAATAAAATAATATGTGGAGAATGAAATATGGCTTGACAGTTTGAACAGCGAGCTCGATGCACTGACTGTGCGTTAGCCTGAGAACAAGGTTCGAAAGTATCTACGGATGAGACCGGCAACACGGTCACACCTAGGCTGCATTTGCAAGGGATCCAGTAATCCTGTGTTGCAGCACAAAGGTGGCTGCCAGCGAGAACAACATCCTGTAAACAACAACATATGGCATCGCCCCCCGAGTGAAAACTAAGGAAGTCACTGCGGATAAAAACGCACAACACTCTTAAGATGATGGCTGTTTTCTGTGAACCGCAGATTTCAGATTTGTACTAAACTCTCCCACTTTGTATTAACCCATTGTCTCCTTCTGTGTCTAGTTTGCGGGGGGTAGTGGTACTGGCACTAGTCCGGCGCGTGGTATTCCTCCTGTGGTGCGCTCCTCCCCGCAGCACTCTCTCTCCAACCCTCCTGCTGCAGTGAGTCACCTGCTCTCACTCTCTCCTTTCTTCATTTCCTTTTATTCTGCACTCTTATTGTCACTCCATGTTTCTCTTCCGCTCTGACTGTATCCGTTATCCGATATTCCTTCACCCAGCTGTAGCATCATATTTGATTTGAATTAATCTTTTGATGGCACAGCAATATGTTTATGTACCATGTCATGCAATTCAGTTGGCCCTGAAAGTTTTCGTTTTTTTTTTTTTTTTTGATTGACAGGTGCAGCAAGGAAGTCCGTCCTCACTTAATTCCAATACAGACCACTCCCACTCGTCGTGTGCCCTCAAACCAGTTTTCACACACACGCAGCACCGGGCCACGCAGGTACCACAGATTCACACCCCATGACATGTAATATAAATAAAGTCGATCGTGTCATTCGTGTTATGAAACACACTTTTTTTTTTTTTGTCCTCCTTAAGTCGGACATGACCCTGGAGAAGCTGGCTGCGCTGGAGAGCAGTAAGAGTTCAGACCTGGAGAAAAAAGAAGGACGCATCGATGATTTGCTCAGGGTAAGCAGTGTAGAAATGGTGTGCATTCAGAAGCTAGCGTGATTCGGGTTTATCCTATTTAGATGCTAAAATATGGGTTTTTTTTTTAAATACATTTTTACAAAATTTTAGCCCAAAATATAGACTGCTTTTTATATAGCTTATAGCTTTCCAGCAAACTTAGAGGTGATTAAGTAATTTCATAGATATCCTTTGGAACAGACACTGGATTTTACATGCAGCTACACACTTTTATTCCTCATACTCCTTATGCAAGAAGTAAATTAATCAAAGTAAAGGACATGATCTTACAGGCTGATGAAATCCTTCAATATAATGACAATTACAACTGCTATAAAGGCCCAAAATGACTGTCTTGTAGTAATTCATAGACATCTGGATGTGTTTCACAGACGAGATATTATTTATATATATATATAATAGGGATGTGAATCGAACAACTCACGATTCAGTTCGATTCCGATTCTTGGGGTGACGATTCGAATCAGAATCGATTCTTGATTCAAACCGATGTTTGATTCATAACCATTACAAACAGAGGGAGCCAAATTCACGAGTAACTACATTCTTCTGTAAGCTAGGAACAACTCTTCTATAAGAAAGAAAGAAATGATATTACTAGACAG
>JAQMYF010000003.1:15035204-15046118 GCA_030014195.1 Neosilurus mollespiculum | reverse complement strand
ATATAATATAATATAATATAATCATTTTTTTTTCCCCGTGGTCACTTGTTGTTAACCATTTGGAATTGGGAAGGCTAACGGTTATGGTAAAGCTAATCTATGCAGTATATTTAGGTACTGCCTTAGAGTGGAGCACCCCATAGGATCTTTGTGAGTTGTATATTCAAAATTCATTGCACTGCTGTTTTAAAAAGTTTGTGCTTTCTGAGGGAAAAAATCTGTAATATGTATTGGAAAGTGTGTTTTTTTTTTTTTTTAATAAATCGTGTTTATTATTTATTTTCTTTCCTCTTTTTTTTTTTTTTTTGAATAAACAAAAATCAATCATCTGTTTTGAAGGATGCTGGGACCAGCACTTTTAGCTTTGCAGGGGCAGTAAGCATGTGTTTCTTTTCTGCCACAAAATAGAACACAAAGATCTCAGACGCTCCTGCCGGCAGGATTATACAAGTCCATTATCTAAAAAGGGACCTTGTGACCTCGAAACAAGGTCAAGGTGATCCATCTACAATCCCACCCTATTCGCCTCTGTGGAGGACCCATACACCAAATTTGGTGATCCTATATCAGAGTTATATCAATAATAATTCGGACAGACGGAACCAATTTCTTTAGCTCCTGCTCCACTTACCTTTCTCAGTCAAAGAATTTAGAAAGAGAAGTTTTTGACAGCAGGATGCATTGGTTACAATAAAGCAAGATGGCGGCAAAAATAACAATATACAGATATTAAACTGACAAGTCATTTATAAATTCATAAACTTCTGAATAAAATCCAGCTGCAGCTCTTCGAGTTCTGCATAAGAAAAAGAACATGAGGAATACTGGGCAGGAAACTTTTGTATCGCCATCATGAAGCTAAACACCCGAAGTTCAGTACAGTTCCAATGGGTGGAGAGTTATGGATGAGACTTGAACATAACCAAAATGCTTTCATCAGTCCGATGGGAAAATCACACGTAAAGTAATAAAGATAAAACCAAATACTGAGGGAGAATTGGTTGAGTTTGCAGTTTGTATGTGTGTGTGTGTGTGTGGTATTGTAGGTGAACTGTGACCTACGCAGGCAGCTCGATGAGCAGCAGAGAATGTTGGAGCGTTGTAAGGAACGCCTCAATAAGTGTGTGACAATGAGTAAGAAACTGCTCATTGAAAAGGTATGGTATAGATGTCTTGCTTTTGTGTGTGTGTGTGTGTGTGTGTGTGTGTGTGTGTTTTATTATTATTATTATTATTATTATTATTATTATTTTGAGTGCATGTGTGTGTTCAGTCGAAGCAGGAGAAGATGGCGTGCAGGGACAAGAGCATGCAGGACCGGCTCCGACTGGGCCATTTCACTACAGTGCGACATGGTGCATCGTTCACGGAGCAATGGACTGATGGATATGCCTTTCAGAATTTAATCAAGTAAGTCCTAGACCAGTTCTAAGCCCGGAAAAGAGAAACATTTTAAAGGCTGAGCCCTGGTTGCTGTAGTGCAGGGGTCCTGTTCCTGGTGATCTACCTTCCTGAAGACGTTCACCCCATCCCTAATTATGCCCCACCTGACCATCCAATTATCTAATCAAGACTTAAGACTTGGAAATGAAGACTAAAAGCGTTCATTGGATTTGTCAGATTGGCCCCATTATGGATGGAGTTAAAAGGAAGGTAGATCACCAGGAACAGGATTGGGCACCCCTGCTTGCTTATTTATTTATTTATTTATTTATAACTTTGTTAGTTGAGTTTCTGTTTTTTTTTTTTTTTGTTGTTGTTTTTTTTTTTTTTTGTTTTGTTTGCTTGTCTTTTTTTTATGTGTAGGCAGCAGGAGCGGGTGAACTCTCAGAGAGAAGACATTGAGAGACAGAGGAAGCTCCTGGCTAAGAAGAAGCCACCCAGTGCAGCTCAGACTCCGCCACCCAACCTAGAACCCAATAAACGCAAGAACAAGAGCAACGGAGCAGAGAACGAGATGTGAGTACAGAGAAAGCAAGATTGGGCCAGGATCTACCTTCCAACTGTATTATTCCTATATTTCTTTTCAAGTGGTTTATATTTGTGTACACTCCTGTACTATTTGTGTGTTTATAGGTTATCACTAGCAGAGTATCACGAGCAAGAAGAGATTTTCAAATTGAGGCTTGGTCACTTAAAGAAGGTACGGAGTCATACTGATGCTCGCCTAATCTGTTGCTACAGACTTCCCATGTTTGTGTTTTGTTACGATGATGTTTTTTGAGCCTTAAAAAAAACCTGTGTGGCGTGTAGGAGGAAGCCGAGATCCAAGTTGAATTGGAGAGGCTGGAACGAGTGCGTAATCTTCACATCCGAGAGCTTAAGAGAATACACAATGAAGATAACTCCCAGTACGTCTCCTCCTCTCTGCTGTTTTTCAGTTTTTCAGTTTGATAATGTTCCAGAGTTTTGCTTATAATAGGCGCCTAAGAGTTGTTGAGGAATTCTGTCAACCATTTAAAATGAGCGACAGTTCATTACTCATAGCTAAGCAGATTTTCATTTACAAATACATTTGTCTCTCCCAACAACTGCCCTTAAACACCTGTTATTAAGGAGTTAGAAGGTTTTTTCTTTTTGCAGTGCAGTGAAGAATATCAGAAATACAGCAGTTTTTCCTTTTACATCATATTAGTTTTGTTTGCGTTTGTCAGGTTCAAAGATCACCCCACACTGAATGACCGCTACCTGCTTCTGCACCTGCTGGGCCGAGGTGGCTTTAGCGAAGTGTACAAGGTAAGAGAAGCTACCATGATATTATGTTACATTAGCTACCACTTCTGAGCAATTATATTGAGCTGAGCATTACATTAGAGATTGCACATGCCTGGTAGGCTAGTTAATGCAGTTAGCATTTGTTAAATTGTTAAATAAGTAAATTAAAGGAGGAAGTCATCGATTCTGGAGAAAGATACCGGCCGAATAAACACACTGTGCTCCAGTCTTCTGTAGAAGCTCCACCCCACAGTTCATTATTGGTTCATGTTAGATAATATATTGCCACGTATCCTATTGTTTTTAAGTTCTGCCTTTCTTTCCCTTTTCCAGGCCTTTGACTTGACAGAACAGCGGTATGTGGCTGTGAAAATTCATCAGCTCAACAAGAACTGGAGAGACGAGAAAAAGGAAAACTACCATAAGTAATTTAGGATCATTTCACTTTCTGTGAAGTATCCTGTAAAAGAAGTAAAAACTAAATATAAATGTTCCTCAAAGTAGCACTTAACCTACATGTCGTCAGTGAGCTCCGACTGAGCGTCTGAAGTTTTAAGTAGTTTGAGAGCAGTGTTTCTCATTATTGGATCAGGAGTACCCCTGGCTTCCACAGCTCCCCTGATTCAGCTAATTATTATAATTGCATTATGTTGAATTGAATGAGTTAGAGAAGGAAAAAATGGCAGAAATGTGCAGGGCAGGAGTAATGCAGGGTGAGCATTGATAAACACTGCACTGGCTTCAGTACACCGTTTTTGATTTATTGCTAATGACCAGGGATAATGCAGTCTATTCATAATTAGCCCAAGAATAATTAATTAGTACACTGAAATGCAAAGTAGTCCCCTATCTAGGCTGCCAACACTACTCAGTTATTTTAGTTCTAATATTTGATATCATATTGCAGTGGGGCTGTGGTGGCACAGTGCTTAGGGCGTGGGATACTGATCCTAAGGTCGGGGGTTCAAGCTGCAGTATAACCAAGCTGCCACTGTTGGGCCCTTGAGCAAGGCTCTTAACCCTCAACTGCTCAGACCAAAATGATAAATGTTATTGTATCCCCTGTGAAGCATAGGGCATACTATGTTTTCAGGTGATGTCTGCATCTGCCGCCGCCGCCACCAGTGCCTGTTCTTTGTGAATTTAATTTATATTAATGTTGAAGGATTCCCGCATCAAGTTGGCTGCTACTACAGTTTGTCACGATGCAATGAGCTTTTGTCCTGTCTATAGATGTGCCATATTCTCATAAACAGTTGAGTACAGGTTGGATGCTTTCATTGGCAGAAAGATCTCACTATTGACGCTGAACGTTTTTGATTGTAGACTGATTGATTTGTCAGAATTGTGACATCATGTGGTCATATACGGTGAGAAACATGCACAGCTTGAGTTATTAAGTCTGTATGATACAAAGTAAGTACTGTTATCTGCTATGTTTCAGACACGCCTGTCGAGAGTATCGCATCCATAAGGAACTGGATCATCCCAGAATAGTTAAACTCTATGACTACTTCTCTCTGGACACCGACTCGTAAGAGACATGTTATGACTGATTTTAAATGCATGCAGTAAAGCGACCCTTCCATTACTATGAGCGTCGCCCATAAAGCTGTTGGATCCATTCGTACACACGGTCATGTGTCTTGTTCGTGTGTGTAGGTTCTGCACAGTGCTGGAGTATTGCGAAGGCAATGATCTGGATTTCTATCTAAAGCAACACAAGCTAATGTCTGAGAAAGAGGGACGGTCCATCATCATGCAGGTTGTCAACGCCCTGAAATATCTGAACGAGATTCGCCCACCAATTATACATTATGATCTTAAACCAGGTAAGACAACAGCAGCGTGCAAACGACCAAGCCCCCGTATGAACCAAAATGTCCAATATTAAAGAATCGTTAAAATTTTTTTTCCCAGAATTTGATCAGGATCATTTCCAAAATCTCTCAGGAGTCTTCTTTGTCCAAAGCCCCACCCTTAGTATTTTTTTTCTCCCCCATAATCCTGCTAACTAACAAACAAACCAGGGGTGAAATGTAGCCTAGCTGGAGACGTAATTATCATCAAAGAGGTGCTGGAGCATTATCCTGGACATAAGAGATGATTTAGATGATGGTGCTTTGTTTGAACATCCAATAATAGACCTGTCTTTTGTCGTTCTTGCAGATAAATGCTACATAAACACGTCTAGCAGAGTCGGTGATGATAGGGTGGTGTTATGCACTCTTGACACGAAATACGAGTTCCTACTCTCACTCAGTATTTTTATTATTATTGTGGAGGAAAAAGTCAGGGGTTTTTCTCATAACTTTTACCTGTACAACAAGCTTGTTGTACATTTTTGTCTTTTCATATATTTATACACAAAGCCGTGACCACTGCACGATTATCATTTTCTCAGGTTTTGCTGTTTATAGGTATGTGTTTGGAGAACTTCCAAAGGGTTTTTTTTTTTTTTTTTTTTTTTAAATATAATAATTTTACAAACTGCTGATATTTCCCCCCCAAATTCCATGTAAACCGCACTGTAAAGCACACCATGATGCACCCACACAAGCACAGGGAGAACATTCAAACTCTACACTGAAACCCCAGCCGCCCACAATTCGCAAGTTGTTATTAGCAGTTAGCAAGTTGTTGCTGATTGTTGCAGTAGAACACTGGCGAACCCTGATTTTTGTCAACATTTGTCAGAAAATCCAAAATTTTCTGCGCTCATCTGCATTAACTGCTTTGTGAGATACTTTAGCTTTTAAGCATGCACCAATCTCATTATTTGACACTCTGACATCTTCTAACACAGCTGTTCAAAACGGTAACTACATTTATGTGTCAAAAAAGTGTAAAGAGCATAATAACGCCCTGTTTATCAACACACCGTGTACTAAAGCTGTCAGGTCCAAGGCATGTTGATTATATTAGTCTCACTAACAAACACTGCAACCTGTGGATGGCAGCAGAAGACGTCGTTGACTTAATCCATTCCTACAGGGAAATGCATGCCCTCAAAATGGAGCCCGCTGTCAACATAGCTAAAGAAACAGTTTATAGAGATGATATGATCTCATGGTGCTTCTACCTGACCTGATTGTTATGGTTGCGTCTAGGCAACATCCTGCTAGTGAACGGCACAGCATGCGGAGAGATAAAAATCACAGACTTCGGCTTGTCTAAGATCATGGACGACGACAACTACGGTGTAGATGGCATGGAGCTTACGTCGCAAGGAGCTGGGACTTACTGGTATGCCTGCGTGTTGACTTGAGCCACCACAGGAATTTGTTCAGTGCATAATTAAGTAGAGTTGCTCTAGATCAGGATCCGTGGTAAAATTCTGTCTCTTAACACTATATTCTACATAATATAGCATTTTAATTGTTATTTATTTATTTATTTTGTTTGCCTCTTGTAGGTACCTGCCCCCAGAATGCTTTGTAGTAGGGAAAGAACCACCTAAGATCTCTAACAAAGTGGATGTGTGGTCAGTTGGTGTGATCTTCTACCAGTGCCTCTATGGGAAAAAGGTAATGCACATACACATTTTAGGGATCGTTACACTTGTCAGGAAAAAATATATTCAATATAAATACATTTTAAAAAATAGCAAATAAAATTTGGTGTCTTTGTGCACTGAGTTTTAGAAGGGAAAAAAAAAAACTAAAAACAAACCACTTTACTCACTCAATCAATTGCCAAACTGCTTAATACCACTAGTCACTGGGAGGCTGGTACCTATCTCAACCAACACAGTGTGAAGGCAGGGTATACCCTGAACAGACTTACACATCTTACACAACCGTTCAGGCAGTTTGGAAAAGGCAATTAGCCTATGCGTGTCTTTCGACTATGGGAGGAAACCGGAGTACCCATAAGAAACCCATGCAAGCACGAGAACATTCAAACTCCCCACAGAAACGCCCGAGCCTGGGATTCGAACCTGTTGCTATGAGGTGAACGTGGTAACCACAACACCACTGTGCCCTCCTTATAGCACTTTAGCCCGTTTATTTCCTAAATGGTCGTTAAAGTTTACCCATGTATTAGTGCAGTCTGGGTTTTGGCTGATCCCAGAGCTTCCCATCTCCCCCGCCCTACAGTTTCATCCTTTTGTATTTCTTTTTGTTGTTTAATTGTGTAATTAATTTGATGAAAATGATGGAAGAAAGATAAAGCAAAGCTGTCGCCGTACAGTAGGTTTACATGCGCTAATATTATTCAGGTGGCACATTTTTAATGGCTTTGGTTTGGTAAAGACTTCATCCCAGTAATCAGGTTTGTTCTCTCTCTTCGCCAGCCGTTTGGTCATAATCAGTCGCAGCAGGATATCCTACAGGAGAACACTATACTCAAAGCCACAGAGGTGCAGTTCCCTCCCAAACCTGGAGTTTCACCTGAGGCGAAGGTACAACTCTTTTTCTTCTTTTTATTTAAAAAAAAAAAAAAAAAAATGAAGAAGGAGGGCTCCCGAGTGGCGCACTGCCATCCGTAACCGGGAGTCCATGGGAACTCATTGGCCAAGCTCGCATGGGAGGGAGGGATGGCATACGCTCACTTCCCTGTCACTCACAGCGATCACCAGCCAATCATGGGCGTAACCTCATTCGTACGAGGGCGGGTAGCGCTTTCCCTCCGAGTGGGTTAGGCTGACCCCAAAAACGCATGCGCAGCAGTTCGAAAAGAGGCGGTTGGAGACATCGTATGTCACGGAGGGGACATGCTTGCTCCCCTCCCTCGTTGGTGGTGGTTGTGTGATAGAGAGGGCATACTTGGAGGGTGGGAATTGGATCTGACTAAATTAGGGAGAAAAAAGGGAGGGATGTATAGCTATTAAGAACATATTCAGTTTTAAACACTACAAATTTTGAAAGTCAACTTAAAAAAAAATACTGTTTTCAGGAGGGGTTTAATTTATTTTGGGGGACTTTTCTCCAGATTTCGTCCCCAATTTATTCATGACCAATTCCCTACCACCAGACAGCTTTTTTTTTTTTTCTTTCTTTTTTTTTTTTCTTTCTTTTTTTTTTTTATCTGATTTAAAATAACAAATATGCAGAGGTGTGAAAAATAGTGTTCTCTGTTCCTGTCAAGGGCTATCAAAACATCTCATGCATCTATATGTAGCATTTAATGTTCACAATTTTCAAAATGCTTCTCCTTTGTTTCTTGACCAGTTTTGATAGAGCTAGATGAACCATTATGTTGGTCAGCTCCGTACATCCTTCTATTCCCACAGGTCTTAACACACATTTTCCTGTTTCCTTCTTTTACCTTCAGGATTAAAAATATTTATGGAAGTGTACTCATCATGTTTGCTCTCATGAATACATTCATCAAATGCAGTATGATGCAAATAATACAATTTTGTGATGCTTGTCCCTATAAATATGCAGTGAAATACCTGCACTTGTGGAAAATTGCATAATTATATCTTGTAGGGCGCCGGATGCGCACTACTTCATTAACATTCTGGCGCCATTTCAGGATGTTTTGGTACAAACTTAGCTACTTAGCTTTTTAATTATTCTACATTATCATATCAGTACAAAAACATTTAAGATTTCCAAAGACAATTAAATATTCCAGGGAAATGTGTTAAAGATATTAGGATATTATGTAAGAGCTCAATTTTCAGACACAAAGAAACAGCGAAGGTGTGCAAGTGCCTGTCAAAATCTCCAGAAGAACCGTGGCTGCTTCAAGATGCTCAGGAAAACTTCCCACACAATATTTTTGTTTCTATGTTTTTGTACTGACTCAGTCTTTTAAAGTCATACAGAATATCGACGTTGTAGATGAATAACGAAGCTTTTCACTCCTTCCCCACTTGCAGGCCTTCATTCGTCGGTGTCTGGTGTATCGCAAGGAGGACCGCATTGATGTTCATCAGCTGGCCAGTGACCCCTTCCTACTCCCTCACATCCGCAAATCTGTGGCCACCACAGGCAACTCCAGCACGGCTGTCGCCTCCACCTCCAGTTCATCCAACAGCAGCGCCTCAAACTGAGAGCACCGCCCATCCATGCCTGTCTGATTGGAGCAGAGCAAGCCGGGCCTTGTATTTGCTGTACTTGGCTCTGCAGTGCCCAAGGTGGAGGGTCTGCCTCTAAGTATAGAGAGAGATAGCAGAAGGAAGGGGAACGAGGGATGGATGGAATGCTGGAGCGATGTTCATCCCTCTGTACCCCTCTTCCTCTCCCCAGCATTGCAAATTCTGTGTGGGGAGGGGAGGTTTTAAAAAACAAACAAACAAAAGGCATTCTTAGTATAAGAGAGAATTCCTGAGGCCATGTCATGCTAAAACCAATAATGGATTGATGGGGGACAGATTTGCAAGTGCAGATGAAATGGACTGGTGTGTGCCCTGCACCCCCGCAACACACACAGTATAAACGTGCACACAAACGCATACAGGTGTATTCATAAAGAACGATATCTTCAGTTTCTCTGAAGGCAGACAGCTAATGATATGGAAAGCCCCTCACTCCTATTGCCGTGTCTTCTGTGTAAGATATTACAAAAGAGTTGTTTCTTCTTCCCAGTTTCCACTTCCTGCTGTACACCCAACATCTTTGCTAGTGAGCTCACATCAGTATCAATAGCCCATATGTCAATCAGCCATATCGACAACACCATCGTTCAGAAATAAGCAGTGCTAATATTTTTTTTTATGCTGTTCAGGAAGTGTATTTCTTTTCTAGACCCTTGTGTTGGTCATTCTCACTTTGTTCCACTCCCTCCTTCTGTGACCAAAGCGGAGCTGTGCCAGCAGGTGGTGCTGTTCAACTTGAGATTAATAGTTTTGATGCAACGAGCGAAGATTTTTTTTTTTTTTTTTTTTTTTGGTTGTTTTTTTTTTTTTATAATAAAGAAAAAAATATTGTTCTAGATGGTTTAGCAATACTAACTGAAGGCCCCAAGTATCTTCTATTTTCTCTCACAATGGGAAAATTAACAACTTGTTTTTAATCTGAGATTTAAGCTAGCGTTTTTTTTTCTTTGTTTTTTTTTTTTTTTTTTAATTCCCCTTCGTGATTTTAACATTTCTTTCATGCACACATGCATTCACTCGCACCCACACGCTCTCATATTTATTTAGGTCTGTTTAAATAGCTAATTCCTGGTCCTGATTGTCTACTGTGTGGGTGCGAGAATGTTTGGAGGGAGGGGGGATAGTAAATGACGGGTACAGGGCAGAAATGGCAATGATCATTAAATACTGTTGGTTAAAAAGTGCCAACTAGTGTGAGCTTGATTTATTTTTTTTTATAACAAATACAAATTTCATATTCATCAAACCACACTCTGAACCCAGTGACTAGGAGAAGAGACCTGGAGCCATCCTGCGTAGAAGGAAATGATTGGCCTACAGCTAATTATTTTTCCAGTAACAGCACTTCAAGTGTGTTCTTCCCTTTTTTTTTTTTTTTTTCTCCCAACAGCGATTTGTCCCCATTGGCAAATTTACGTAAGAACACTTACTTTTTTCTGTTTTTTGTAATGCAGAAGTCAGGTATTGTTTTTATTAACATTATGTCAGCGATATACAGTTGTTCTGTTATTAGATTCTCTTTTTTTCTTTCTTCTTGAGGTTATTATGGCAAAAAAAAAAAAAATATATTGTTTTAACAAGGAGGCGCTTTGTTGGCATAGCTAAGTGGTGGGCAGTGGTTAGCATGTCCACCTCACAGCAAGAAGGCCTGGGTTCGATACCCGGTCTCGGGCGTTTCTCTGTGGAGTTTACATGTTCTTCCTGTGATTGCGTGTATTTCCTCCGGGTACTCTGGTTTTCTCCTACAGTCCAAAATCATGCACAGTAGGCTAATAGGTTGTTCCAAATCACCCCTGTGAATGAGAGGGTGAATGGTTATGTGTGTTGGCCCTGCAATGGTCTGGCGAGCTGCTCATGGTGTACCCCACGTTCACCCAGTCGGCTGAAATAGGCGCCAGCCTCCCCGCGACCCTAATTAGGATTGAGCGGCTTAGAAAATTATTAGAAGGATTATTTCTTGATTTTAAAAAAGGTGGTGCAGTTTTACTCTGTTGATCAAATGTAGGCTTGGGTAAAAGGCCAAATTACAAGTCAGACTTTCTGAAGTTGTCTGTGAAATTGCATATGTGACCCAGTCTGGCAAAATGAGTCACAGTGACCAAAAATTTAAAATTGAGTTAGCCATAGCATTTTAAAGCTTAGAGTCT
>JAQMYF010000003.1:14978772-15012903 GCA_030014195.1 Neosilurus mollespiculum | reverse complement strand
AATACTAACAAGCAGATGCATTGGTGTCCCAGCTAAAGTAATGCTTACTTTCCGAGTCCTCTATTAACTGAAGAACCGATTTTCAGGTATGTTTTTCCTGGATGTGGAGGCTTCACACACAGGCGCCGCCATCTTGCATGTTGGACTTGGCCCACTGTTGCACTAGTAAATCAGTGAAATAGCTAAGAGCAATAGTGAAGTTCCCCCATTCTGTCAAAATTGGAACTCTATCTGGACTTAAAGCAGTATTCATCTGAAAGTTTAACTTTTCAAAATTGACAAAAATTGAACTTAGCCCACTGTCGCTCTAAGGGGCTCGTATACTCCCATATGCAATGTTGCAATTTTTCAAGAACGACACGGCAGAGAGAATTCCCGAACTGGGATTCCGTACATATGGAATCTGCAAGCACGCGTTCCGCATTCCGCACACCGTACATATGGAATCTTAGCCTTAGTTTTGTATCACTCTTGGTATCAATAATTTCGGAAATACATCCTCATACTCAGTCTGATAAACGTGTACTTATGTGTTCCTGCTTATTTTATTCTGAGTAATAAACTATATTCCAAAGCCAGTCAGTCAAGCAAAAAGAGCATAATGGGAGTCCGGGAATGCTGAATAAATGCTAACCACAAAATCTTCCACTGCAGAAGGCCACTTCAGGTCATCAAAAGAAAGAAACTGACTTAGACACACAAAGAGGTGTACATACATGCATGCGATGAGCCGGAATCAGTGGGTTTGGTCGTGACATATGGAGATGCTCGCAGTAAAGCAGATCACAGTAGCCAAAATGTGTTAAAACCCAGAACTAAAGGGAACCAGGGAGTGTTAAGATTTGTCTGTGCATGCTCAGTGCCTTCACGTGTGCCCAGCAATCATTTTCAAAAGAAACATAAAAAAAATAGAAGTTTTCTATATCAGATGTTTCCCATTGGGGCATTACGGTGGCACAGATGGTAGCACGTTTGCTTTGCAGCAAGAAGGTCCTGGATTTGGTTTCCGGACTCTGAGCGTTCCTCTGTGGAGTCTGCATGTTCGTCCCGTGCGTGCGTGGGTTTCCTCTAGGTACTTCAATTTCTTCCTACAGCCCAAAAACATGCACAGTAGGCTAATTGGCGGTTCAACTTGCCCCTAGGTGTGGATGTGAGTGTGAATGGTTGTATGTGTGTTGGCGAGGTGTTCATGGTATACCTCACCCTTGCCCAGAGTCGGCTGAGATGGGCCCCAGCCTCCCCGAGACCCTAAGTAAGATCGTGCGGCTTAGAAAATGAATGATTGTTTCCCGCTGACTTGCTAGTTTTTAGTTTTTAATGATTGTACAGACGCTGTATCTGTCAATGCCCATATTGACTGCCTTCTTTTTTCCAGATAATGATTTTCTATTGACTTTCCAGTGCACTAATTATTGCGTCCTCTTCCTGTCCCCCTTTTTAGCACCCAAATCTGACTCTGACACGTTTGCCTTTTTCCACGATGGGGTGCAGGGCTGTTTGGCCGTAAGAGACCATGCGCTTTACCTCACAACCACCTGTGATGGTGCTGCTCAACTCTGGAAGTGGGTCACCCGGACTCGCCTCTTTAACATAGGCTCCTCCCTCTGCCTGGGAGTCAGACTAGGAAATGGGAGTGCCTCAAGTGTCCTGCCCCGGCTCGGCATGTACCGGTGTGACCGCGAACCTCCTCTGGTCCGGTGGACGTGGAGCTGCAGCAAGTTCCTAGATGATCTCGGTACCTACTTGCCCAATCCAAACCCACCCAGAGATGACCGCAACGTCTCGGCTGCTCGGGCCTCACCACCAGCTGGAAGCACTCGATGGAGACTTTATGGTGATGAGCAGGACCTTTGTGCCAAAACATACCGTGGTGAGACATACTCAAGCTTTGCTAATCTGTCATGAGACAATCTTATCAGTCTAATTTGAGTGAATTTACACTGGGTCTAGGAGGTTGATAAATACCATGCATACCATAACCCTTAATCTTTCTTTGATGTCTCTCAGTTTGAATTACAGGATATATCAATCATTTCAATGTGTTTTTTTATTGTGGCATAAACGGTAAAGGTACAGAGTGTATTACTTTGGAGGATCTATTAGCAGAAATCAAGTGTAGCATCAATAAATAAGGCTTCACTAATCTATAATAATTAATAATAAAATACGCTTTTTATAACTACATGGGGAGTGGATCCCCTCTCTTGGAGGCCGCCATCTTGCACCGCCATGTTTCTACAGTAGCCCAGAACCATACAGGCTGCAACGGGCAGGGGTCTGGAATGAAATTTCAGTTGGTTGCTGTGATGATGATGGTGCTAAATACAGTTATGACCACTTGTTGGTGCTAAACACAGTTAAATCTTACACACTGTACCTTTAATAAAACACCAAAGCAGATGTACTGCAGGGCAGGTACTTGGTAGTACTACCCTTGGCTGCAAGTCCTTTAGGGTACATCTGGATTCTGACAGAAATACTTCTTCTTCCCAAAAATACTCAAGCTGTCCCAGATCTGATGGAGATGGTTGGTGAAGAGCTAAGAGTCTTGGCACAGATTGTCAGTCAGATTTAGGTATATACTTTGACTAGACCTTTGGGGCTTTGGGGCTTAAGCCGCTCCAGGGTAGTTTTCGCAGTATTCTTGGGGTTGCTGGAAGTCTAGTCTCTTGCACCCTGGAAAAGTTCTCCGCCAGAGTTACCTCGCATTTGGTTCTGTCCTTGACCCTGAACAATTTCCAAGTCCTTGGTGATGAAAAGTATCACCATAACATGATGCTGCCACCACCATGCTTTTCTCTAGGGATGGTGTTTTCAGGAGGTTGAGAAATGCTGGGTTTCAATCAAGCAAAGACCATTTCACCAAAATCAGACATTCAAGAGCATGAATACCGATGCAGGCACTGTTACTACCGAGTAACAGCAGTTATTGTCACCAGATGAGCACCTTGAAAATGGCATCACATTTCCTTTTGGTGTGCATGAATATGTCAGTTAGTAGTTGAAGTGCGAAATACAGTGCATTTTTACTTTTTAAAACAGTTTAGTTCATTTTTCATCCTTTAGTCTTGTTCTTCTTCCAACATTAGCTTTAATCATTAAAGAAGCTGCTCGTCTCTCAAGTTGCAAACTATGTAAGAAATATTGTTTTTGCTTTTATCGTTTTTGGGGGGATTGTTTTACTTTCCGACCACACTTTTTGCCAATAAAGTCGTAATGTACACGCATTCAGAGACACGTCTGCAGAAAATTAAGTACACTTTGGAGACACCCATGCATTCGTGCTCATCTGCATTGTCCAAAGCCACGTCTGCTGAAGTAAACTTGGGCCTTAAATTTTGCTCACTCTTCTCTCACTCTCACTTTAGGTTTAATTCCCATCCCGGATTAAGAAAGCAAGCTTGTCTTGTCTTGTCTGACATGTAAAACATGCCTTGACTCAGCAGTATCATTTGATGTGAGCGAAACAAAAAAAACAAAAAGAAAAAATTCACTTTTGATTAAAATGCTTCTTAAAATGAATCTGAGCAAACGAGTAATAATCTGATATAAATAACACATACACAAACAACATCAAGTAGAATGTGCTGAGATGAATGCCATTATAGACCAGAAACTGATTGATGGCAATGATAGTGTATGTGCTGTCAGGAGGGAGGTCTGGATCACATCTGGCTTTCTTTAGATCAAAATCTCTTTCATACTGGCAGATTGGTAGCCAAGGGCAAGTCTGGCTGTGCACCAGAGAAGCAGCCATCTAAGAGAACACGGTGTTTGTAAACAGTAGAGCAGCCTGGTGTGAGGCAGTGGGTTTGGTTTTCAACTGCTGTATCCAGTGTTCAGTGATTAATCCTCAACACCCCGTAAATCTCTGGGTGGGTTGATAGGATTAGTGAAACTGCCTGTGTTCTGGTTGTACAAAGTAATCTGGTAAAAAGTAATAAGCTACTTATACTCTTGTTTCAGTAATCGATTACATGGTGCTGTAACAGTAGTTTATATATATATATATATATACATAAACATTTATTTATATACATGGAAATATCTGCTACATGTTTTTTTTTATCAACTTTACAGACTGAAAAATGTAGTACATTTCAATCCACAAGTCAATTAAAAGACTACGGAAGCATACTAGGGTCACATAGAGAGATTTTTCATGTGAGTGTATGTATAGCTTATTTTTGAGTTTAAATTCTGAATGTTTTCTTTGGTACACAGCTAGTTTGCAACAGCATCACGTCATAGTTCGAACACTGGTTATGATGTCATTATGTACCAACAATTATTAAACCCAATACCTAAACATATTTTAATAAAACACTTTCATGTCCGTTTTGGTGGACGGCGCAGTGGTGTAGTTGTTAGCACGTCCGCCTCACAGCAAGAAGGTTCTGGGGTTTGAGCCCAGTGCCTAGAAAGGGTGTTTCTGTCTTTCTGTCCTCCGACATTTTTGATATTCTAGATTGCCCCGAAGTGTGAATGTGTTTGAGAATGGTTTTGTGTGTGTGCTGGCAGTGCTGGCACGGCGAAGGTCTACTGAGCTGTTCATGGTGTACCCCGCCTTCGCTCAGAGTCAGCTGGGATGGGCTTAACCTTCCAGTGACCCTAATCAAAGGCAAAGCAGAAGAAGATGAACCATTTTGACAATTGCCACTTTAATCTCAGAAATGATTTCTGACGTTTTTTTCTGAAATTCTGTCATTAAACTCAGAAAAGAACCACCAACTGCTGCACATGAGGAAAAACATACCCATATGCGCCCCAGTATGCTTCTATCCAAAAAAACTATGTGCATTTTAAAAATAATTACATTTCGAGGTCCAATTAAATGAAATATGTTGGTTGCTAGTAGCAATGAGAGAGCCAGTGGAGACAGATGAACAATCCTGGTCTAATTTATCAGGTATCTTCTGCTTCAAGGAAAACATTCTGATAAGGATTATGTAAATCAGGTTAAAAAACTTTTTTGACATCAAATCGACAGATAGTGCTGCTGGATGTAAAATTTCTACCGTGCAGATGAGATAACACGTGAGAAAAGTGTCTTGATAGTTACCGATAAATGAGACATGCCAACATTTGTATCTCTTAGACAACCGTTCTATAAATTTGACCAGCTATCATTATGCGTGGAGTTTGCATGTTCTCCCCCGTGCTTACGTGGGTTTCCTCCAGGTACTCCAGTTTCCTCCAACAGTCCAAAGACATGCACATCAGGCTAATTGTCTGTTCCAAATTGCCCCCAGGTGTGTATGTGAGTCTGAATGGTTGTATGTGTGAGTTTGCCTTGCGATGATCTGGTGAACCGTTCAAGGTGTACCTCGCCTTCACCCAGCGCTGGCTGAGGTAGGCTCTAGCCTCACTGCGACGCTAGTACGATTAAGCGATTCGGCAAATGAGTTATTTGAGTAAGTGAGTTATTATCGAGGCATATTATTGGTTGTATTGTGTCATGTTATGTTTTGTTAGTATATACTTCACAGGATTGATGTGATCTGATTCATCCACTAGGTTTTATGAAAAACATTATATCGAGTGGATAATGCTTGAATCAAAATGATGGATACTTAAAGTTTGTCACGGTCACTTTGAGAAGACAGCGTCATTATTACCTAAATAAACCATAAAAATCTTGTTTAAGCATAACACCTTTATGGAGGAAGCCCAGGCAAGCAGGAGGAGAACATGCAAACTCCACACAGAAACGCCCCGAGTCTGGGACTCGCACCCAGGACCTTCTTGCTGTGAGGCGGACATGCTGACCACTATGCCACTGTGCCGCCCCCACTTGATTCAAACGTAAAACTAAATAAAATCTATACAGGACATTGTGTTTTCTGGTTATTCTCTTGTGTATATATGTGGACATGTGGAACAGCGTCTGTTATTTTAATCGATGTAGATATATGCTTTTAGCACCGTTGGCAGTTCATTTGGTCCGATTTCATCACAGCCTTAAGTATTTCAGAATTACATCTTTCACCACAGCCCTTGGTCAAAATTACAGCTGTAGAATTTAAAATGGAAAAAAAAAAACAAGAAGCGACTAAGAGCCATTGCTGAGATGAGAGACTGAAGTCGGGATGACAATACGATTTAATTGCAGACGCAACAAAAGTTTAGGGCTGCTGTGTTTCACTGCTCTGTTCTCTCTGAAACTCCCAGCTTTCTGTCGACTGGCACGAAACTCACAGAAAGACCGCATGCTTTGCTCCATTCTGTCCTGCGATTTCTGCCGTCTGGCTCGTGGCAAGGCGGATGGAATGAATTGGAGTCTTTTCAAACCTGAGATGGACATGCCACCGATCTGAGTCACTGGTAGATTTTGCAAGCATGTGTGCGCCTCTGTCTGTATGGGAAGGCACTGTGAAATTTTTTATGTCTGCCCCGTTTTTACAAAAGGAATCCTTCAATGTGTTTCAAGCCTCATATCCATTTCCCCTTTTTTATCATTAGACCAGTAAAAGTACTCAAACAATGAAATGCATTTAACATTTGAGCAGAAGTGTAAATTACTCTTATAGGGTCAGAATCCTTAGGAAGCCCAGTGGTGTAGTTGTTAGCACGTCCGCCTCACAGCAAGAAGGTTCGAATCCTGGGCTTGAGCGTTTATGTGTTTAGTTTGCATGTTCTCCTGTACTTGTGTGGGTTTCCTCAGTGTACACTGGCCCTAGAATTAACTAATTAGATCTCGGCGTTAGACCTATTGGAAAGTTCCTGCTGATGTAAATGTAATGACTACCGTAATATCATTCATTCATTTAATTAGGATTAAGCGGCTTAGAAGCGAGGAGGCTTTGTACCTCTGGATGAAGGCGGGGCACAGTCTGAATAGCTCGCCAGACCATTGTAGGGCCAACACACATACAACCATTCACACTCACACCTAGGGACGATTCGAACAGCCAATCAGCCTACTGTGCATGTTTTTTGGACTGTGGGAGGAAACCGGAGTACCCAGAGGAAACCCACGCAAGCACGGGGAGAACACGCAAACTCCACACAGAAATCCGCACAGGAATCAAACCCAGGACCTTCTTGCTGTGAGGCGAACGTGCTAGCCTCACCGCCCCACTATTGTAATATTACTTAACTTTAGTACAATTTCAGTTTTGTAATTCTTTCACAGTGTAATGATTCATTTACTGGTGTATTCTGTCAGCAGCTTTTACACTGAAAATGTGTAACGGTTTCAGCAACAGTTGCTGTGTATTGGGCCACTTCTGAATGGTTTATTAACCAACTGAAACAGAAGAAATCATTCAGAAGCCCCAATGCATACAGGGTTGTTGTTTTTTTTTTGTCTATCAAATAATTTTTCATTTCTCCTTGTTTCACAGAAATCTTCACTATCCAAGGAAATTCTCACGGACAGCCATGTTACCTGCCTTTCCTTTACGATGGCCAGTGGTTCCACAGCTGCACCAGCGAGGGGAGAGAGGATGGCCATCAGTGGTGTGCCACCACACATGATTATGGAAAAGACGAACGCTGGGGATTCTGCCCAGTTAAGAGTGAGTGCTCTATGCATATGATCTAATAGTGTTACACAATAAAGCAATGCACTGTATTGTGTAATACCAGACACTGACCAGGCAATAACACAAACCATCTGCTATATCGCATCTTACCAAAGAATAAACCTACGACATACAAGCTAAGAAAGAGCACAAGATATCATTCGAAAGTAAATACCATACAATTTAAAAATGTCAACAGACTTGTTTGTAAATCTAATCTATAATTAGACATTAGACATTATTAGACTTAGATTTTATATGGGCGACAGGGTGGTGCAGTAGTTAGCATGTTCGCCTCAAAGGTAGAAGGTCACGGGTTCGATTTCCAGGCTTGGGGCGCTTCTTTGTGGAGTTTGCATGTTCGCCCCGTGCTTGCGTGGGCTTCCTCCGGGTACTTTAGTTTCCTCCTACAGTTCAAAAACATGCACAGTGGGCTGATTGGTGTGGGTGTGAATGGTTGTATGTGTGTTGGCCCTGCAATGGCCTGGCGAGCTGTTCAGGGGGTACCCGCCCTCGCTCAGAGTCGGCTGAGATGGGCGCAAGCCTCTCCGCAACTCTGATTAGGATTAAGCGGCATAGAAAAGGAATGAATGAATTAATACATTGTATATTGTTGTATATTTCTTATAAAGTATAATAATATGAGCATATAGTGGTCAGCACATCTGCCTCCCACAGTCCTAAGACATGCACATTAGACTAACTGGCTGTTCCAAATTGCCCCTAGGTGTGGAAGTGAGTGTGAGTGGTTGTGTGTGTGTTGGACTGTGATGGACTGGCGAGATGCTCAGGGTGTACCCAGCCTTCGCCCACAGCCGGCTGAGATAGGCTCCAGGATTAATGGGGTTTGGCAAATGTGCGAGTGTGTGAGTGAGGAAGTTTGTATGTTTTGTGCCATGGGAAAGTTTTCACAACACTGACATTTTCAGAATTGGCTAGATGGGTTTGATGGTTTCCCAGCAAATCATCACAACCTGGAATCAGATTAAATGGCATTTGTCTGAAATTACATGTTTCTTTAGAAAGCTTTTGTATTGCTCTGTAATTTCTCCTACGTCTATTACTGTGTTGCGCTGCACGTACTGGGTACTTACTTTTCTTCTCATTAACAGACGGATATTTGTTTAAATTTAGCCATTTAAATTTAAAGATGGTCTAGTGCGTGCATGTTCTGGTGGCCCTGATGAAAATGGAATTGCATCCTATAAATGACTTCAGGTTGTGAATAAATACCAAATACTGAGCCAAAACACATACAGACCAAACCTGTGCGTAATTCCTCCTGGCTAACATGGGGGCTGTTTTTATTCATGTGACTCAGACATACCTGTAATGACGCCAGCCGGCACCTCAGTAGTTTTGCCCCAGTGAGGACATGCCTGTTTTGTCTGTCTCTGTCTCTAGGTGCAAGCTGTGAGACATTCTGGGACACAGACTCTCTAATGGATAACTGCTACCAGTTTAATTTCCAAGCTGCGCTGTCATGGAAGGAGGCTCACACCAGCTGCCAGCAGCAGGGGGCAGAACTGTTGAGCATCACCAAGGTGGAGGAGCAGAGCTATATTAATGGTGAGACAGAGACTGCAAGAGAGAAGTAAGAGAGTGGTGATGTGTTAATAAGAATGGTGGCATAGAGATTTTTTTTCAGGAACCTCAGAGACACTTTTTGTACCTGGTGTAGTGTATGAACAGAGAAGTATGCCTTTGAATTTTTTACCCGTGTCAAAATATAACCCCAATTCCCAAAACGTTGGGACGCGGTGTAAATGTAAGTAAAAACAGAATGCAATGATGTGCAAACCTCATAAATGCATATTTTATTCAGAATAGAACTTCAAATCAAGATCAAATGTTGAAACTGAGACATTTTACAGTCTCTTAAAAAATATATTTGCTCATTTTAAATTTGATGGCAGAGAAAACTCAAAAAATTTTGCATGGGGCAAAAAAGCTGGACAAGTAAGCGGTACTAAAATGAAACAGCTGGAGGAATATTTTGCCAGTAATTTGTTTCTCTTCAGCTTTATTGTTCATGTCTATACTAAAGAAAAAAAAAACATACAGAAAACCCTATCTGTAAATAAAATAAGTCAATGTCCAATGGGATGTGTGCTTTTTTGGTATTGGGGTATATATAGATATAGATGAGTAGAAATAGAGGTAGAAATAGATGGAGTACAGGAGAAGTCACGTATATGACTTTTCACAAAAAACATACAACAAAATTTGAAACATGATGGACAAGAATGCGTGATGCGAACGGATATACGAATGGGATTAACTACAAAGCAATTTTTTTTTTTTTATTAAGCTTGTAACTTTTGGCTTCCGAGTGGCACATCGACAAGGTGCGTGACTATCAACCCAGAGATCGCATATTCAAATCCAGGTTGACGCACAGGTGCATCCGTGACCGGGGGTTAATTGAGATGTAATGGGAGCTAACTGGCTGAGCTCTGACAGGAGGGAGGGATGGCATACGATCATGGGCGTCTGTAAGCTCATTCGTACGAGAGGGCAAATAGCGCTTCCCTCCGAGGGTGTTAATACACATGCTACCAAATACGCATGCGCAGCAGTTCGAAAAGAGGCGGGTGGCAGCAGTGCATGTCACGGAGGGGGCATGTGCATGCTTACGCCCCTCCCTGGTTAGTGGTGGTCGTGTGATGGGGAAGGCAATACTTGACAAGTGGGAATTAGATATGACTAAAAATTAGGATAGAAAATATGTAGAGAAAAAATGGAAATGCAAAAATGGACTTGGATCGTTCTTCCCTTATACTCATCAGATCTGTTTTATCTGTTTAGAGTTGATGGCGCTATTTGTTGGTAATGTGAAGAACTGCTACGAAACACAACTTGTGACTTATATACAGCATATAAGCACAACAACTAATTCTCGAGCATTAATGGATCATTTGTGGCGTGGCACGGTGGCGTATTGCTAGCACATCTGCCTCACAGCAAGAAAGTCCTGGGTTCATGTCCCGGGCTTGGGCGTTTCTGTGTGGAGTTTGCATGTCCTCCCGGTGCTTGCGTGAGTTCCTCTGGGTACTCCGGTTTCCTCCCACAGTCCAAAAACATGCACATTAGGCTAATTGACTCCAGATATCCAGTTTGCCCCAGGTGTGAATTGTAGTGTATGTTTTGAACCTGCAATTTTCTGATGAGCTGTTCAGGGTGTACCATGCTTTCATTCAGTGGTGGCTGAATCCCAATAGGATTAAGCGGTTTGGCAAATGAATGCCCCTGTTATGAATGTTGAATCTAGAGAAACACCTGTTTTGTAATTAAAAACGCCCATGTGTGCTATATTCCTGCAGGTTTCCTCACTGGTTACACCTCTGTTCTATGGATGGGTCTGAATGATCTGGACCTCAATGGAGGCTGGCAATGGTCTGACTCGGCTCCTCTTAAATACCTCAACTGGGAGACAGGTAGAGGCAATCCCTAACACACTAGCACACCCCAAAGATCACATGTTCATACATATCTTTAAAGTGAAACAATGGCATGATTTATTTACCTACTGCTGGGAATTTATAAGCCAGTGCTGGTTCATGGTGACTCCAAAGGATTGAGGTGAAACCTCGCCTTTTATTTTGCTTTCTGAGAGACTACGTCTGGATTGAGCAGAACTGATTTGAATAATAATGTTGTGTGTGTGTGTGTGTGTGTGTGTGTGTATATGTTGTAGATCAGCCAAACCATGAGGACGATCTGAACTGTGGTGTGATCCGTACCGAGAGCTCAGGGCGCTGGCAGAACAGAGAATGCTCCACGGCTCTGCCGTACATCTGCAAGAAACGACCCAATGCCACTCTTGACCCTTTCACCACAGGTGTGTGTTTCTGTGGATTGATTTTCTTTTCCCCAATTCTCTCTCTAATGTAGTCGTGGCCCGTTCCCCTCATCAGGCAGTTTATCAGATGACCGCTGCTATGCCCTGCAATGGCCTGGTGAGCTGTCCAGGTAGTACCCTGCCTTCGCCCAGAGTTGTCTGAGATGGACGCCAGACTCCCTGTGACCCTAATAAGGATTAAGCGGCTTAAAAAATAAATGAATGAATGACAACTGCTATCTAGGGAGGCCAAAGGGTATTGCGTACTTCCTTCGAGTGCATCTTTTGCTGCTCAGTGGGTTCTGCATCCATAATGCTCATTAGTCACTAGTTAGTCACTGTTGTTGTGACTGATACTGGAGAAAGTATGTCACCTTTCTCCTTTTTAAGAGTATGGCCAATTGTATTGTCTTGGGCTTCCATCACCAGGGCTCTAATTTGGGATCTATGGATGATGGGATGAATGCCCTTCTGTTTGTCAAACCATGAATTATGAATTACTTTCTGGTAGGTTTTCCTCTGCATGCATAGCGGTCTCTGTACGTGCTAATGTTTACACATTTTTAGACTCGTGGACAGATGATGGGGAGTACCAGTGTGATATCGGCTGGCAGAACTTCCAGGCTGGTTGCTATAGGCTGAACCCAGACAAACTGGACTGGAACGCTGCAGAGAAAGCCTGCCAGAAACTGGACGCCCACTTAGTCAGTATCCACACTCTCCCGGAGCTGGAGTTTGTTAATATGCACATGAAAAGAGGTATAACACCTATACCAACACAAAGAATGATTTATCAAATTATTTAGGTGTGTAAGTTTTTTTTTTTTTTTTTCTTTTCTCCAGATGTAGAAGAGCTGTGGATTGGAATGCATGATATCGCCATGCAGATGAATTTCGAGTGGACAGACCGCACGCCAGTTATCTTCACATTCTGGCATCCATTTGAGCCCAACAACTTCCTGAACACACAGGAGGACTGTGTTAACATGTGGGGACCTGTGAGTACCAATAGTAAAGTTATGACATTATCTGTGATCATATATACTACAGCATGCTAAATAATCATCACCGTCAGACCAATCAGAATCAAATGCGGGACAGTGCTATGGTGTTACTGTTGCCTCACAATCTTCTTAGTATTTTGCTTACAGAAAGTTCCTGAGAAGACTAGAAGTAGTATAATGCAACTGTTGGTGTAAACTTCGATTCTATTCCAGTGTACGTCTTGTAAAAATTCATTTAATATCTCCTTATGGTCTGCTAGCTGTCTGTTCTATGTGCACGGCAGAAAAAAAACCCCAGGTGATGGAACACAGCATTGGATCTGTAGACGGGAAACAAACAAAGTGGGTCAGAGTGAGCCACACATTATCCCGACCAGTTAGCAACAAGTGGCAAACGCACCCTGTTGCTGATTGGCTGGAGGAAATAAGAGCTTGTCATTGTTGCCTGGGCAATGCATGTCTGTAAATTTGTGGGGTGTGGCTTCTGAAAGAGTTCTGAATGGAGGTGTGTATTTATCTGGAGGTCTAGTTCAAATATCAACATGAGTTCCCCTTTAACATCTGTACAAATTAATTCTTATGATTGTGTGTATGTTTCTAAGGAGCATTTTTTAAGCTTTACAAAAATAGTCCAAAACCTCACTTCCAGGACCAGGACTTCCTATCAACAGTTCCAAAGTCAAAAGAGACACCTAGTCTTTTAAATTAACTTACAAACCTGTTTAAAAAATACATTGACCAGTGCAATGACGGCAAGGTGGATGTTTCTGAATACTGATTTTAGCGATATCCACCAAGCCTGATGTGCGTAATTGTTTTAGGATGTTTATACGCAAATATCTAAGGCACCTAAGCAAAAAAAGCAAACTACATTTTTTTAATGCTTTATCAAGGGCAGGGGTGTGCAGACTTTAGGAGCTGTAAAACAGGGTCTCTTTAAACCTGGTATGACCCTGACGCTTTGAGTTGGCTAACAGCTCTGTGTAGTTACCTAATGGCTCACCACAGCAGGAGCTTATCTCTGGTTTCCGTAGCGTGAAGTTACTAGAAGTTCATCTCATCCTGGATGGGACACTAGTCTATCGCAGGTTACCTTCCCAGTATTTTTACTGGTACCCATTTATACTGATTCGTGGACAGAGGCACAATTGGGGTTAAGACCATGCCCAGGGGGTTTTGTCAGAAAGTCAGGTCTAGAGTCTAGACGGTTTCAATTTGAACCCACAACCTCAACATCATGAGCCCAGCACCCTCACCACTACACCACCAGCCCACATCTAATCCATAAGTAGTAATAAAAAAGGCAAAGCTAATTTCCTCTAAGTCTTTGTGTAATGTATACATTAGATAGTTGGAACACCTGGGACACCGTCAAGAAAGTCCATGAAAATGTACTGAACCTGAAAATGGGACATTTCATAATCTAATTGCGACCAAAACCTCGAATGTGCCCAGGTAAACATAATACGTCAGCAGGCATATTATCACAAACTCCCATCTGTGTATAAAATGAAGAGATCGCCTGATAAATGCGCATGTTGCTACAGCTTAAGAATGAAATAGGGCACTTCAGGTTAAGAGATAATTGCTGGAATTTAGTGCCCAATATATTGAAGGCTACCATCCTGCCTGAAGGAGTATTTATCCAGCTCATCTCTATTTGCTGCAGCTATTACAGGCAGGAATTTTGAAATAATTGCCTGCACTGAGAAAAGAACAGAAAACCAATGACCTGAAACTCACTCATAATAGAAGTCTCAGGGCAGATATTAAAGTCAGTCAATAAGCATTGACTAAAAAGAAAAAAGGCACAAATACAAAATGATTAGGCTTACATTCCAACAAGAAAGGTTTCAGAGATGAATGATCTTCCCGAAGCTGTTCTTAAGGGGTTTTATTTTATCCATCACTGAAAAATCCTATGAATTATTCATACTCCCATGTTTAATCAATGCGGTTTAAAAGGAAGTACACCCCACACACACACACACACACACACACACACACACAATCTAAGTTCTGTAAAAATAAATAAATAAATAAACAAATAAATAAATATCTGATCTTTCTCTTATAAAGCCTTGGAGAAAGTTTTCTGCTGTGAAGTTTTACGTTAATTTTTTTAACTGAATCTTAATATTATCCCTACCAAGGAGGTTATGTTTTACCCTTGGTGTGTGTGTGTGTGTGTGTGTGTGTGTGTGTGTGTGTTAGCAGGATTATACAAAATTTATGCATGGATTTTCATGAAATTTCTACCATGGATAGGGGCAAGGACGATTCAGATCAAATTCAGGATCTGGGAATTCTTTAAAAGATTATTTAACATTGTGGGATAGGCCTTTTTGTTTTTGTTTTTTTTTTGTTTTGTTTTTTTTTACTTTTTTTTCCCCATATGGGTGATTGCTGGGTTTGGCAGAGGTTTGCACTCTCCGAGTGCTCTTGTGTTATGTTCATTTATATTTCAAATGTTATTTAATTATTAGTGGATTCATTATAACTTCATTATATATGCTGGGAGTGGCATATATAATTTATTATGGTTTATTATGGTTTATTCAATAGTTCAAAGGTCAGTGGCTACTTTGAGGGCACCTAAGTTCTGACTGTAATAAATAAAACATGATAAAACAGGAGCACTCGGAGAGTGCAAACCACCACCAAACCGAGAAAACAAACACAGTACAAAATACACACCACCTAGTGCTCGGCCCGCTGTAATTTGACACTTCTTAAAAACTGCTTAATCTCAGTGTTAAAGAACACTTAAAAAAAAAAAATTCCTGGATCCAGAATTTCATCCAGATCGTGTCCAAAATGTAATGGAGTCTTCCTTGTCCAAAGCCCTACCTCTAGTAGAAATTTCATGAAAATACACATCTGACTTTTCTGCGTAAACCTGCTAACAAACAAACAGACAAACCGGAGATAAAACACGGAGGTAAAAAGTATATTCTATAATATTTCCTAGTAAGGCTTTGAAGTGCAGTCAGAAAGCTACAGGCGTGTTGGGTGATGCTTGATAATGCAGCGTGGCTTAAAGATATTTACCATAAATTACCGTAAATCGTGCAAAAAAAGCATAAACCGAGGATTTATCTCACTACTGTTCTGTGTAACTCCTTAATTTTGTGTGTGTGTGTGTGTGTGTGTGTAGGAAGGCCGCTGGAACGACAGCCCCTGCAATTTCTCTTTACCCTCTATCTGTAAAAAAGCAGCTCAGAAGACAGATGGACTGATCCAAGACCACGGTTGCAAAAAGGTGCTCTGAAGTTCCTTATCTGTCATCAGTTTCTTCATCACTCCATTTTCCCCATTCTTTTCTTACTATGGCTTTTTCGTGTCGTCTCTCTCTCTCTCTCTCTCTCTCTCTTTCTCTCTCTCTCTCTCTTTGTCACTCGCTCACTCACTCAGTTTTTGCTGAAATAAAGGATCTTTTCAGAGCTTCTGCTGCATCATACTGCTGAAACTCCAGATGTAGCAAGTCAGCACAAATGTGCCAAAGACATATTGTAAATATTGTCGTCACACACACACACATGCACACACATGCACACACTGCTTCCTGCCTCCTAACCCACAACCGCATGCATTGGTGAGGAGGTCAAACAAACCACACACACACACGCACACAAAGCTGAAAGTATTTTCAGACATCTGCTAAACCTATTTCTTTCTCTGACCTCATTCCTCTCTCATATTTCTCTTCCTCAGATCCTTTCTTCTTCCAGTCCGTCTACCCTCCTACTGTCATCTTTCCTAATCCACGTCATTTAAATCTCTTTTCTAATAAATTCGCTCAATGCTTTGATTTTTATTAGGTAAAAGATTCTGCTTGTTTGAGAGTATTTTTATTCCCTGCTGTTGATCCTGTGGGTTTTCTAAAGTGCAATATGAATTTTCCACCAAAAGAGGTCCGGTCAATAGTTCAAAGGTCTGGAGGCTGGCGCCCATCTCAGCCAATTAACCTACAGTGCATGTTTTTGGACAGTGGGAGGAAAGCGGAGTACCTTGAGGAAGACCCTCGCAAGCATGGCAAGAACATGCAAACTCCGCACAGAAATGCCCCTAGCCCGGGAATCAAACCCAGGCCTACTTGCTGTGAGGCAGACATGCTAACCACTACACCACAGTGCCGTCCTTGTAATTCAAACCATTGTAGTTGTGTTTTGAGTTCATGGAAATAAGGGCCTGTGGGAGGAAATCAGAGTACCCAGAGAAAACCCACACAAGTAAGGGGAGAACATGGAAACTCCACACTAAAATGCCTGAGCCCAGGACTAGAACCCAGAACCTTCTTGCTATGAGGTGGACTTGAAAACCTCTATGCTACTGTGCTGCCCTACACACAGAAGTATAAAGTGGCCTTAACATGGTATACACATTCACACCTATGGGCAATTTAGAGTAGCCAGGTAACCTAATCCACCTGTCTTTTGATGGTGGAAGGAAATCGGAACACCCAGTGGAAACCCACGAAGGCAGTAGGAGAACATTCGAACGCCACACATAAAGGCGCCAGCCGACCATCACATTTAAACTTGCATGCCGTGACGCAAAAGGGTTAACCACTACACGATCATCCTGCTGTCATCAGGTATAAAACATCATTGAAAAAGAATGCAACTTCACATGGCATGAGATTTTTATTTATTTTATTTTTTAAAATTTTGTTATTTTTTGGATTTTGCCGTACTGCATTAATTCCTCAAGGGAAATTATTACCTCTGCATTTAATCCATCCAAAGTGAGCACACACACATGTAAACAGTGAGCGCTCACACACACATTGCGGCGCCCAGAGAGCATGGAGTCGGGGGTTAGGTGCCATGCTCAAGGGCACTTCAGCCATGAAGGGAAGGTACAGATCACTCCCCCACCGCCACACATTTTTCCTGCTGCTCAGGAATCTAACCAGCAACATTTCGGTCCCAAAGCCGCTTCTCTAGCCATTAGGGTACGGCTGCCCTCGTATTTTGGCCAAGAGAAAAAATTGACATAAAGGTATTGTATTACATTATAAACTCAATTGCACTCCCCTAACCCCCAAATGAGGGGACTTGAGACTTTCTGAATCATAAGGCACAAATCCAATTAAAGTCAAAGGCATCAAATATATGCCTTAAAGCTGGGGTTGGTAATCTGGGAGGATAGCAAAATTTGAAACTAGCATCTTTTCATGGCTCCGGATCAACCCTCCCGTGCCCTCTGAGGCCGTTCCAAAGCCAAACTCCCTTCCACATGCGTTCTGACTTCAGGTTCGTACACGGTAGGGTCATGCAGTAGCAGGTAATCATGGGGGGCGTTGGATTGGATGTTTCTCAGCGGACTGCAAGGCAGTGACTGGTCAGAGTTTTTACAGGATTACAGTCTACAGCTAAAGATGTTGAATTTTTTTTTTTCGGATCTCATGTTATTGATTGCTGTTGGGTGTAAAGACCAATATAACAGTTGGTGTGTACAGCTCAAAAGTTACCAACCCCAGCTTTAAGCCTGTTTAGAATACAGTTCAGAACTGGTGTTATTTGTACCTAGACTATACCACATTAGTGTCGCTGCTACTTTTTTCTTTTTTGCTTTAGTTTTGTAATCATACTCTGTGAGATCATCTGCATTAGTAGTTATTCAGGGCTATGAACGCACACCCTGGCCCTGACGTAATGTATGGCAGGCAACTGCAGGAATTTGTTTTTTTAAATTCCATGTCTGTTTATTCCCACTCTACTTTCTTTCTTCCTTTATTTCTTCTTTTTTTTACTTTTCAACAGGGATGGAAATGGCACAGTCCTGCCTGTTTCTGGGTAGGAGAGGAATCCGTCTCTTTCAGCAGTGCTAGAAGAGTGTGCGAGAACTACAATGCCACATTAGCCATCATCAACAACAGGTAGAAGACTACAAATGTCAACAAAGTCCTGTTAAATGAAATAAATCCGTAGTTGTGTCTATGTCTGTAATTTGATCGAACCTGAAAGCGGGTGTGGTCTAAATCAGAAAGGTTTTTAATGAGGGCAGTACCTGCAAGAATGAAATCCCTTTTCAGATCTCTTCTTTTTGAGCCTTTCCTTGGTGGACATGAGATCCGTGTCCTGATGCACCCCTTTAGTCTCAACCAGATGCAATACCTAACTTTCCAGAACGATAAATTACATTTATGGCAGACACCCTCATCCAGAATGACTTTCATCATCATACAACTGAGCAGTTGAGGGTTAAGGATGTTGCTTAAGGAAGCCACAGTGGGAGTTTAGTGGTGTACTGGGGCTTGAACCCCCAACCTTTGGATCACTAAAACAGAGCCTTATATTCGTTCTCCTCATATTCATTATTGATTTTATATCGATTTAGGGTTACACCTCTAGTCCACAATGACTATTTGGTGTACTAACAGTATAGCGATCTCAGTAAATCTGTATTTTCGACTGTAGGTTCGAGCAGGCGTTTGTGAACAGCTTGGTGTTTGGCCGTTCAGACGACCAGTTCTGGCTGGGGCTGCAAAATGAGAACAGCTCCGGCTCTTTCTACTGGCTCACTGGAGAGCAACTGACCTACACCAACTGGAACAGAGACCAGCCAGGTACACACACACACACACACACACACACACAGAGGGGATGTACACACTCATGAAGACCGAAGCTTTCCATTTCCACACCACTTTGTATTTCCAACAAACACAGATCCATTTCTGTCCAGCCGAATGACTCACACTGGCACTGTGTCACTTTCCTTGCGGCAGAAAATGACAGGAAAATTAGGTCGGCTAGCTGTGAGGGATTTATATTGGCTCGTGGTGTTTATTACACTTATTTATGAATCGGATTTTTATGATCAGACATTAAATTTCCTTATTATTTTTAATATTTGCATTCTTGAGTATTCACACCATTTCCATCACTTATTTAAAGGAATACGCTAGCATGCCTCATCCTTAGAAATGTACAGTACATTGATCCTGTACCTTGTGCTTGAGGATCACTGATATGAGTTTCAACATGTTTTCCTGTACTGAGAAAGAGAAAACGATTTGTTTAGTCACCTGCTAAAGCGCATTTGAAATAGAAGTCTTTGTAACAAAAATTTGGCCACATTCTATGGATAGCTGTCTGTGTCTTGAACAAAACTTACCTGCTGTGCAATAGATCTATCGTATACTCTTGTTGTAGCATTTTGAATTTTTTTTGCATCCCAGAGGTAATTCTTGATAGCAGGTTCATTTTTTGGCCTGTTGTCAACGCCCTACGACTGGAATCTGATGCACTCGGAATCATACGATTTTCTTATAATGATGGCTCACAGGACCTTCTTTTATATATATATATATATATATATATATATATATATATACCCACGTCTATCGTACAACATTTTTCGACAGTGTTAGGTTGAGCGTACATATGTCATCAACTGAGTATCACAGGAATATTATATATAAGTATTTTTTTTGTCGATGCATATAATTTACGTTACATACCTGAGTATTTATCCCATGACAGATGTACAATGCATATTTTATGTATATGTGAACATAGCTTTCAAATCCACCAGTCAGTCCCTTCTTTTATTGCTCTGCTAAATTTGTACGGCAACAAACATCAGAGGTTGTTTGTGAAATTGGCTTAAAAGGAAAATAAACCCAAACTTAAAAACTTAGTGTTTAGTTTATATCTCTATCTATTAGATTGTGCTATTAGATTAGATTTCATTAACCTTTTTTTTCTGTGTGTACAGCTTGACACTGTAATGTGAAAAGCAGCGAAAAGTCACATGATTATCTCCTGTTTTTGTGGGCAACACAGAACTGGTGTTTATATCTAGTATTTAGCCTTTTACAATTGGTTAATGCAAACTATTTAAAGGGTTTTACAGATTGCATCATCGAAAATGTAAGCAAAAACCACCTGATAATGAAAATATGCATGTTCATGTGTAACAGAAGAGTTTGGAAGGCTTGCCTTTTATTTTACTGTAAGTAGATATTTAATAGAAGATTCATTAAAAACTTCCCAGCACGCACTGCGATGATGGCACCGCCACTTCAAGGGGCCTGATTGGGAGTCTAAATTACCTCATTGCGAGGCATCGATTATATTTTGTTTGTCCATTTGCTTGTTTGATCGGGGAATTTAAGTTTGTTTTTTAAAGTCTTCAGAGCTCTGCATTTGTGTCCACCCTTTTCTGCATGTGTGCTCCCTAGCACTCCCGGCATCCCCAAACACTCACACTGTTTATGTGCAGTTATATCCATCTTTGCAACACTGGAGCAATACTGTAAAAATCAATAAATAACCTCGGGCTACACTGGATCCAGGGCAAATTAAGGCACTTACTTATTGTACATAACCATAAAAGTCCCATCCTTGAAGGGAGGAATTATGCCAAACTTATACATATATTTGAATAAATAATTCATCAATATATATATTTTTAAAAACAGTTCAACAGCTTCCCTTAAACTTTTATTATAAGTGAATTTTGGTTGAACAGTCTTTTCACATTACATCATAACATGCCATACACCCCTGATGCAGGAGATTGTGTTAAAGTACTGTTAAACATTTGTACATTTCTTTCATATGACTTGTTGATTCAAGCACTGGAATTAAAAATGACCAGAATTTTCTCTTAGCGTACAAATCAAGACAGATATGGATGACTCCTCTATCTCCCTAATGGTCCTTGTGTTGTTGTTTTTTTTCCACCTCTTTAGCTGCCCTTAAAAGCGGATGTGTAGCTATGGCAACGGGCCATGCTACAGGCTTATGGGAGGTGAAGAGGTGTGTGAGTGCACGCTCCAAATACATCTGCAGACAGGACAAGGGCTCTTCATTTTCCCCAAGTCCCCCTGAACCCCAGCCCACTCCCCCTGTTACAGGCTCCTGCCCCCCTGAGTGGAAGAGCTCCAACACTTTACATCACTGCTACAGGGTGAGTGGGGGATTGTGGATGTGCATGAATATACACTCACTGTCCAGAGCACTCAGGAAACCTCTGCTTTTTCTTTCGAAATAATGCTTCAGGTGGTGGGGCCACTGTTTTGTACCGCCTTTATTTCTGAGGCAGGGGCATTTGGGACTCCCTCAGCTATTTCCGGTGGCTTTTGCTACTTTCTGGCATTTGCTGGCAGTTATCGAAGAGGGTTTCCCGAATGGCTGCCATGTAGCTTATTGTTTGTAAATTTAACTAAATTTTTTTTGTACATTTGTACACAGGAAGTCAAAAGGATGATATTCCCCCACTGACATTTCATGTGAACATTAACTTAAACTCTTGATAAGTAGCAGCTTTGTTGTATGAATTGTGCTGCTGCCATGTGATTGGCTGATTGGACAGCTGCATAAATGAGCAGGTGTTCTTATTAAAGTGAACGGTGTGTGTGTGTGTGTGTGTGTGTGTGTGTGTGTGTGTGTATCCAAAGTTAAGAGCATTTGTGGGTTTGTCCCTTGAACCTGTTGTGTGTGTTCTCATTGCTGACCCTTACAGATCTTTCATGCTGGTGATCTCGAGAAGAAGCTCTCATGGATCCAGGCTCATATGTATTGCCGGAAACACGGCGCTGAGCTCGTCAGCTTTGGAAATCCAGATGAGGAAAGCTTTCTGTTCCAGGTTCTCCATGAGACCTTTGGGTAAGTATGTCTTCAAGTGTATGTCTGGCAAGGCTGTAATACTCTAGTCCGGTCTAGGACTCGTTGGTATTTGAAGTCATGTCTTGGTCTTGGCTACTGGACTTCCCAAATATACTTGATCTTAACTAAGTCAGTCTGTCTTTAAAAGCTATTTATTCATTCATTCGTTTGCCAAACCTCTTACTCCAGCTACCCAACTAGGGTTGTGTGAAGGCTGGAGCCTGTCTCAGCCGACACTGGGCGAAGGAGGGGTACATCCAGCTCATCAGTGCATCACAGGGCCAACACATACACAACCACTCACACTCACATTCAAACCAAGTTGCAATTAGGACAGCCAGTTAGCCTAATGTGCATGGCTTTGGACTGTGGGAGAAAACCGGCGTACCCACACAAGCACAGGGAGAACATGTAAAGTCCTCACAGAAATGCCCCATCAAGCCTGGGACCCAAGACATTCTTGCTGTGAGGTGGAGGTGCTTACCACTATGCGACCATGTAACCCCTTTTCAAAAAGTGTCTTAAAAATATTAAAAAATATTTCTCAAGTAACTCCTTCAAATCAAAGTAATTGATTAAGCATTTCTTTATTTATTTATTTATTTTTATTCTTAGTTTTGACTCTTTCTCTCATTTGGGCCCTGTCTTGACTTTGACTCAGACCTCGGTCCTGACTTGCCTTGGCTGGTTCTGATCTCAGAATTGTCAATGGCATTCTCGTGTACAGCTCGACTGTACCCTGGTATAAACGAAACCCTGTGTTCAAATTTGTCGAGCGATCCAAGGAATCAGTGTGTGAGAGTGAATTATGTCTCTATTTGGTTGCATGCACAGGGCGGAGGAGGATCATGAGCAATACTGGCTCTGGATTGGTATATCACGGCGAATCAGTGACAGCTGGACATGGAGTGATGGATCAGCTGTAAGTGGGACACATATCTCTCCGTTTCTATTTCTCATTTCGAAATTTACTCCAACACGTTGCAGTGTATCACATTATATCACTCACACGTCATATAAGCATTATATACTGTGAGAATTCACATTAGTAATAACTGAAAACATAATGCTTGTATTAGGATTAGCTCAAATAATTTATCCATCATTTTCCTTTATTCATGTTTATCCTATCAGGTGTCGTATCAGAACTTTGGTCGGGCTCCGTATAGCTCAGCTCTGTGTGGAGCAGTTAATGTGGCAGATATGAACTGGGTAAAGGCTGACTGTAGTTCTGAACTAGACTGGATCTGCAAAATACCAAAAGGTACTATTTTTATTAATCTTGTTCTCTCTGTTTCTCTCTCTCTCTCTCTCTCTCATACACACACACACACACACACACACAAACACACTCAAACTTTAAATCTGTCTAAATCCATGTTTTCTTTGATGCAGGGAAAGCTGAGGTAGAACCTGAGCCTGCTGAAGGTTTGTAATTATTTATTCTGTGTGTGTTTGTGTATGCTTGTGTGCATGTGTGTGTATGTCTCCTTCCAAGACTGTTCACATTTTGTGTTAGTAAATTGGCTTGATTTACACAGACAGGAGTTCAGGGCACTTCCATAGGTACAAAGGCCACACCCCTTCAGTGTCCTCTTTTATTGGGACTGATAGGTACAGAGGCCACACCTCCTTTATTGGGACTAATAGGTACAAAGGTCACACCCCCTTTATTGGGACTGATAGGTACAGAGGCCACACCTCCTTTATTGGCATTGATTGGTACAAAGGACACACCCCCTTTATTGGGACTGATAGGTACAGAGGCCCCACCTCCTTTATTGGGACTGATAGGTACAGAGGCCACACCTCCTTTATTGGGACTGATAGGTACAGAGGCCACACCTCCTTTATTGGGACTGATAGGTACAGAGGCCACACCCACTTTATTGGGACTGATAGGTACAGTGGCCACACCTCCTTTACTGTGACTGCCAAGTATAAAGGCCTCACCTCCTTCACTGTGACAAATTTAAAGGGCACACCTCCTCCACTGTGACCGTCAGGTACAGAGGCTAAACTTCCTCCACTTCAGAGAAACCATTTATTTAAGGGAAATTTTTCTGAAGCCTGTTAGGAATGTGGCGATGGAAGTGACTGCATCGCCACGAAATACTAAGAAATAGAAAATGAGGGCAGTGGTGGCTAAGTGGTTAAGGCGATGGGTTACTGATCTGACTGATACTGTTGGGCCCTTGAGCAAAGCCCTTATCCCTCAGTTGCTCAGTTGTATAAAAAATGATAATTGTAAGTCGCTCTAGATAAGAGCCAAATGTTGTAAATGAGTGAAATACGCATTTGTGTGTGTGTGTGCATATGTGTATAGACTCTGGTCTGGACTGGGTCGATTTCCAGGAAGCTCAGTATAAGTTGTTTGAGCATCGCTCCACATGGGAGCAGGCCCAGAGGATCTGTAACTGGTTTGGTGCCTCTCTTGCCTCCATACACTCTGTCAGTGAGAAACAGTTCCTGGCAAGCACTCTGCGCAAGGTACACACACATTCCACAGACATGGACAAATTTATCTTCAGGTGTAAACATTGTATAGTACACAAAAAATTCAAACATGATTAAGAATAGCCTCGAGTTAATATTAAAATGTTCCCAGAATCCTTTCTCTTGTCTAAGTGTTTGTGACAAGTGTATCCTTGTTTTCCTTCAGATGTCGAGGATTGAGAGTGATCTGTGGTGGATTGGGTTGCACACGTTTGAGAACGACGGACGATTCCATTGGTCTGATCACTCTGTGATCAACTACGTCTCCTGGGGAATTGGCCACCCTCATCCTTACACTAAAGGCCGCAAGTGTGTCCACATATCTGCATCTAAAGGTTCGCTTTTTCTTTCTTCCTTTCTAAAAATCTGTCTCTCTTTCATGTCTGTCGCTGCTGTATAAACTGTATGATAGTTAAAGTTCACTTGTTGTTATTCTCTTTCACTCTCTCAGGGGAATGGGCAGATAAAAAATGTCATTTAGACATGCCCTATGTATGTAAGAGAGTAAATGTCACAGGCACGCCTCCGCCCACTCCAGCTCCTCCACTCATCCCTGCCGGCTGTCCTGACGGCTGGAGTCCATTCCTGCACAAGGTAAAACAATCGAAATACTCCTCTGTGTGATACATACTTCTTATGTGAACATACCTTAAGCATCATTCATTTATTCATTCAATCCCTCATTTGCTGAAGCGCTTAATCCTACCAGGGTCATGGAGAGGCTGCAGCCCATCTCAGCTGACACTGAGTGAAGGCGGGGTGCATCCTGAACAGCTAGCCAGAACGTCACAGGGCCAACACAAACACAGCCATTTGATGTCTGTTTTTATGACGTGCTTCCCTTTACCACAGTCTTTCAAGGAGAGACTAATCACTTATAGGTGTCTGACTGGTCATGTTAACAGAATAGAGAAGTTAGTGCTCTCCGCAAAAAGTGTTCTGATAACCTATGACCCAGATATAATCCCAGTTTAGTAGCTATAGTTCAGTAAAAGTTGAGAAAATTGTGTAAAAATAATGGTAAAACCTAAACCAATATACACTGTATGTAAGCTGACTTCCTTTATTTTGAATAGTGTTATAAAGTGTTTGGGAAAGAGGAGGCAAGGCATGTCACATGGTCTACTGCAAGCATGAAGTGCAAAAACGAACAGGCAACACTGGCCGCAGTGCCGACTTACATTGAACAAGGTACCAACACACAAACGCACGCACGCATGCACCGAACTATGTTCATGCTCTTGGTGTTGACTGAATTCTACATGCATATTCACACTGTAATATTAAAAGGTCAGCTGTCGGGCTTTGGGTCCATAGCATGCTCAAGATGTAGATTTCAGCCTTCTAAGAAGTTTATATAGATCTCTCAAAGGCTTTTAATGAGCATGATTTTAATTAAAACCAGATGTGACCTAAAACACACCCTTGTGGATTTTCCAAAGCAACAAAGATAATTTTACAGTTTATTATGTGGCATTAATTAATTAACATTAAAGCTTCCTGCATGTTTTTCATCCTCTGTTTACTAGCGTTCCTGGTGACTCTGCTGCCCAATACGAGTTTCCATCTATGGTTGGGACTTACCTCCGATTCCCAGGGACACTTTAAATGGGCAGAGCCTGGTTTACTTAGCTATACGAACTGGGGTCCTGGGGAGCCAGTGAGCAATAGTGGACAAAGCAAAAATCTGGTAAGGGGGAAAAATAATAATAATAATAATGATATATAAATATATATATATATATATATGACCCATTCCAGCATAATACAGTTTAAGTAGGAAATCTGAGATACTGAAATATTCATATATTTGGAAAGAGAATTTAATCTGCTTCAAAATGAGGTATAATACGTGATTATAGCATGAAAATGGATGAGTTACATCACTTTGAATGTTGCTGATCAGGAAATGCTACTTTTGAGAAAATAGCAATCGCAGTTACAGAACCAGTTTCTGAATGTCTGCATTTAAAACTTCCTAACATCCATAAACTAAATGAATCCGGCTCCCGACCAATCAGCACGAACATACTGGTGTCTTCCTAGCAACCAAGGAGTTCTATTTACACCGCACCATGTTTGAGGCTTCTTATTGGCTTACCGTTGTATGATTCGGGGAATCCTTCTGGGACTCCGTAAGTAGGGAGAGTATTCTGGTAGTGAATATGGATATAGGGTCACAAAATTGGTTTGAAAATGTTTATATTGTTTTACAACAAATTGGACATGGAACCCTTTCTTAAACAAGTATTTTAGCATGGATCGATGGTTTTTATGGATATTTAAACTTGGTCTTGTTAAAGATTTTGCTTTGAAGGATGTATTTTTGACGATATTGCATTTTTCTCCAGGTAAACCATTTTCTTTGGCTCTTACTCGAAACACCACCTTGTTGCAACTTAATCCATATTATGCTAAAGCACCTTACGGGGACCTTATGCTTTTAGGCAGTGCCTTAATCAGTATATTGGGTTCCTGATTATATTTTATGCCTTTATTTTTTTATATATTTGGCTAATAATAATTACTATTTTTTTCTTATAATAAATTCATCTGTTTTAATGTGTGCTTTTTTTTCCTGCTAGACTACTTGTGTGGTGCTACTGCATGCTAGTCCTCACCGAACCACAGGAATGTGGGCATCTCGTGGATGTGAATCAGAGAAACATGGCTTTATCTGCATGAAAAACAAAGGTAACTCTTACACAGCCAAGTACCGATACCTGTTCAAGTGGATTTTAGGATAGGAAATCCTGCGGTTGTGTTGTTTTAATAATCATGATTAATGGGCTGCACATGTTATGGGCTTCAATGTATTAAAGAATGTGTGTGTGTTTATGTGTTTTGTATCAGACCCTGCTATTCCTCCTGGCGTGGACCCTCTTCCCCCTGTTGCTGAGGGGCAGCTGGAGTTTAAGGGCAAACAGTACCGTGTGTTACAGGCACAGCTTGACTGGGAGGCGGCTCTGCATGTGTGTGAGTCTGTTAACGGCAGTCTGGCCTCAGTACGAGACCCACAGCAGCAAGCGTATCTCACACTCCTACTCAATGCCCTCCGCAAGCCTGCCTGGATCGCACTGCATAGTGACGGGGTGAGTGTGTGTGCTCTGTTTGGTTTGCAAATGCCATGCTACATGGTTAAATGTCAAACCGAATGTGCAAATGACACTTTGTGTCTCTAGGGCCGCGGATACAGATGGCTGGGAGAGGAGCAAGTTACTTTCAGTAACTGGCGTGAAGGGGAACCAAATCTGATGACTGGCTGTGGTCACATGACCACTACTGGCCAATGGACTATGTCATCCTGTAGTAAAAAATTGGATGCAACCATCTGTGAAATGAATACAGGTATGGTGTGTGTGTGTGTGTGTGTGTGTGTGTGTGTAAAAATGGGTATCATGTCATATCAGAATTATGATAGAGAACCCGACTTAGAAAAGGTTTCATCTGGCTCATAATTACTGCTTCAGGACGTACTAACATCACACTGTATGACAACAGTAGCAGTTTCCATTGTTCGTGTAATTAGGAGTATTATGTAAGGAGAACATTCTCTATCTTCTTTTATCACTGACTGTATAACACCATACGTAATTTTACTTGACATCAAAAAGACATTAAAACATTACACTACATTATATTTATGTGTTATATTATATTAGATATTTCTATTAAAAAAACTCATTAGGTCATTTTGTTCCCCTCTGTCAGAGCGAGCAATAGACCATAGATGGATGTATCCGGGTCACTGCCTTCATACGGTCGGAGACTGGTCCTGGGTTCCATTCAGAAACTTCTGTTATGCGTTTAACCTGAACCAGCTACGGCTAAAGCATGAGGCCGAGCACACCTGCAAGAAAGGTAATTCACACACATGTACCCTGGTATATGCGGTATGATGGGGCAGCATGGGGTGTAATGGTTAGCACATCTGCCTCAGAGCAAGAAGGTCCTGGGTTCGAGTCCCAGGCTAGGGTGTTTCTGTGTGGAGTTTGCATGTTCTCCCCTTGCTTGCATGGGTTTCCTCTGGGTATTTCAGTTTCTTCCCTGTACATCCTGAACAGCTCGCCAATCCATCGTAGGGCCAACACACACACACAACCATTCACATTCACACTTCACTTAGGGGCAATTTGGAATAGCCAATTAGGCTAATGTGCATGTTGTTGGACCACGCCACAACAGCCTCACGATGGATGTACGAATTAAGAATTTGCTACGAGCATTAAAAAAACAAATTGTAGCACTCTGCGAGAGTGTCAGGAATCACTACGGATGAGCAGGATGCATCATGAACAGGTTTGTGAAGTCATTAAAATCATTTAATCGTGCTCTACCATAACAAAAATCGTATATATGTGGGAACGACTCCTGAGCGAGTGTGCCAAGTGTCAAATGGGGTAAAGCAAGTCTGTGTTATTGTCCCGACGCTCTTCAGCATGGTGTTCTCTACCATGCTGATTGACGCCTCCCGCGACTGCCAGGACAGTATGCACGTCAGATGCAGGACTGACGATGGGCTTTTCAACCTCAGGCGCCTACAGGCTGTTACAAAGGTGAAGGAGACCGTCAAAAGAGACTTTCAGTTTGCTGATGATTGTGCTCTCAACGCCACCACAGAGCAGATGATGCACTGCGAAATGGACTGCTTCTCACGAGCCTGCATAACTTTGGTCTCATCATCGACACCAAAAAGACTTGTCAAGTACCACTCTGCACCAGGAAATCCCTACCAAGAACCACCCGCCATGGTAAAATGCAGATCCTGCAAATAGGTGACAGCTTTACCTGTCTGGCCATCACACTTTCAAGAGCTTTGAACATTGATGTGGCGGTCGGGAACAAGATTGCCAAAGCCAGCTCTTCCTTTGGCAGACTCCACTAAAATGTTTGGAAAAGGAGAGGACTAAGCATTACCACCAAGCTGAAGGTCTACCGTGCAGTGTTACTTACCACCCTCCTTTATGCCTGTGAGACCTGGACTGTTTACAGCAGAAATGCCAAACAGCTCAACCACTTCCACTTGAGCTGTCTCCGCAGACTCCTACGCATCAAAGGGCAGGACAAAATCTCAGACACTGAGGTCTTGGAACAGGGTGGCATTCCCAGCATCCACACTGTCCTCCAGAAAGCCCAAGCCCGATGTTCCAGCCACGTTGGGTGCCAAAACAAATGCTGTATGGGGGAGCTGAGTCAGGGCAAGCACTCAGTCGGAAGCCAAAAGAAATCTTTTAAGGACTGCCTCAAGGTGTCCCTAAAAAGCTTTGACCTCAGCCTCAACACCTAAGAGACACTTCCCTTTGATTGCCCAGCCTGACTTTTGTGAACGTGATATCACCAGAATGCTGTGAGGGATTTTCTTCAAAATTTGGCCAAATGCTGACTTTGACTTAAGGGTGATTTGAATAGATTTTGAAGGTTATTGGTCAAAGGTCAAGGTCCCTGCAGCCTGATGTATGCCATTCTTGTACATGCGTTATCTTGAGAATGACTTGAAGGATTTCCTTCAAACTTTGTGTTAAAGTCTATTCTGGCTTGAGGATGAACTGAATAGATTTTGAAGGTCAAAGGTCAAGGTCACTGCGAATTGATGAGTGCCATTATTGTGAACGCAATAACGATTCTAAAGAACGATTTGAGGTTGTTTTTTTATGGGTTTTTTTTTTTTTTTTTTTTTTACAAACGTTGCACAAATGTCCACCATGACTCAAGGAGGAGAACGTGTTCGATTTTGAAGGTCATAGATCAAAGGGTTTAGTCCCTGCAGCCTCATATGTGGGTTGTTCTTGTGAACGCAATATTTCGAGAAGGCTAATATTTATGTTATGCAGCAGTTTGACCCCATACACTGACTAGCTCTATAACCTTTGACTAGCTCTGACTATGCTCCTTAAACCATTAAAAAAAACAGGACATCTTCCAATCATTCTACCACTGACGCCATCAGAGCACTGCATCTTGACCTAACACTGACACGGCACTTTCACTGTCTGCTTTATATACCGTGCAGAGGCATACTGCCAGGGAGTAGTTCTACTTTAAAATTGCGGTCTTAGTAAATCAGACTTGAGGTGTAAACAACAACAACAGCAGTACCAACAAAAACTGTTACTTAACAAAGGAAATCATATAATAATTGACATGACTGAAACTTTATGTATGGAGAATTGATTTTACATGTATGGAAGGAGACTCTAGTGTCAGTACTTTATAATATTCAGCAGAAACACTGTCTTTTTAAATTTTTCCCACAAGAAAAATCTTCAGGACAGAGAACTGTTTTCCAATGCATTTGATTCCTTACATACTGCACCTGCAGTATACATAAATGGCCTGCCAGCAGATATTAATGTAATATTTTCCTCTTTTTTCCTATCTCTCTCTCTCTCTCTCTCTCTCTCTGTCTCTCTCTTTCTCTCTCAGTGGGAGCGGAGTTACTGTCTGTGCTGGATGAGAATGAGAATGGTTTCATACTGGAGCACATTCAGAGCTATCAGGAGCAAGCTCATGGTGCTTGGCTTGGCATGAACTATAATTCCAAAGGTATCCTTCGTCCATCCATCCATGCATCTGTTTGTCCCTCCATCCATCCATCCACCCATCTATACATGTATCGGTCTATCTATCCATGCCTCCATCAGTCCAACCATCCATCCATGCATTCATCCATGCATCTATACATCCATCCATGCATTATTACATCCATATGTCCAATTATCCTTGTATCTATCCATCCACCCATCTATTCATCCATCCATCTATCCATATATATATATCCATATTCCTCCATGCATCTATCTGTCTATACATCCATGCATCCATCTATCTATGCATCTGTCTATCCATTCATCCATGCATCCATTCATCTATCCATGCGTCATTACATCAATCGATCCATCCATCTGATTATCCATGCATCTATCTATCCATATGTTATTCCGTCCATCCATTCAATTATCCATGCAGCTATCCATCCATGCATGCATTTATCCGTCCATCAGGCAGGACATATTACCTATCCTGAACCATCACCTGAATATTGGTTTAGGCAAAATTTACCTTGGGTTCAAAATTTAAATTTGGTTTAAATTCATATCCAGTCAGTCATTTAGTGCTTTATTTTCACACTGTATCTCAGACACTCTACCTCTTTGACACTCTACCTCTCCCTCTTCCTGTCTTCGTGTTGTGTAAGCAGGAGGCAGCCTGCAGTGGCTGGACACTTCGGTGGTAGAGTTCACGAATTGGGAGCAGCAGGAAGGTAATCTGAGCATGCTCTCTGCTAACAGCTGCTTCTGGGTGCAGAGTAACACAGGGCTCTGGAAACCTGGATCCTGCAAGAACCGCACACATGGAGTCATCTGTAAACGGCCACGAGGTACGACGTTACCTCCTCACACACACTCCATATAAATCCACAAATGATTAAGTGGTGGAGAGCTAAAGAGTCTCACACACAGACGGGCTGTTAAAGCGTCATGGCCGTTATTTGAAATGATTTCAATACGTGCAGAATCAAACATGACAGGGGGTGTTGTAGGAAAATAACCAATGACATGAAGACATGTGGAGTGGCGTTTTCCATTAACACCACATCCCAAACTGTTTTATTCCTCTCATACCACAGCAGATTACTCACTCACTCACCGAACTGTTATTACTGATAATGATGTTTCATTGTTCTCTGCATACAAGAGTAAAACTTGAAACCCGACCCTCAAAATTTCTAAGATTGCAGGTGATAAAATCACCAGTAGCAAACACTGAGCCTAAAATGCTAGCAGGGGCTAGCCGTAGCCTAATGGTTAAAGAGGCAGCTCTGGGACCGAAAGGTCTCTGGATCAAATCCCAAACCAGCAGGAAAAATGGGTGGTGGCGGCATGCGGGGAGTGAGCTGCACCTTCCCTTCCTCCACCTTCATGGCTGAAGTACCCTTGAGCAAGCCATCTAACCTAATATAACTGCATTTGCCACATTTGGTAGACACCCTTATCCATTTATTAGCAACTTACATTTATCATTTTTATTCAACTGAGCAATTAAAGGTTAAGGGCCTTGCTCGAGGGCCCAACAGTGGCAGGTTGGTGGTACTGGGGCTTGAACCCCCAACCTTTGGATCAGTAAGCCAGCACCAAAGCCTTAACCACTAAGCCACCACTGCCCTACTTTAAGTATTTTCATTTTCTTTTCCTTTTATTCTCCTAGGACTGGAGGATTTCGCCGTAAAAGGTAAAGTGTCATGTTTACTCAACTACATTGTGTTATATCTCACAACCCTGTGCTAATCAGTCCTATTCGATGTACATTTTTAGGATTATGCTACATGAAAATGATAATAATCTTAATTATGACACCTCTTTGTTTCTCTAGCTGATGTAGATCATCTTCCTGCTCTCGTTCTTATTCTGTTGGCTGTCCTGGTCCTGATTGCCCTCATTGTGGGTGGAGTTTATCTATATTGCAGGAAGAGCTCTGGCTCTGGTGGGTCCTATGAGGGCGCTCGGTACAGTCGCACTAACCTCACCCCATCTGAAGAAGCAGAGAAAAACATCCTGGTGTCGGACATGGAGCTAAACGAGCAAGGGGAATAATGAAGGATGATTCATGTTGATGAATGACTCACTGGCCTGCACACATGAGGACGAATTGAAATGACTTCATGCTTTGTTTTTTTGTTTTGTTTTTTTCCTTGTGGTGACATTTAGAAAGCTGTGTGGAGCGCAGCAGATGTCAATCAAACATGAAGGTGGAACTCCACCCCTATTTGTACTGTTGCGTCATACCTGCACACCCAGCACTCAGAATCCACCAGTTTTAACAAATCAGCTCAAAGCGGCTGAACTGCAGTGTTCTTTATTCTTCACGCTAACTATTTTTGGAAATTCCGTTTATAACCATGTATATGTTCCGTACTTAATATCTGGTTCATCGTACAGTAGTTTTAGCATTACAAAAAAAACACATCAGCTCAGATTTTCATACACATACGGACGCGCGCACACAATCCGTACCAAAGTGTTATACCATCGCAGTATTTTTTGCAGACTGTGACTGTGACTGTGACATGGCTCTGTTTTTATGTCTTTTTAATTACCTCCAGCTAAATGGAGAATTAATGGGCGGCACGGTGAAAGAGTGATTAGCACATCCGCCTCACAGCAAGGAGGTCCTGGTTTCAAGTCCCGGGCTGAGGCGTTTCTGTGAGGAGTTTGCATGTTCTCCACATGCTTGCGTGGGTGTTGTCTGGGTACACCGGTTTTCTCCCACAGTCCAGAGACATGTACATTAGGATAATTAGCTGTTCCAAATTGCCCCTAAGTGTGACTGTGAATGGTTGTGTGTGTGTGGTGTGTGTGTGTGTGTGGGGGGGATGGCCCTGTGATGGTATGGCGAGCTGTTCAGGCTGCTCCCTGCCTTCGTCAAGTATTGGCCGAGATAGGCTACAGCCTCCCTTTGACCCTAATTGGAGTAAGCAGTTCAGCAAATGACTAAAAGAGTGACTAAAAGGAGAATTAATTTTTGAGTCCACAAATTATCTGCCTGGGCGTATTTATTTATATATATATAAGATCTTGAGTCGATTTTCCATGGAACAGTGCTCGATACGTCAAAGTAGAGCTAAATATATTGTATGTCTATAT
>JAQMYF010000003.1:14960371-14978756 GCA_030014195.1 Neosilurus mollespiculum | reverse complement strand
GTTGCTGTTCTCTCACCTCTTTGCATGCTCTGTTTCTCTCTCTGTCTCCAGCTGAGTGCTGGGTGCTGTCTGGATGTGATAATCATAGTGATTAGAGATGAAAGAAATTGATATCGTGTGGAGCGTTCGACAATGCCGAGGCGAGACAGAGACATGGAGAGAAGGTTGGGGTAGAAATGAGCTGTGTGGCTTAAAGAATGAGAGTAATTTAAAGGTCTATTCAGGATGGCTGGTGCTAGTTAAAGCTCAACTGTGCCGCTGAGATTAGATGGTGCTTGGCTCTATTTGGAATCTTTTTTTTAAGTGCTGGTTAGCAAATCTTTTGAAAGTTTTTACGAAAAAGATCCAAGGAAAGTGGCACAAACTACAGCGTCTATCTTTTTTAGCATATTCCAGTTGCATGCATGAATGGATTCAAACTAATCTTTGTCTCTTTGGCCACTCCTGTCGTGCGTGTGTCCCCCCCCGTCCACCTAGCATTCTTTAGGTTTTAGATTCAGTAGGGTTATATTTTTTCCTTAGGGTTTTTTTTTTTTGCTCTCGTTTTCCTTTTGGCGAGGTGTGGGGTTGAAAAGGTGCTGCGGCCAAATGTGGAATGTCAAGTCAGCAAGTGGATCAGGTCTGGAATCAATTTTAGCTTCTGAGGAAAGAGAGAGAGCGAGAAAAGCAGGGGCAAAAGAGCCTTTAGGTGAACAGGACTCAGCATGATACAGTATGTACAAGTTCAAACTGAAAAGTCCTTGCAGTGCCTCTAGTGGACAGTCTTTGTCATTACAGTAAGCAAAGTCTGTGGTTGCTCAGAAATAGATATTTTCTAAGAATTATTTTTTATTCCTGTGTACATGTTATGTATGCATTTTACAACACAATGACTGGCCAGGAGAGGGTATAAATATCAATATCTCCTGTCATGTCCTTGTTCACTGTTGGAGGGTTGTTCAAGACACAGTCAGCCTGAATCATCCTACACTTTCAGAATTTTATAAAAGGCCATTTCCTCAGCAGAGCAACTGCCACGTAGGCGAGTTGCAGTGCACACAATTTTTTTTTTATAGCCTCATAAAATGTTTCAGCTTTTAGCACTAATCCTTTGTCGAATGATTACATTTCCCCCACTTTTTACAAGAAACATAGACTGTACAGACTATATAGACATGATATTTGATTTACAAAACTAGCAAAAATCAGGTTGCTAAAAAAAAGTATTTTATTTCATATATATAATCATATATTTATGGTTTTATAACTGGTCGAGATTTCAGTCGTTGCCCATTAACCTTAGAACGTGCGTTATATTGATGGCATCAGCGAGGAGGCAGTGTCTCCATGCCACCATACAGATCCATAAGACTAGAATACATACTACTGTTAATACCTAAACTATTTTACTGAATTTGGCTTAAGACCAGGACATGAGCTGAGTAGCTAACTATCATTGCTAATCTCTTACAGATGCATATAATAGGTTACAATCTTACGGGACTGCTTCTGACCAGATTATTTAACCCGAAATGCTTACACTCACTCACTCATTTGCCAAACGGTTTAATTCTACTATGGTTGCAGGGAAGTTTATCACAGCCGACACTAGGCGAAGGCGGGGTACACTCTGAACTGCTCGCAAGACCGTTGCAGGGTCAACATTCATACATGGGGCAATTTGGAACAACCAATTAGCTTAACGTGCATGTCTTTGGACTATGGGAGGAAACTGGAGTACCCATAGGAAACCCACACAAGCACAGGGAGAACATGGAAACCCTACACTGAAACGCCATCGGGCCCAGGACTCGAACCCAGGACCTTCTTGCTGTGAGGTGGACGTGCTAACTTCTACGACACCATACCGTCCTACAAAGCTTGGATTACACAACATTTTTTATCCACTTTCAATCCAAGGCCTTTTTAAGCATCAGGCAAAGAGTCCTGTTTAAATCTTTTGTCTTTGTACATGTTTTTTATGGAGCTAAATTGCTTCAAACCTCTCATTCTGTGGCTTCTGGTCAGCTAACTATCTGACTGACCAAAGCGTCCAATGAAAAATACTCCATACACTATGCTATAAATTAATTCTAGTCAGAAGGTGTTGATTAAGTTTTTAAAACAGTAGTTTGGGTTGTAATTAAAATCAAACATTGTATTTTTTCAAATACATTAGCATTTCTCTTGTAACAGTTTATTCACGGGGACCTATCTGGTTGATGGCCGCTTAATCTAAGGCTAATACACTCCCTCATCTCACTCATTTGCCGAACTGTTTAATCCCACTAGGGTTGCAGGGAGGCTGGAGCCAATCTCAGCCGACACTGGGTGAAGGTGGGGTGCACCTTGAACAACTCGCCAGATCCCTGCAGGGCAACACACACAAACACTCACACTCACACCTAGGGGCAATCTTCAACAGCTAATTAGCCTAACAAGCATTCTTTGACTGTGGGAGAAGGCGGGGTACATCCTTAACAGCTCACCAGACAAAGGGCGACACACACAACCATTCACAAAGACAAAACCACACCTAGGAGAAATTTTAAATAGCCAATTAGCTGAATGTGCATGTCTTTGGACTGTGGGAGGAAACCAGAGTACCCAGAGGAAACCCACACAAGCACAGGGAGAACATGCAAACTCCATACAGAAACGTCCTTGCCAAGGCTGGGACTCAAACCCAGTAGCTTCTTGCTGTGCAGCGGACGTGCTGACCGCTATGCCACCGTGCCGCTCAGGCTAATACACATCGTCATTATTATTTTTTTTTAATTGTTTTGTAACAAATAAAACAGTTTCTATTTTTTCTACCACTTTTAAGGCAGACATCCAATATAATCTGAGGCTAATAGTAAATGGATAAGTAAAATAAATGACCAATTATGAATGGGTCAGGAATTTTTGAGGCCATAGGTTTTCAGCCATAGAAAAGTTTGCTTTCGGGTTTCTGACCAGCTTTTTTTTTTTTTTTTTTTTTTTTTTTTTTTTTTTTTTTTTATTTTTTTTTTTTTTTTTATTAATTTTTTTTTTTACTACTGTGAAAAAAACTGACAGGCTGGTGAGGGAGCAGCACTTTAAAGCTGCTGCAGTGTAAGTGATAACTAGAAATAACATCATAGGGATGTTCAAATGCATTGTATAACTATACAGCTAAAAACAACATACTATTCGGCAATAAATGTAATAAAAAAATGGGATTCATCATAAATAGTGGTGGTATAAGAGGAATAAAGCACATATCGGTATGTAAAAATAATCCCCTTTCACCTCAAGTCACTATTGTTAGCAACTTAGCGGCATTGTGGCATAGTGGATAGCACATCCGTCTCGGAGCAAGAAGGTCCTGGCTTCCCAGGTTACAGCGTTTCTGTGTGGGGTTTGCATGTTCTCTCTGTGCTTGCGTGGGCTTCCTCCAGGTACTCCAGCTTCCTCGTACAGTCCAAAGACATGCACATTTGGCTGTTTCAACTCACTTGTAGGTGTGATTGTGAATAGTTATGTGTGTGTTGGCACTCTGATGATCTGATGAGCTGTTCAGGGTGTACCCCGCCTTCGCTCAGTGTCAGCTGAGATACGTTTCACGGCAAATCCTCGTGACCCTAATAGGAGTAAGCAGTTCAGTGAGTGAGTGAGTGAGTGAGCTTAGCAGCACTGTGGCATTGCGATTAGCATGTTCTCTCAGCAAGAAGGTCCTGGGTTCGAGTCCCGCGCTAAAGTATTTCTGTGTGGAGTTTGCATGTTCTCTTTGTGCTTGCGTGGGTTTCCTCTGGGTATACCGGTTTCGTCCTACAGGAAAAGATTAGGCTTACTGGTTGTTCCAAATTGCCCGTAGGTGTGTGTGTGTGTGTGTGTGTGTGTGTGTGTGTGTGTTGGTCCTGTGATGGTCTGGCAAGCTGTTCAGGGTGTACCCCACCCTCACCCAGTGTCAGCTGAGATACGTTTCATGGCAAATACGTGAATGAGTGAGTGAGAGTAGCTTACTTTTACCACTCTGTGAGGAGGCCCCCTGCTGGCTGTGGGGCCCATAACATCCATTTGGTTCACTTAAAGGAGTTGCATGGCCCTGTTATGATTAATTTACTTTAATCTACAATTATTTGATAGTATTGGAATTTAAAGCAAANNNNTTTAATCTAAAATTAGTTGATAGTATTGGAATTTAAACCAAAAAAAAAAAAAAATATATATATATATATATATATATATATATATATATATATACCAATGTGACAACAGTGATGCTGATGGCTCATAACTACATCTTTACTTATTGGCTGTAAGGTCTCACATGACCCGTGTGACAAAATGACACTGTACATGACCCATGACCCTGTTGAATACTGTAATGACCTTTCAGTAGATGCAAAAAACAATTCTTTCTTTATGTCAGGAGAAGTAGAGGAATTGATTCGATTCTTTGTCAGAGCAGTTTTCAGATTTTTTTTTTTTCCAATATACACCTGTTGGCTACTTCTTTTTAAATCTTTTTTGTTGGTTTCATATGAAATAAAGTATATGTTGGCTATGCGGCAGTCTACAGATCGATGTTCCAGTGATCACTGTTCTGTTTTTTTTGACATTCTTGCTTTGGGGTGTACAGCTACTCATTCTGAATCACTAGGTTTATCTTTCAGCTTGAATTTTTATGACGAGGGATCATAGGAGCTTTCTCAAAATAAAAAAGCAGTGAACTCTGGTTAACTCTTGCTATGAAATGACACGTCTGCCTGTCATGTACCGGAAAAAAAAGAAACTTGAAACTTATTTTAAAGAATGACATTTGGCCAGATTTTGACTAGCACAGTGTGTGTGTCTCACAACTGTGACAACAGGGTAAGTAGATGGTGATGGCGCATACGTCTCATCTGTTCGGAGATAGAACTGAATCTAAATTTTACACACTAGATGGCTTCTTTTAGTTTTTGCTTTTCAAAACCAGTTGCCCTTTTACTTAAAAAAAAGGGAACAGTGTGACATAAGAGAGTCTTTGTTATCTGGTACACCACTTATCACTGACCACCAGGCCACCTGGAAGTGTTTACTTCAGCAGTAATCCTCAAGGTCTCACAGGTTTAAAGGCTTGTAGATAATATCATCTTGTTTACTTGTACGTACAGCAGGATCCATGTAGGAGACTACACTGAAATTATACGATGATGCTTTTTTTTAGTCGGTAGCACTGCTGCCTCATACCAAGAAGGTTCTTGATTCAAATCTTGCACAAGGACCTTTCTGCGTTGCGTTTGCAAACCCTCTCTGTGCTTGTGTGGGTTTCCTCTGGGTGATTCAGTTTTCTCCTACAGTCCAAAGATATGCACATTAGTTCAACTCTGCCGACTGATTACCTTTTCACACCAAGTCAACTGGGATTGGCTGCAGCTTCCCCCATGAACCTGACGGATTTTGACCTGATCTATGCCTGGCCAAAAAAAAAAAAAAAGCCGCATCCACAGATATGTTTTTGTTTCGCCTTAAGCCTTGCTTTCAGCATGTAATCGTCATGCCATTGTTTCAACAAACATAAGCAACAATATATTTATTTACATCCAGTGTCGGGTTCATTTCTCACCGACGTCTTGAATTGATGAGGGAGAAAATTGAACCACTCCATAAAGTCTTCTCCAGCACATCATGAAAACTTTCAATCGGGTTAAGGTCAGGACTCTGGGGTGCCGATACATATGTGAAAATGATCACAGTACATCATTCAGTACATTCAGCTCATCAGCTGACTTCATTTTATTGCCATATCAATTCCCAGCTTAGGTGTTTCTGTGTGAAATTTGCATGTTCTCCCCTTGCTTGCGTGGGTTTCCTCAGGGTACTCCGGTTTCCTCCCACAGTCCAAAAACATGCACAAATTGCCCCTAGGTGTGAGTGTGAATGACTGTGAGTGTTGGCCCTGCGATGGTCCAGGGTGTACCCTCGCCCAGAGTTGGATGAGATGGACGCTAACCTCCCCGCAACCCTAATTAGGATTAAGCGGCTTAGAAAATGAATGATTGAATGTTGCTGAGCCTCGACCTGACCAACTGGAGCAACAATGCCATGGAGATTACATGCTATGATCAAGGCTAAAGGCTCTCCATGAAAATAAACGCCAGGTGGTGTATTATTTATACTGTATGGACAAAAGTTTTTGGACACTTGACCATAACACTCACATGTTTCCCGATCATTTGACCTCAGGTTTCATTCCTCTTTGCTGTTATAATTTAAAAATACATGGATCTACACATTTACTGGACTGAACACTGTCTACACTGGCCTGATTGATAGGTAGGGTAGACTGGGGTTAGTTGGAACAATTTTTCGAAAATCATCCATTTCTTAAGAAGGGATTTCTATTTCAAAGAATACCTCCATTGCTGAAAGCATTACAATGTTCTCTACAAATGGAGCATAAAAACCTTTAAGATTCCTTTAAGGTTATAGGTATAATCCAGTACAACCAAGACTGGTTTTAGTGTTCCAACCATCCCCACCACTGAGGTTAGTTGAAACCTGGCTTGGGGTATGTTGGAACATCACATATCGTACTGTTTTTGAACTTATTTATAACTTTATTGTTCTTGAGAAGATCCTCCTCATTACCCATCTTCATGACTTAGCGTTGAAGTGTGACGTGTGGTTTTGCAAAGTCATTTGCTACAGCACGACATGGCCTTTGATTTTTTTAGGACTTCTGCTACCACTCTTTCCATGACATCAGGTGGCCACAATTTGTTTTTCGTTTATAATTCCGCATGGCTGAGTCTAAAATTAAGACACAGACTGGTATAACAATTTTGCTTTAGGATTTTGATTGTCGGGGGTTAGTTGGAACAGTGTTTCAACAGACTCCTGTCCCCATGTTTCAGCTAACCCCAAGCAGCCATCTTGCCCTTCCATGCACACCACACAGTGGTTTTTTTTTTTGGTCTCAGAATATAGCTAAGATATCCGGCTTTGAGGTTTTGGGGAAAAAAAACTCATATTCAAATACTGTCACTATTTTCTTAGCCAACTTTTCTTTGTGGTGAAATATTTGGTCAGATTGTCAAAAAATCATACAAACCTTTCTCCTCTAAACACCTATTTGTTCCTTCTTCATGACACTCAACTGAGTGTTGTTGTTCTCCCCTAGAGGGCAGCAGCTCACCTCAGCAGTTTTTACTTTTTTTTTTTTTTTTTTAAATCCTCAATATTTCAACTTACCCCGCGTTCCAACTAACCCCAGTCTCCCCTAAAACTGTTGTGCTGTTTTACTCCTGAGCTTACTGACTAATCAAAGCTAGAGCCTCTCTTTTTCTGTATTCTGTACTAGGAGTTCAAGTACTCCGTCACAGGTTACCTTCCCAGTATTTTAACTGGTATCCATTTATATTACTGGTTAAGGCCTCATCCAGGGATCTTAGCACCATGGGGGTCTAATGGGATTTGAACCCATGACATTGCAATCATGAGCCCAGCACCCTAACCACTGCACAACTGGCTGCTAACATGATTGACAGGCAAGCTGATAGATCTCCTGGTCGTGTATATTTTAGGTGAAACATTACTACGTGCAGCAATATTCTGACTTCAGGTGGAATGTCTGGCAAAGTTAATGAATCAGGTAGAAATTTGACACACACACACACACACACAACATATTATAGACCCTGATTAACACTGATGAACAAGATGCTTCAAAAACAAAAAACACTTGTTCTGTTTGCATTCCTGATGAGGCACTGACTGATATTTACCACAAGGGGGCAGGATTTACTTACCAAGTTCCCTGCCCTTGCTAGAATCTGCACATTGCATTGATGGCACAGGGTTTGAAATTCAATTCCTTTGCTTGATATAACAGTTGCAACATTATGCCCAATCTATAAAAATGGATTTCAAACACATGTTTGGATGGCAAACTGGATAGTGTCCTGGCCATGCACCGTTTCCTCATTGCAGATTGTTACCAAAAAGTGGGGTGTGTGTTTATTAGTGTGTCATGTTATTCCCTAATCTCAAAGCAAATCAAACAGAAGTGCTTGTTTCAGCAGTGTACTGCCGTAGCTTTCACTGGGTTCTCCGGCTTCTGCAGCCAGCCGTGTACTTTACGGGCATGTTTGTTCCAAACTGTCATGTTAGACCTGTCTGAGTTCAGACTGAAAGAGCAGCGAGCAGATACATGGAGAGCTTGTTGATAATTTGTGAGTGTGTAGACATCTGATGACAGGTTTTGTATGGATTCTGTGAACACACAGCAGTGAGATTAGACTAGATCATGTTTGTTTTATAGTGCCACTCAGCAGGCGTTGTGTGTGTGTGTTTTGCAGGGTTGAGTGGCTGCTGACTGTGTTCCAGGAGCTTCATTAACAACCTAATTAATAAGGCAGACACGTGCACAGTGTAAAAGAGCAGACAAGTGTCTTAAAGGAATACTCCAGAATTCTTAACCTGACTCTATTCATCACAGCTGTAGCAAATGTGTGCACTATGGATATGACTTGGTTCCCTGTAGTAAGAAAATAATGGGAAACCTTTTCACTTATGACGTGCTTATAATGGAAATCTAGGGGCAGTTGTTGAATTCTGTTAATATATAAACATACAATAAGACAATTTCTTCTTTTTCATTTGCTGAAACGCTTAAACCTACTACGGTCGTGGGGAGGCTGGAGCCTATCTCAACTGACTCTGGGTGACAGCGTGATACACCCTGAACAGCTCGCCAATCCACCACAGAGCCAACACAAACGCACACACCTAGGGCCAGTGTGGAACAGCCAGTTGGTCTAATGTGCATATCTTTGGGAGGAAACCAGAGTACCCAGAGGAAACCCATGCAAGCATAGGGAGAACATGCCATCTCCACATAGAAACACCCTCATCTAGCCCGCGCCTCAGACACACGAGCTTCTTGTTGCAAGGCGGACGTGCTAACTACTACGCCACCGTGCGGCCCTACTAAAAGCTTTTTGAAACAAAAAATATGATTGAGTTTACATAGTTTTGGTTTGTCTGACCCTGAAACAACACTCAAAAACATAGAATGTTCTGAAACCTTCACTCGTCTATGATTGGTCTAAATATCAGTGTTGCTTGGATCACTGCAACCCAGCACATATTTTAGCTAAATTACGGTTTATTGAATGACGTGTTATTCAAAAACATTTCATGCATGCACAGTGAAGCCTCCTCTCAGTTTGGTAGGCTGCTAAACACTGGAGCGTCACAGATTTCTTAAAACAAATAACTGAAAAAGGTTTTTTATCTTCTTGATAAGTCTTTTGGGCTTTTATACCCGAGCCTATTGGCTCATCAGACCGGAGCTTATCCCCGGTTTCTGTAGCGTGAAGCGACTAGGAGGTGAAGCGACTCCTCCTGGATGGGACCCTAGTCCATTGCAGGTTACCTTCCCAGTATTTTTACTGGTACCCATTTATACTGCTGGGATAGAGGCACAGCTGGGATAGTGCCACTGCAGAGGCACACTTGTCATTAAGACCTTGATCAGGGGTCTTAGCACGGCGGGGGTCCAACGGGGATTTGAACCCTTCACATATGTCCATCTATCTATATTCCCATTTTGCATCCATCATGCACTGGGCTACATTCATAGTGTCTGTTGCAATGTATGTTTTTACCTGAGTGGGTTGCAAACCTTCTGCAAAATCTATTCGCTAGGATAAACATCCATTCACACTCACATTCATCACCTTTCGGTAATTTATAGTTGCCAGTTGACTTAGATGGTCCTGGGTTCAGGTTCCGGGCTTGGGTGTTTCTGTGTGTACTTGTGTGGTTTTCCTCCAGGTGCTCTGGTTTCCTCCTGCAGTCCAAAAACATGCACATTAGGCTAATTGGCTGTTCCAAACTGCCCCAGGTGTGAATGTGGGTGTAAATGGTTGTGTGTGTGTTGGGCCTGGCAAGCTGTTCAGGGTGTACCCCACCTTCACCCAGTGTCAGCTGAGATAGGCGGCAGCCTCCCTGTGACAGTAATAGGATTAAGCTGTTCAGCAAATGAGTGAGAGAGTGAGTGAGTGATTGAGTGAGTGAGTGAAAGTGACTCACTCACTCACTACACTCGGCCAGTGTAGTGACCACAGCAAAATCTAGGAAGAGGAGAAAGGTATTAGGTAAATAATTCCCAAAGTTATTTGTAGGATTTTAACGAACTTTATTACATAGAAGCACAACAATCAGAAGTAATTCCACTTACACCTTCCCAAAGGTTCTGGGCTGTCTATGCACCATTAGGAAGAAACTCAGGCACGTCCATGTTTACTTTGATCTATGTTGCTATCAGAATGAATAATTTCTAGTCCTTCCATCTCTGAAAAGATGAAATATTTACATTAACAGCATGGCTGGGCCGAAGAATTTATATCCAAAAAACTTTAATGTTAATGCAAAGCATAAAAAACAACAACGACCTTTCAAATGATACTCATCAACTGCCCTTTATGTAGCATTCTAAGTGACTTCACTGCAGTGAAAAACACTAGAGTTTTCCTTTAACAAAGCCCTCTGGCCATCTGTCAGTAATTCCACTTCAGCTCTGCTGTTTATGAGAGAAGAGAGATGGCAGTCAAATTTTTGTTCACAATAATCATAGAGGTGGTGCGACCGTGAACGAAAGAGTGAGTGAAAGTGTGAGAGTGGGAATTGCCTGAGACCGAATTGAACGATACTTCAGCTGTGTATAAAGCTATCTTGCTACAAATTTGAGGCTGTGTGTGATGATAGATGCTTCATTGTTGTCATAAATTGCCTCACTAGGCAGCCACTAAGCATTTGAGAGAGAGAGAGAGAGAGAGAGAGAGAGAGAGCGAGAAAGAGAGAGAGAGAGGACATAAGGACTGCAGAGGAGGACATGATGTAAAAGGGATTATCTTGTTCTGGAAGACAGAATTTGAAGCCGTAACAATGTTTGTCTTTAAGAAAAAAATAAAAAGCTGATTAACTCTGTGTGTAAGAGGCAGAGTGTCGGAATGCACACCAAAATTTCTAATCCCATAACAATGGATCTTGTTCTGCAGAGCTAGCATGCTAGGCAGCAAGTCCTTTAAAAAAGATAATCATGAATGAACAGCATTAAAGTTATATACAAATACCCTGGAGACCAAGATGGGATCAATTGTTAAGTAATATGTAATCATGTTAAGATTATGTATCAGAGGTGAGATGGTGCGACATGGTGGCGTAGCAGTGGTTAGCATGTCCACTTCACAGCAAGAAGGTCCTGGGTTCGATTCTCGGGTACGGGTGTTTCTGTGTGGAGTTTGTATGTTCTCACTGTGCTTGGGTGGGTTTCCTCTGGGTAATCTGGTTTCCTCCTACTGTCCAAAGACATGCACATGAGGCTAAGTGACTACTCCAAATTGACCGTAGGTGTGGATGGAGGTGTGAATGGTTGATTATGTGTTGCCCTACGATGGTCTGGCGAGCTGTTGACCCAGTGTCAGCTGAGATCCCCCGCGACCCTAGTAGTAGGATTAAGTGGTTCAGCAAATGAGTGAGAGAGAGGTGAGTTGGAGCCAATCCCAGCTGACATTGAGCATCAGGTACACTCTGGAGATTAATAGCCATTCATACTCACATTTACACCCATGAGAATAACTTAGAGTTATCAGTTGACTTAACCTGCATGTATTTAGATGGTGGGAGGAAACCCAAGCACCCAGATGACCCCTGCAAGCATGAGGAGAACATACAAACTCTACACAAAAAGACCCCAGTCAGCTGCAAAGTGAACCCAGAACCTATGTGCTGTGAGGCAACAATACTAACCATGGCACCATGCAGTGCTATTAAATAATATGAATACTCAGCCTGGCAGCATGGTGGTGCAGTGGTTAGCACGTCTGCCTCATAGCAAGAAGGCCTGGGTTTGATTCCCGGGCTTGGTGTAAGGTGTTTCTGTGTGGAGTTTGCATGTTCTCCCTGTGCTTGTGTGGGTTTGCTCTGGGTACTTCGGTTTCCTTCCACAGTCCAGAAACATGCACAGTAGGCTAAGTGGCTGTTCTAAATCGCCCCTAGGTGTGAGTGTGAGTGTGAATGGTTGTATGAGTGTTGGCCCTGAGATGGCCTGGTAAGCCGTCCAGGGTGTAACTCACCCTCGCCCAGAGTCGGCTGAGATGGATGCCAGCCTCTCGTTGATCCTAATTAGGATTAAACGGCTTGGAGATAGAGATGCACCTTAAAATGTTCTGTTTATCAGTCGGGTGACCTTGAACAATTAAATATATGCATGTTTATGTTTTATGGTGTTTTATAGGGGACGGCTTTATGTTCCAATACCTCATTGGTCCAACAGCCCAACTCATATGAGATACCTTATTCAGTTCAGTGGGGCTAGGGTTAGAGCTGTCGGTCAAATGGACTGTCAGAATATAGGGCTGTAACCTTCATGATGTGGATGGCTTTGACAGTGTTCTGTAGCTAATAAAACAGCTTATAATATGAACCTGAAAGTGCTTTAAACTGAAGGTGTCTGTGAATGTTCTGTGGTACAGGAATTGGACGTTAACAGAGTTATTTGATTAAGGCACAAACCAATTTTCCCTTCGTTCCTCCAGTTGCTATTAATGTGGTTAGAAATGAACATGCCTGCATCTACTGTGATAAAGCAGCACAGCAGGAGTTGAGATTTGAAACCGCAGTGGTATTTTTAAACCTTCTTTGGTCCAAAATTGCATTTGCGTTATTGTCAATCAAGGAGGCCTCTTAACCACCTGTGCCTCTGCACAGAATGAAATCTTAAAAGTCCAGTCCCTTTCTATTTATTTATTTATTTATTTTATAACTTATGACCATACATTTTGCTCTTGGTCTTTTATATGAGTTTTTCTTGACACTGTCACCTCTGGTTGTACATCATAGATCTAAATATAAATCTACATTAGGATTTCTATAAAGCTGCTTTCTGACATTATTCAGAAAAGCACAAAGTACAACTGATTATTTGGTGCATTACAAATAAGAATAAATGACCTAATTATAGCCAGTAAATCAAAAGCATTAGTATGCACTAAACATTGTACCGGGTAAGGTGGCATAGTGGTTAGCGTGTCCGCCACACAGTGAGAAGGTCCTGGGTTCGAGTCCTGGACTCGGCTCAGGCGTTTCTGTGTGGAGTTCGCATGTTCTCCCTGTGCATGCATGGGCTTCCTCCAGGTGCTGTGGTTTCTTCCTACAGTCCAAAGACATGCACATTAGGTTAATTGGCTGTTTCAAATTGCCCCTAGGTGTGAATGCGAGTGTAAATGGTTGTCTGTGTGTCAGCCCTGCAATGGTCTGGCGAGCTGCTCATGGTGCACCCTGCCTTCACCCAGTGTCAGCTGAAATAGTCTCCAGCCTCCCCGTGACCTTAATAGGATAAAATGGTTCGGCAGATTCATAGAAAGCAAGGTCTAAGAGTAAATGTTGTGAAAAGGAAGAAGGCATGTGATTCCAAAAGAGCTAGACAGCCAGTCAGCCTACTGTGCATGTTTTTCGACTGAGGGAGGAAACTGGATAGCCCAGAGGAAACCCATGCATGCACGGGTAGAACATGTAGACTCCACTCTGAAACGCCACGAGAATGATGTGCTAACCACTACGTCAGCATGCCGTGGACATTTCCAGGAAGGTCCAGAGTGATGGAGTAAACAACAACAATAACAACAACAACAACACCTCCAGTAAGCATCAGTTCTGTGGACAGAGACACCTTGTTGATGAAAGAAGTCAGAGATGAGTGGCAAGATTAGATTGCGCTGCTAGCAATGTTATACTGACTCAAATAAGCATCTTTGCTTCTGTCATGAACAGAAAAGCATCTCAAAATGCACAGCACGCTGAACCTTGAGGCAGATGTGCTACAACAGCAGAAAAACAAAATGAGATTCCACTCTTGTCAAACAACAAGTGGATGGAGGGACACACATCAGAGTGTTCAGGTAACTTCTGCTCTGTCTCTACCAGCTGGTCAAAGAGCAAAAGTTTTTTTTTTTTGGCAAAGAACAAAGCTTTTTGGTGTGAAGAAAGCAGGCTGGAGGATTGAGTGTTAGATGTTGTGGGTTTTTTAAGGAAATTCCTATACTAGAAGGGTGAGTTGAAGCAATTAACCACTGTGAGTTCACACACCAAATCCTGGCTATCAAACATCCTGCTTGTAAAGAACGGCGGGATAAAAACAGTATCGAATAATGAAAACTGTTAGACTTGAGCACATTCCTTACTTTATTAGTTTAATCATTTAATATTTATGCGTCATATCAAAAGATCATCAGGGGACATTTGAGGAGACACGACACTCTGTGTGTGTGTGTGTGTGTGTGTGTGTGTGTGTGTGTGTGTGTGTATGTGTGTGTGTGTGTGTGTGTGTGTGTGTGTGTGTGTGTGTGTGTCCGAACAGCTGCTGTCCGCCGATGCAATGTTGCAGTTGCCATTCTGAAATCCAGACCAGATGCATACAGTACAAGACACATTAGTGTATCGGTCTCATCCCATCACGGTGAATTTAGAGCCAACACTACCGTCTGTGTGCGTTTGTGCATGAGGCAGCATGTGTGTTCAATATAGGTGTGAATTTTGACTGATTTCCCTGGTGCCTTGTTGCCTTCTGAGGTTTGCTGGCTGACTGGCAGCTGTGTGTGCATGTGTGTGTGCGTTTGTGTGTCTGTCTGTGTGTGTGTGTGTGTGTGTGTGAGAGAGAGAGGGCGACTCACAGACAGTCAAATGTGAAATCAAGACAAATATATTGAGGGCTCTATTGTTTGTTTTCGAAGGGCAGAAAGCCATATTGTACCGCAGCAGGTTTTTGGCTGATCTGTAACAGTGTCTGCAGTCCTGCTGTGTCAATCACCAGTCACATGACAGCCGATTGGCTAAGAGCTGTGACGGACAGGGACAAGGAGCAGGATGCGCTGCCAGACACCCGCTCACACAGCACCTGGTCTTATACTCTTATGTACAGCAGCCAAACATTTGCGTATGTGTGTTTTATGTGTCAGCCTTAGTAACAGATGCTACTGGGCTTCACAGTGCTGCCTCTTATCACACTGTCGACTGAAAACGAACTGACGATTGCTTTCAACACTAGCTGGAGTGTGAGTGCTACATTTGTAAGCTACAGATGCTAAACATGATCTTTTTAAAGATGAGACTTAGAAAGGGCAAGCAAAATTATTTATTTATTTATTGTCTGGGCTGAAGACACTGCAGGAACAGTTCATGTGCCTTAAAGCGATCAATCTGAACTGCTTCTGTGGTCTATGTGCGATTATCATCAGCAAGAGTTTTGACACACTTCCCTTTAGTGAGAAGTTCTAAGCTCAAATATATTTAAGGGAAGAATTTGTGATGTTAGCATAGACATGTAAATAAATGTGCCTCGGTTTTCTTTCTGAAAACCACACACAAAATGTTCAGGAAAGTCGAAATAAACCAAATTTTATTTTGATGTAAGGCCTCTTGGCATGGTGAAGTAGTGGTTAGCACGTCTGACTCACAGGAAGAAGATCCTGAGTTCATGCGTTTCTGTGTGGACACATTTTTTCTGCCGGTCCGACAATCGAACCAGTGACCTTTCAGTCCTAAACCCGCTTCTCTAACCATTAGGCCCCCAATTAGCACAATACAAGGAATTTAATGTTAACGCCAATACTTTACACCTTGAATAAAGTTGAACTTATTCACATTACTAAAATTAAAAAATATGTTAATTTATGTAAATGTATGTTGTAATCCTTGAGAAAATCGACACCAGCTAATTTCACGATCTAGCTCCCGTTCGAGTATCAGCGTCAGTGATTACACGATTTCTGTAATATTAAATCAAGCAGAACATAAACCAATTAACTGAAATGAAGAGTGAATGGAAATACAGATGAATACAATGCAAGTTGCATTTCCTCTTACATCTGCTTTACTATAAAAGCTTGCCAAGTATGTTGACCTTGTTGTGACCTTTCTCCTAGGCACCAGACAGAATGTGCAGCCATAGCATTCAGTTATGGCTGCTGTCTGAGAGAGAGAGAGAGAGAGAGAGAGAGAGAGAGAGAGAAATGATACTGATCTGTGTATAACCCAGTTTGTATGTAATCTCCCGATGTAATGAGCTTGTGAGGAGCGTACTTAGCGGAGAAACACTTTTTTCCCCGCACTTACATATGCAGTGTTTCAGCTTCAAATCATCCTGATTATGGTGTAAAAGCTGCTTATATAAATAGAGTCAGGAAAGATCTTGATCACTTATTCTCAATCTCATTAATCTTAACTCTTTAGAACACACACACACACACACACACACACACACACACACACAAACGCACACAAAAGGTTCACACTCACCTACCGAAAGTTTCCTTGGCAACACCAATTTCTAATTTTGATGAACACGAAAGCCAGAGTACACACACCCGATTTAAACCTAGAGACCACACACTTCTCCACTGACGTACTTGTTCTAAAATCAAACGCTTTAACACATATATTCTCACTCACTCATTTGCGTAACCTGATAATCCCCTTTTAGGGTGGTCGGGCCAGCCTGGGGTACACCCTGAACAGCTCACTAGACCACTGCATGGCAAAACACACACAACTATTTAAACTCACTCACACCTAAGGGCAGCCAATTAGCCTAATGTGCATTTCTTTGGACTGTGGGAGGAAACCAGAGCACCTGGATGAAGCCAACACAAGCATGGGGAGAACATGCAAAATCCACAAGTGCCTCAGCCTGGGACCTCGAACCCAGGACCTTCTTGCTGTGAGGCGGACGTGCTAACCACTATGCCACCATACCCCACATAGACATATTAAGAAACACAAATAGTCCTCTTTGATGCTGACATTTTGCTTTTGACCCAAGTGTCACTGATGTTACTGCAGATTAACCCTCACTGTGTGTGCACGGTACTGTATGGTCAACAAAGAACCAAAGCATGGACTTATAAAATAGCGGTAGTATAAATGGTTTGATAGTAAACAAAGATCCACACATTGGGATGGACTGGAAAAGGAGTGGCTTTCCTTTGTTTTTATCAGGGTATGTTCTTGTTCTGGGATCTGTCTGCAAGTGCAGAGTGTGTGTCAGACAAGTCACATACTCTTTCCAGGTAGGTGGGTGAGAAAGGTGTGTGCGTGTGTGTGTGTGAGGGTGGTGCTTTATCAGTGGTTTATGGGCTCCTTGAGTTTAACTGGCAGCCAAAAGAGAGGTATAAGGTGTGTGTGTGTGTGTGTGTGTGTGTGTGTATGCTTAGGGCACAGGATGCAGACACACACATACACACAGAATAATCCTCTTACTCTCAGTGTGAGCTGTAATGCTCCGTTGGTTCATGGCTGTTGCTGCCAACCTCATCTACCCCCTGCCTTTACAAAACCACATGCCACATGTGCACTAACAATGTTTCATGAGATAACGGACGGTAATAGGTTTATTAGGACAGAATACCTGCTGCATAGAGTTAAAGTACCAAATCGTTACTCTGAAGCAAATTCGACATCTCCTTTAGCTTTATGGCACAATTGTTGCCATGTAAGTTATTTTTCAGATTTTTTTAATCTATAACCTATAACTCTATAACTCTTATCCTGTAGTAATAAAAAGGTCAGACCTCAGCGGAAATATGTTCACTTCACCAGCCACTTTGGAAATCCATTTCGGAGAAGACTATAGCTCCTCCCACTCAGCACATCCATCTCATATTATACAGTAGATCTCTGAACACCTAGCTTCCTTAGTTGACCAAGTTTTTTCTTTGTTCAGAAGCCAAATTTGGAACCAAATGTGTTGCGCTTATTTCCCCCCTTAACCTCTCGAGACCCCACTGTCCTCATACATATTTTCTCCCATCAATACTGTGTGTATGTCCTTGTAAGATCTTCATATCCATTCGGTATTACCCTTTTGCCAAACTTCTTCTTGTTAGAAGACATTAATCAAGTTCAAATTATCGGGAGGTGAGGGACAGAAGTGGTGTGAAGAAATGAGAAGACACACATTAAAGCACTTAAAACATTAAGTTTTAGGTCTCAGTAGGATATATATATTCTTATATCTATTTACAAGCTTACTGCAAAGGAATTCCTTAAAATATTGAAAACTGAGGAAGATAATTGTGACACTGTACACTCGCCAAACACTTTATGAGTAACTAATTGGCCTTGGGTTTGAGTCCCAGTTTAAGTAAGGGCTTTTCTGTGTAGAGTATGCATGTCCTCCCCAAGCTTGCGCGGGTTTCCTCACAGTATCCCGGTTTCCTCCCACGGTCCAAAAGCATGCACATCAGGATACTTTTTTTGGGCTTTTACACCCGAGCCTAGTGGCTCATCAAGCCGGTGCTTATCCCCGGTTTCTGTAACGTGAAGCGACTAGGAGTTCAACTCCTCCTGGATGGGACGCTAGTCCATCGCAGGTTACCTTCCCAGTATTTTTACT
>JAQMYF010000003.1:14933773-14954299 GCA_030014195.1 Neosilurus mollespiculum | reverse complement strand
GCAGCCTATTCTTGATGAAAATCAGCAATGGTTCTTTTACATGCCTCTCACCACAGACAGTGAGAGACATGGCCGGCCTTCGATAACCTAGTTAGCTGAACCAAAGGGTGGGGGGGATCTGTTGATAGTGGGGCTTGAATCCCTTGAGATCAGTAATCCAGCACCCTACCACTAGGCCACCACTGCTCCACTCTTGTTATTAATATTGCTATTGTTCTAGTAAACAGGAACAGAACCAACATACAACATGTAAAACAGAGATAAGAGATAAGAGGTACTAAGCCTGTGACCAGAGGTTATTTCTTCGGGAAACCTTTGTATTCAGCCAAAATGAACTGATAATGGTAGATACACATAGGCACACCATTAAAAACTCTGTAATATGCACTTTTTTTCTTTTAAGAATAAATACTGAAATTATTAATCCAAGTACATTCAAAAGAGTTATACCATATTGGCAATGTTAATTTGTTTTATACAATTTCAATTTAATTCATTTTGATTTGTATAGAACTTTTTACAACTGACATTGCTGCAAAGCAGCTTTACCTAGTAAAACAAATTTATAAAAAATGTAAATATTTCTCTATAAACATTTGTTTATACCTTGTACCTTATATCCATATTTCCTAATATATAACATCATGCCAAAGTGCCTATCATCATCTGCATAACCAGCTTTCCTGTCAAAGTTTCTACAAATTTAAAAAAAAAAAAAAAGAAAAAACTACACTGTACACTGTAACTCTGTACGGCAGACACTCACTTAATCTCACTCACTGATCTGCTGAATCACTTACTCCTACTAGGGTCTCAGGGAGGCTGGAGCCTATCTCAGCCGACACTGGGTGAAGGCGGGGTACACCCTGAACATCTTGCCAGACCATAAGTGGGTCCACATAAACACACACACAAAAGCATTTACACACACTCACACCTAGGGGCAATTGCAGTCTGCATGGCAAACAACCACATAAAAATAAACCACAGCTTAATAATGTCAGACAACATGGACAGGATCTCTACAGAGATGTACCGGTATCTGTTTACCTCAGTAACTGTAAAGAAAGCAAAGGAAAATGATTGTTTTTACTATTTTCAAAGTAACTTCTCCCTTTGTAAACATCAGAAAACATCCCCCTTATGATAACCGACTACATGCACTGAAAGCAACACTGCGTTGCGTCAGAAGCCAGAAGAAGAGAGATCAAAACGATGACTGTAGAAATAGATAAGTAGGGATGAAATATACATAGATCAAAACTCAGTTTTCCTTAATGCTTGTACAAAAGTTCAAATCTTTATTGGCGTTATAATTTCTGACTGGAAAGATTCTGCAACTTAGTCCAACGAAAATGGAAACCATGGCAGCAGCTTCAACATGTACATGCAGTATAAGAGTGCACTGCCCAGCTTTAACTGTCGACGTGCCTGCGAAGCAACTCCATAATTATCCATCACTGATTAGATAATAAATAGAATGGTGTAATTTAGCAACTGTAGATGTTGCCATAGAAACAACTAATTTCCAAGCCCAAGCATTTGAACTAGTTAGAGTTGAACCTCCAAGCCTTGTAATAACCATCATTCTGGCCTGACCTGCTTTGAGGCCAGGGCAGCAGAAAGATACCAAGGGAAGAAAGGTGATTTGGGTTGTCTAAATGCCAGATTTCTGCTATATAGTGAAGTTTCCCATGATTGTTATGTTATTTCTAGAAAAAGTTTTAAATGATAGACATGCAAATTAATTACATTAGCCTAGAAGCACCAACGATGAACCAAATACATATTCCTGTCTTAGCCATGTTTCCTGAATAGGCTTTAAGACAAGTCAAGTGTTGCCTTCCCTATCGTACGACCACCACCCATCAGGGAGGGGTGTAAGCTTGCACATGCCCCCTCCGTGACACACAACGCTGCCACCTGCATCTTTACGGACTGTTGCACATGCGTATTTGGAGGTGGCCTAACACACTTGGAGGGAAAGCCCACAGACGCCCATGATTGGCTGGTGATCGCTGAGTGACAGGAAAGGGAGCATACGCCATCCCTACTTCCAGTGAGAACTCAAGCCAGTTAGCTCCCATGGACTCCCAGTTACAGATGGCTGCTGCATCAAATGCGGATAGTCATGCATATTGTTGATACGTCACTCGGGAGCCCTGGTAGAACTGTGGTTGATTGTAAAAGTTCTACAGTATATCCTAAGTTCAAAAACAACTACAACAACAACAGTTATTGTAATTCTTGTTGATGAATGGAAAATTATATATTGCAGCTTTTTCCTGTCTTTCAATCTCCTATCTTTTCCCCTCGTCCTCTTCTACTATCTCCATTTAAGTGGAAGCGGTCTGCGAACTGCACGCTCACACTTCTAGTATGAATGACAGTTATAGAAAAAATGCTGCCTGGATAAAAATAAACGCTTCCTGATTTCTTTTTTTTTTTTACTTTCATTTCCCAGCAGCTACCTACTGCAGTACCCCCCTCTCTTTCTCGCTCCCTCCCTTAATCACTCTCCAGGTCTATAAATATGACCTTAGCTTTCTGATTTGAAATTTCTTACAGATGCAGAAAAAAAAAATCATACAGTCCAAAAATGACATCTTGGCAAGTGAAAATATCTTGAATAGAGTCAAATGTGTCTACTACTTGCTATGATTACTTTACAGTAAACCAAACATAAGGTTATTAAGCCTATTTCTACATACAGTTTATTAGTATCTACAACACTGAAAAGCGCTAATTGGTTTGTTATCAGTGCATTAATAAACCTTTCTCATGAGGGGATACTAGTAGACTCCAAATGACGGACCCTTATAGTTTGTTACAGTCACTTGGAGCAGGCAGCATCATCATTATCGCACTATAAAATGGAAAAATAAACCACTCACTCATTTGCAGAACCATGCAATCCTAATAGTGTTGTGGGACGGCTGGAGCCTATCTCAGCTAACACTGGGCGAAGGCAGGATACACCTTGAATAGCTCACCAGACCATTACAGGACAACACACACACACACACACAACCATTCACACCCACACTCACACATAGGGTCAATTTGGAACTAGCCTAATGTGCATGTCTTTGGACTGTGGGAGGAAACCGGGATACCCAGAGGAAACTCATTAGTACGGGGAGAACACGAAAACTTTACAAAGTAATGCCCGGGCCCGGAAATCGAACCCAGGACCTACTTGGTATAAGGAGGAAGTGGGCCGCCCAAAATAAACCATAAAAATATATTTTAGTTTGTTTTTCTTGTGTTTCCCCGTAATTTATTCTAAAACTTTAAATGAAAGTAAAAACACAGTTGACAGAGCACGGTTTACTTTAGTTTCCGTGTAGTATGAACTAAACTCTAAACTAGAATCAGCCTTTCTTGTTCTGTCCCTCCTTTATGCACTCACCTTATTATAATAGGAAGCTTCTAAATGACTCAAACATAATCCTGTTAGAAGTTTTAACTAGCGAGTGCATGTGAGAGAGAGAGAGAGAGAGAGAGAGAGAGAGAGAGAGAGTGCATGAGGCTGAACAGTTGTCAGAGCAACTTTTTGGGTGCAGTGTTTACCATTGTGCTAAACTATATCTGGTATAGTTATACATCTATCCATACTCTGTTATGCCTTAGGGAACATTAAAAGATCTAGCAAAACTTTAAAGGATGTATTGCTTGGCACTGTATCCTTAGAATTTAAGATGTATAATAATATGAGTACTTAAATATGAACGAGACACATGTACGGGTAAAATGTACAATCAATATTGTAAAGGATGAAACAAATCAGATTTATGTGTGTGATCTACTACTAGTGTATCACCCTATATACTATGAGTAGAAACGTCACTACAGAAAACAACAACACCAGCAACAATAACAAAAAAGCTCATTTTATCATTTATCATGCTAAGCTAATCATTAACGCTACCTGGCCAACATTTCCGTTCATTCTAGACTTAATCCATGAAAAGCATCAACATTTTTAATTAAAACATTTGCTTGTATACCACCCTGATCCCCCACCAACAAATGTGACTTTATCAGCCAGCTGCAAAGAACGGGCCTCCAGTCCTTGACGTCGCTGGGCATCGTAACTGCTCTTTCGGTCTCAGTGCCTCTCCAGCTATCAGTTAATATCTAATGAGAGGTTGTGGAATTGCTGTTAAAAGTCTTTCCATGATATAATAATCTACGGTACAGCATACATAACAGTAATTAGAATAGTAAAATTGCTATGAGATGGTATGGTGCCAAAATACACAATATAAAGCTAAAAGTATGTGGACATTCAACCACTATATTCATATGTAAATATCCTATTCTAAGGATGGAGCTATTTCCCCCCCCCCCAATGTTCTGCTGTGGCATCCTCCTCTCCTCTGGGAAGGCTTTCCACTAGATTTTGGAGCGCAACTGTGGGGATTTGTGTTTATTCTGCCACGTGAGCATTAGTGTGGTCAGGAATTGATGTTGCCTGACGAGCTGTAGTGTTCCAATTTATCCCAAAAATGTTTAAAGGGTTGAGGTCAGGGCTCTGTAAAAGCCATTTGAGTTCTTCCACTCCAACCTTGTTAATCCATGCCTTTATGGATCTTAGTTTCTTCACAGTGAAGTTGTTATACTAGAACACGTTTGGGACCTTTAATTCCTGTGAAGGGAAATCATAATGCTGCGGCATACCAAGACATTCCAGACAGTTAGGTGCTTCCAAATTTGCAGCAAAAGTTGGGGAAAGGCCCACATATAGATGTGATGGTCAGGTGTCCACATACTTTTGGCCATAAGTGTAAAAAACACAAGACTCTTATGGTTAAATGTTGATTAATTATTTATACAACAATAATTATTTCAACACTGTGGATTAATTTTTATGCTGCTCTGACAACTGCTTCAGCTGTAATTTAAGTGATAAATTTATATTATTAGGCTCATTTCAATAAATTGTTTCCATAGTAACAGCTCATACACAGTGACTTGTATGATAGATGTTGCATATAATTTTTGCCTGATAATAAATGGATTAGGAAAGTTCATTTATTTATTTATTTTAACAAAGACAAATGTTTGAGTGGTAATGTGATTATTAAGTTTGCTATGAGTAAAATGCATACTTTTAATTTATGGAAATATTCGTGTGTGAGTAATGACCCAGAAAAGGTCACTCAGTTTTTTGACACAGGAAATTATTCAGGGCAGAGGAGTTTGTGCTTTCTAATTTAGCCGGCTGTCTTACTCTTTCTATTCTCTTCTTTTTTTTTTTTTTGTATCTTTTCCCACTTGTACATGAGGTCATTGCAACAGTTAGCTTTGGCAGGGTTTTTACTTCCCAGTGCCCTTCCTGACACCAACCTAGTAGGACAAACATCTCTTTACACCCAGAGGCAATTTGGAATCACCAGTTAGCTTAATGCGCACATCTTTGGACTGTGGGATGAAACCCAGAGGAATACAGAACAAACCCAGGCAAGCACAAGAAGAACTACACACAGAAATGCCCTTGGCAACCACAGGACTCAAATCCAAGTCCTTCTTGCTGTAAGGTGCGAATGCTAACCACTTCGCCACCATGCCCTATTCTGGCCATGTCCACACTAGGCTGGGTAAATCTGAAAATGCAGATTTTATGTAAAAACAACAACAAATACTGAATAGTATTTCCATTTTAATACCATTTTCCAAATGCACCACATCCTCACCAGATGCTGAAACGCCTTACTGTTTGTTGCTATGCCATTTACAATCACTTGTAATTGATTTAAAGTGCACAACCAACTGGTATTTTCTGCTGTAACAAGCTAAAGTTGGCAGCTAGTTGATAAGATAGCAATAGCCTACTGATATAAAGACCCAATTAAGATGGGAAGGTGGTTCATTTATTTGTTATCAATATCATTTTGTTGTTGTTATTTTACATGAACTGATGAGGCAGACTTCCTGCATCAGCTTACAAATGAACATATAAACACCCAAATGTCTATGAAGCGCTGATTGGGAGTCCTCATACTCATACTCATTTGCTAAATCGCTTAATCCTACATTTACAGTCGCAGGGAGGCTGGAACCTTTCTCAGCAAACACCCTAAACAGCTCGTCAGACTATTGTAGGGCAACATGCATACAACCGTTCACACTCACACCTGGGGTCAATCTGAAACAGCCAGTTAGCCTAATGTGCACTGAGGGAAGAAACCAGAGTACTCGGAGGAAACCCAAGCAGGCACCAAACCAGAGTACCCGGATGAAACCCAAGCAGGCAGGGTGAGAACATGCAAACTCCACACAGAAAAGCCCTTGCCAATCCTGGGTTTTGAACCCAGGACCCTCTTGCTGTGAGGCAGACATCCTACTCCCTACACCACTGTGGATTGGGAGTCCTGTATGAGTATGGGGATATACAGCAGAGATTTCCCTCTCAATAGATTGGGAAATTTACTAGACGGAACAGCAGTGACTGCATATTAACCCTTTTCCTATCAGTCCACATCACACTCCCATGGGATAAATTAGTTTTCGTCCCTACAGATGAATTCTCTATTCTGATTGGTCAGAATGTGTTGACAGTATTCTGACAGTAGTTCCAGATGTAAGGCAAACAAACCACAGCTTTATCTTAAGGCACTTATTTCCTGTATTATTGTCTCTATAGTAACAGTTTAAACAGACTACATAATTTTTATTGTGTAATTGTTGATATGGTGAAGTTTTCTATATGTTTATTTAAACATGCTTTTAACATTTTGGAAGGAGCTTTCTAATAACTTGTGATAAAGCTGTCGCTAACAAGTTGAAATTACTCATTTTAATACTATATCAATCATTCATTTTCTTGAACCGCTTAACATGCGGGGAAGGCTAATGCCCATCTCAGCCAGCTCTGGGCGAGGGCGAGGTACACCCTGGACAGCTCACCAAGGCATCGCAGGGCAGAAACACGCTGACGGCAATCCAATGCATTTTAATTTATAAATAGTATAATTTTTATATAGTAATTTGAGTTCCTTCACATGTTCAGGGTTTGCTTCCGGAAATATAGGGAATAAACCACAAGTTTAACTTTATTTTGCCGTTTTCGAGGGTTCAAGTCCCCATTACACCAACAATGTCCTAAGACTCCTGGGCAAGGTCTTAACTACAAGTGTGCCTCTGTTCACCCAGCAGTATAAACGAGTTCCAGTGAAAATACTGGGAAGTTAACCTGCGATAGACTAGCATCCCATCTAGGAAAAGCTGAACTCCTAGTCACTTCACACTACAGAAACTGTGGATAAGCTCCGGACTGATGAGCCAGCAGGCTAGGGTGTAAAAGCCCAACAGACTTACTTTTAACTTTATCTCACATTTCTAACTTCTACTCATCTATCTTTGTGGGGACATTCATTGACATCATGCATTTCCTAGCCCCTTAGGTAAAGGTAAGTACCTACTGGCTCATCAGGCTGGAGCTTATCCCTGGTTGAACCAACTAGGAGTTCAACTGCTCCTGGATGGGATGCTAGTCCAACAAAGGTTACCTTCCCAGTATTTTTTACTGGTACCCATTTATACTGCTGGGTGGACAGAGGCACACTTGTGGTTAACACCTTGGGGCCTAACAGGCCTCTGAACCCGGAAACTCTCGATCATGAGCCCAGCACCCTAACCACTACATCACCTAACCCCTTACCCTGACCTTAACAATCACTGCTGAACCCCATTTACCCTAAACTACACATAAATCTATCCTGAACCCCAAAATCAAGGCCTCAAATAGCCCTTGGTGGCTAAAAACATATTCTAGTCCTTAATGTTTAGCGCACACACACACACACGAGACCAAAGCCTGTGATGGCAGGCGGCACTTTTTCATCAAAGTCTGCTGTTGCTTTCCGTCTGTAGTTTGCTAAATCCCAGGCATTAATATTAAACAGCATGGATAGACTCATCCAAATCGAATCTTACACTACCGTCTGTCAGCTCCTCTCTGACTGTCTCATTTAGTTGTGTGTGTGTGTGTGTGTGTGTGTGTGTGTGTGTGAGATTGAGCCATCTCTCTGGTGAGATCCGCTGCAGGATCTGTGTAAACAATAATATTAAAAGCAATAGTTTTCCTTCTTCCCTCTCATTGCACAGCCTCCACACTGCCTTCTCTTCACCTCCCTCAAGTGATGTGTGCCTACTTACTTGCTCATGTGTGACAGGTATGAGGCGTTGTTTGGATAGTTCTCGCAAAGTGCTGACGTCCGTCCTCATGTCTAGCTTACAGCCCACTAGCACCAGCTTCGCATTGGGACAATACTCCTGAGCCTCGGCCTGCCACTGAGACACACAGAGGAAAAGGGCAGTTACACACCTACATTCCAATAACAGATTATTCAAATGCATAAATTTTATCATGATTAAGTAATATACTACATATGCTTAATATGTAATGTGATGTAAAATGTATATAGGTTTGTCGACATCATATTAAAAAGAAAATACTCTATTTAATCCATTATAGCCTGTAGTATGTGTGCATATATTCTACTGTATTGACCAGTGTTGGATTAAACATATACATAAAAAAATGTGTCTTTCACCCCAAGTTGTTTATTATTCATAATTGCTCTAAAACCTTCAGTAATAGATGGTCACGTATCCAATTATATAGCTAAGGTTTTTTCCTCAGTGTAGGAAAATATGTTTTGCTTATATGAGTAAATTAATACAATAACTGTGTAAAAATATAGATAATAATACAGATTATAAATACATAAATAGATACATTATTATTGTTATTATTATTATTATTATTATTATTATTATTATTATTATTATAGTTCCTGTTGTTATTATTGTTATCATTATTATTATTATAGTTGTTGTTATTACAGTAAAATTTTCTTTGGTTAATTCTAAGCTAAGGGTGTACAAACTTTTGCACTCTGTCCAATATTTTGTAATATGTTATATGTTCACTGTAGGGCCTCAGTGAAATCGACTCTCCGATAGACACACAGTCATGATTGAGAAGCTAACTCTAAATTTAGTGTCCTGTTGTTCTCTTTTTTAAGCTTTCATCAAGTTTGTTATTTCCTCCTGACATCTAAACAACGCCGCTGTCCTCAACTCTATAGCCAGCCAGCTCAGCTATGCCAATTATGCCATCATTTGCCTCTGGCTGAATGTGTTCAGCCATCCATCAAGTCATCTCAGTGATCTTTTAGCCTTCGGCACCATCACTCACTGTGCAGTCAGAATACAGCATTACACCATATTCCATGCCTTTCAGCTCCACCCACATGGGGAGGGGTCAGAGGTGACAGGCTGGAGTTCTCAGATTGGCACCTCAAAAAAAAAAAAAACAACAAACGGGTGATTGGGATCATCGTGAACTCTTGAAACTATTTTCTGATCACCGCATTACTCTGATGTTGAGACTAAGCCTCGGAGACAGGAATGTTCTGGCTCTGTCACATCTCTGGTGTAAACATATGTGGGTTAAAGTACAATACAGGGTGAAGCTCCTCTTAGAATGCACAATAGAAACGGCCTTAAGTGCCAGGCATGCCAAAACAACTATCAGGCAACCAAAGCGTGGGAATGTCCCTACACGGCTACTTTTAAAATACGAATACAGCGGACCACACAGCTTACGCTCATCTTAAACCCTGCAGGGCCATTCTCACACCCTGCACACACCACATAATTGTTGACCTTTTCAAAAGAAAACAGCAATTTCAGTTAATCCTCTATACAAATAGAGAGACACAAAAAAACTAAAGACTATTTTCATGGTTTTCATGGATTAAGTGCTGGAATGTTTAATTATAAATTTTATCTTGAAATAATGTTGAAGAGGGGTAAAAAAAGAGTTTGTCTTTTAATGGCGAGTTCGTTTTAATAGCAATTTGAACTTAAGGGCAAAATTATTAGCATCGTGTAAACAGACCATTTTGAACTCCTGTTTGTTCAAGTGTTTAGTTGGTAGACTATATTCTACACTTATACGTATAGCCATGATGACCTTGTAGATGTGGTACAGGGTAATGCTGACACATTATTCCTAAGCTCATCTGAAAAGCTTGTCAATTATAGCACTCTATGGTCGATTATTTATGTATAACAGACTGTTTCTATGTATAAGAAACCATTGCTATAGGTGACGTCTTTAGCAGAAGTAAGAAAATAATTTTTAAATTAAAGGGGAATTAAACCCAAACTTAATAAAATGCATGCATCCATACCTATCAAAACACACTATGCTTAATAAAAATAATAAAAAAGTATATTAAATCCCCCACAGGGGGGAGCCATTGTACTGCAAAAAGTGGGATGTGACTCACGTAGAAGGAGCTGTAAATGCAGAATTGTTTAGCATTTAAAAGCATTGAGCTATATACCATAGGTCCACGTATACAAGCAGACACTAGTCTTATAAATTTAAGGATAATGTAGCATTACATTATAGATGTGCCTAGCTTTATTTTAATCAGAAGCTCACTAGTTTATATCTGAATTGTTAGTTTTATATCTGTATACTCCTATTTTTGCTATTATTGTGCCTTATTTTAACTGTTGCGTCCATGTCCTGTTCTCATGATTTTGTGGACCTGAGAGAGTGAAACACACTACAAATGGCAGCCTTGGACAGAATGTAGTAGATGGCAACTTTGAAAATGTAAGTAAAAACCACCTGATGAAGAAAATCTACATATTTTTCACTGTAACAGGAGAGTTTGGAAGGCTCTCCTTTCATTTTCTTTTAATATTTAGTGTCAACTTACCCTCACCCTGTCGGGGTTCATCTCACAATAATAACTGACTTGCTGTATGTTATCCTTTATGTAATACATGCTAATAGCGAAGGTTGTATGAATGGAGTATTAATATAATGGTACGCCTTTCATTAAGGTACGTTACATCACAGGACACTTAATATTACCTTCCAGAACTAATACCACTGAACATATTAACATTGACAAACAATAAAATTAATAATAAGCACTGATACACTGTAAGCAACCTTTTCCAAATAAGTAACTAGTTCTATGTTTCCAGATTACAAGTATATGTTACTAGTTACTAACCTACAAACGTACTCTACATTTTGAGTAAATAGTCTGGTTTATTTACATAACAAACCAAATAAGCCACATTTTCAATAAGCCAACAACAAGCAGAAAATTTTTTTTGCTGTTAATTAACAAAATTCAGAATTGTGGCTGGAGCGTATTCCATTGTTTACAAATGGAACCCAGAGTTAAGGAATGCACCATAATTTAATTTGTGCATGTTTATGTGGATTCCATTGTAGTCGTGGATTTATCGATGCTTCTGTATCATTTTGGGGCCAGTGGCGTAGTGGATAGGGTGCTTGGCTCATGATCAGGAGGCCGTGGGTTCGTATACCCATTGGACCCCTACAGTGCTAAGACCCCTGGGCAAGGTCTTAACCAAAAGTGTGCCTCTGTCCACCCAGCGGTATAAATGTACTAGCGTCACATCCAGGAGGAGTTAAACTCTTAGTCGCTTTACGCTACAGAAAACTGGGATTAGCACCGGCCTGATGAGCCACTAGGCTCGGGTGTAAAACCCAACAGTCTTACCTTACCTTACCTCTGTATCAGTGTTATTTTTAAGAAAAGGACAGAAAAGCAGAAAGCCTGGAGATGTTTCAGACCTTCTTTGAAATGCTGTCCAGAGTCTCAGGCCTGCTGATGTCGAAACAAATGAGCACCGCATCCGAGTCAGGGTACGCCAGTGGCCGCACGTTATCATAGTATGAAGAGCCTGTAGAAACACACATGTAGACAATATTAACATAATAACAACAGTAATAACAGTAATGACAATAATAATAATAATAATAATAATAATAATTATTATTATTATTATTATAATAATAATAATAATTATTATTATTATTATTATACATCAAAAGGTTATATTTTAAGATTTTATCATTCTTTCCGCTTAACAAAAAAAAAAAAAAAAAGACAAAGTGCAATTTGCTGCAAGAAAAAATTTCATAAAAGGTGCCAGAAACATGCTCTAAAGTAAAGGAAAACTTACTTAAACTCTTACATTCTTACTATAATGAAGCAGAAAATTTATTCTTTTGCTTATCCATATACATAGGAATATATAAAGACACATGGGAGGGTTGCTGAATGAATGCTTCAGCGTCAACATATGGACCATGCAGCAGAGACAAAAAAAAAAACATGTTCTTTTATTTTATAATTTACATTTAAAAATATAATACATACAATTGCAAAAAAAACACAAAACAAAATATAGCCTGCAACAATATAATTAAAAATATAAGGAAACAACAATAATAACAACAACAAAAATGTAGGCAATAAATAGATGGAAAATACAGCAATATCTTTCCCATGGCATTACTAGTTTCATTTTTACATGTAAGCAAAAACAAGAGCACGAGCCATGTCTTGCCCTGGATACTAATAAAAACACAAAACACTTACCGAGGGACTTGTAAGTCATAATAATGATAATAAAAGGAAACCTACAAGTTGTTGTAGCAAAGTACCGTTATAATATGAAATGCATGTTATATATTGAACTTGAACCTCGTCTATATTTACAGTGTGAATACCACTTGAACAGTATCAAGAATATGACCAGTTGTTTTCTTCACAAATGAGTTTTGAAGGGTCCCTTAAGGTAAAGGCTTGACAGTTTTTGAATAACCCTACAAACCCTGCTGTGGGTGTTTCCCTTTAAAATTGTTTGTGTGGGCTCCGTCACATCACAGTGAACAGAATGGTAAGATTTAAGTGTAGGGAGAGTAAAACACCTTAGAAGTGTGATGGAATTATCAACAGCGTAGCTAGAATTTTACTCAACTCTATAACTCTATATAAAGTTTTCAAGATCTGCTCCAAACTTGGAGGATTACAGTCCAAATCAAAATCCTAGCCAAAAATGGTCACATCCAAATCCAGTTTGAGAGCGCACAGAGGATGGGTGGAGGAGCCCAAGACGAGACTGTGACCCAGACCGACTGGCTCAAGGAACACCAGCTGACCGTTTAGTTTGAGAGCCAATCTATTACGTAATGAGATGTGGGAGATACTATTTTGAAAATGCTTAAAGCAAAATAAAAGTCTTTAATGCAAAAATTAGATGCAAAAGGAGAAATAGTGTGTGATTTCTGATTTAAGCCTCTTTCACCGATGAATTTTGTACGAATTTAGCAGAGCTACAAAAGAAGGGACTGGTGTAGGTTTGGGTGAGATGGATGTTAAAGCTGCATAGGTGGGTTTGCACATAAATATACATATACACATATACGTGCTGTATGTCTGTCATAAGGAAAGTCATTCAGAACTGTAAGTCATTGTACTAAATTCATATGAAAGTTGATATGATTGTTGCAAGACAAAAAACCTTGTATGATATTCCTGTGGTACTCGGTTGAAAAATGATGATGCACAACCTAACCCTGTCAAAAAATGTTAAATTATACACAGTATATTTACAGCTTCAAAACAGCAAACTATATAGTGAGTACAAGTATACAGTTTGCTGCACAAGAATGGCACGATCTGATCGGTGTGCTACCTGGGGACTAATGAATATGAATGAAGAAGTGAATAATGTTTGAATCAAAATGATGGATTCTTATGGACTCACAGTTTGGTCACTTGAATTAGGCAGGATCATCACTGCCACAGTTTAAAAATGCAAAAATTAACCATAACCTAATATTGTTTTAGTTGTCTTTTCTTGTTTCCATGTAGTAAATTCTAAAACTTTGAGTATGTTTAAAAACAGAGCATTATGAAATACAGTTTACATACATTTCTGGGCAGTATATACTAAACAATGAATGGGTTTAAAAAGACGCTGTTAGCCACACAGCACTTTTCTTTTTTTTTTTTGGTGCTCACCTGACTTGCCTCTGTCATGGTTATAATATGTAAAAATAAACTATAGAAATCTGTCAATTATAGAATGACCTAAAGCTATATGTCTGTTTATTGACTGATCTAATTAGCCTCACAGCAAGAAGGTCTAGGGTTCACTTGTCGGGCTCAGCGAGGGCTTTTCTGTGTGCTGTTTGCTTGTTCTCCCTGTGCCTGCATGAGTTTCCACTGAGTACTCCGGTTTCCTCCTACAGTCCAAAAACCTGCACATTAGGCTAATTGACTGTTGGCGCTGGACTGGCAAGCATCAGTGTCATCAGGGTCCTTGCAACCCTTGTAGGATTAAGCTTTTGCTTGGCGAATGAATGAACATATACACGGACATGTGAATAGCTTGTTGTTGTAATTACAGATTTCTGTTTTTTTTTTTAAATTCCAAACCAACAATATATATGTTGATCTCAGATCTGAACTAACATTGCTGTCCAAGAACCAGATCAAAGTCAGCACTTGTATCTTTTAGCAAGAAAAAAATTAGACAAGTACAAAAGTAAAAAGGTCAACATTAGGATCAAGATCATCAAAACTCAGTCTGGGAGGAAGAGAGAAACAGGTGCTGCAACACCAGTGCCCACTGCGTGTAAATAGACACCACCTGCTGTTAACACGTGTCTCTGTACTGAGCAAGAGAACAAGGTTCAGATTCACAAACAAGAATCACAGATATATACATGTAAAAAGGCTGTTTGTCTGTGTGTGTGTGTGTGTGTGTGTGTGTGTGTGTGTGTGTGTTGCAGTCATTAAAGCAAGGCGGATGAAATATAGGACGGTGGCTCTGCAGTAAGTGCCCTGAACAAGGGGTCATTTTAATTCCACCTCCGGACAGATGGAGGAAGATGGATTGAATGAGGGATAAAGTAAAGAGAGAAGGTGACGCCGGTGATTAACACTGCAGCAGCAGGATAAGAGGTGGGAAAAAAAAGACCCGAAAGGTGGTATTTTTACTTCCGGCACAAAATAAAGTTTTGGCGAAGGTATTGTAATTACCAGCATTTGGTTGTTTGTTTCTTTGTCAGATTGTTTGTGACCACAACCATACATAGATTTTCACCCAACTTGGTGGGTGTGCTCCCCTACCTGAACCTCAAAGATGATTTGATTTTGGAATGTCAAGTTCAAAGGTTAAGAGCCAGGTCACAATTTTTTGGAGATAAAACTGCTAACTTCAAAAAAAGTGCTGACAGACATACGGCCAGAATTACGGAACCTAACACGAAACGATATATGGACTTTTGACCTTGAGTAAAAAAGTAAAGGTCATATTGGGAACGTTTAGAATTTTTGAAATGAGTGCCGATATATATGTCGTTAATATGGAACTCTAATAAGAAACTGTTTATCTGGATTTACATCTGAATAAAATATATTGACTGACAATATAATACATATAGCACATGCAAACACACAGAAAGCCCTTCATACATAACGTGTGACCTCCATTCGCTCCTTTCTCGCCTACACCAAGGTGTTACACTGAGCCGTAATTAGACTTATCCTGTGGCTGTGATGACACTCACATTCTTGAGATTCAACATGCATTTAAAAAAGCATATCTTCTTTTTTTTAATCATTGCTTCTGGCACCATAATGAATAATGATGCATGTCCCAGTGACCCAGATCTATAACATACCTACACTGGCCACTTTATTATTAATCTATAAAAATTCATGCAGATGCAGCTAATATTCAAGAGAACATTAACTGAAGAGGAATGTGCTAAAGCAGTCATGGATGCATTGAAACTGGTCTTTTTTCGATCTATAGCTGTCCAGTTTTTTCATGATCCTGTGCAGATTCTTATTTTTGGCTGACATGAGTAGAACCCGGTGTAGCTTTTTGCTGTTGTAGCTCAGCCACCTCAAGGTTTCATGCATTGTGTCTTTGGAGATGCTTTTCTACTCACCACAGATGCACATAGTGGTTATCTGAGTTACAGCCAATGTACTCTCAAACCTGTGGATTTTTAGTAATCCCACAGAGAAAAATCCAAGCAAAGCAACCTGAAACATTATAAACCATGTGATAATGTTCACTCTGCTTATTGTGAAGCAAGAAACTAAATGAAGGAAGAAGGTCCTGCACTCTGGACTAGTAAATATTTCTGTGAGAGACACTACTATGCAATTTAACATGGAGGAACAGCAATGTTGGCATTTGCTCATAGTAATTATCTATGCAACATATAAGGAAACCGATAACGTATACCATGCTCTGCTGCATCCCAGAATGTAAAGCACACCTTGCTGCAAGAGCCATTTAGCTCAAACTTATGAAGTACACAGAGCAGCTGGAATGTGAAGCAACAGCCTGTACAACACCCAAACCAGATGCCAACAAGCATCGTATGGTCAGAGTCAATGCACAGGTTTGTCTAAAAAAAAGGCCAGTAAGTGTATATTTAATTCTCTGTGTTATCAGAACACGGTGGTGTAGAGGTTAGCACGTCCGCCTTACAGTACGAAGGCCTGGGTTTGATTCCCGGGCTCAGGGCGTTTCTGTGTGGAGTTTGCATGGTCTTCCAGTGCTTGCATGGGTTTCCTCCGGGTACTCCGGTTTCCTCCCACAGTCCAAAAACATGCACATTAGGCTAAATGGCAGCTCCAAATCGCCCCTAGGTGAGAGTGTGAGTGTGAATGATTGTGTGAGTGTTGGCCCTGCGGTGGTCTGGCGAGCTGTTCAGGGTGTACCCCGCCCTCGCGCAGCCTCCTCGCGACCCTAATTATGATTAAGCAGCTTAGAAACTGAATGAATGAATGTTATCAATATGTACAGTAATTAATACAGGGATATTTTTGACCAGGTGGTAGATCTTTGTGATCCTCCTGTGTGAGGACATTCAGGTAGCTTTCTGTAGGAACTGAATATCCACAAAATGTTGATAACGTTAAAAGCATAGAGCCCTCCACAAAACGACAAAATGCAATTAATAAAACATAAAATAAAGAAAAGGGCCCTGTGATGGCCTGGCGGGCTGTTCAGGGTGTACCCTGCCCTTGCCCAGAGTCGGCTGAGATGGGTGCCAGCCTCCCCGTGACCCTAATTAGGATTAAGCGGTTTAGAAGTTAGGATGCGGTGTAGAGGTTAGGATGCTGGGCTCATAATCAAGAGGTCATAGGTTCAAATCCCCATTAGACCCCCACCATACTGAGACCTCTGGACAAGGTCTCAACCATAGGTGTGTCTCTGTCCACTCAGTAGCCACTAGGCTCTGGTTTCAGTAAAAATAATGGGCAGGTTAGCTGCGGTGAAACTTGGATAAGCTCCGGCCTGGTGAGCCAGTAGGCTCGGGTGTAAAAATCCCAAAAGATAGAGCATTATTTAGTACAATGTAAAAATTAGTGCAAATAAAATAAGTTCAAGCATGTGCGCAAAGATACGATGGAGCATTACCAGAGGCCACAATAAGAGGAAAATGCCAGGGATTTTAAGAATAAAGCTGTAATATTATGGAAATAAAACTGTTATATTAAGAGATAAATAGGCGGCATAATTTTATGTTAATAAAGTCGTAATGTTAGAAGAATTTGAATCATCGACTTGGTGGTGTACAGAGGCGAAATCAGAAGAGCGTCTTTTTGCCTGTGTGAATATGGGGAATGTGGAACATCTAGTAAAATACTATTTTATAGGATTCACAAATAATGTAATACTTAAAATTTTGGCACATCGGCACCACATTATCATAAGTAAAAGGGCATATGGCTGTTCTTGTAATATTATATTATTCTTATAAAATTAAGACTTTATTCTTTTAATATTAGCCTACAACCATTCTTATTCTCATAATATAACGACTTTTACTACCTTACAACTTGGAATAATACAACTTCATTCTTAAAACCACACAACTTTTTTTATTCTCACTGTGGCCCCAATGCTCTGTTGTACAAAGGTAAGAAATTAAGTTAAATTAATTAAAAAAGAAAAAAAAAAAAGAATGAATGTAACTGGTAATAAAATTATTATTACTTTTGTTGTCAGATCTTCAAAGACCAGCCATTCTTACCACTTTTAATTGACTTCATTACTCACAGGTATTAATAAGCTTAACACTGGCTCTGTAATATACGGAATGTTAAATAATTTATCTCATTTACTATACAAAATGAACTCATTGTTTTAAAATAAATAAATAAATCAGCACTTTGGAACATTTAAAAGTGCAGTCAATAGCAGTCTTTTATTGTCAGTAATACTTTATTAAAATGGTAATTTCCCAGTAGCACTATGCACTAGACCTTTGTAGTTTCTTCATTTAAGGCTTCACTTTATGTATTTCTAGCCTGGAAAATATGCTACTTTCACCTGATGAGTTTTGGACCTTACGGGTTATCAACTCATGTCATGTCAACATGGCTGCTCATACAGTCAGCAGTAAGTAAAATATCACTTCACACTTGTTTGGAGAGATATGATTGTTTCCCAATATTTTCATCACAACTACAGTTCATGTGCAGTAAAGATCATTAGCTACATTAACAGTCTAAATTAATTAATTTTGGGGTGGCATAGTGGATACCACGTCTGTTTCACAGCAAAAAGGTCTTGGGTACCAGTCCTGGGCTTGACACAGGTGTTTCTTTGTGGAATTTGCATATTTCCCCACGCTTGCGTGGGTTTCCTCAGGCGACTTCGGTTTCGTCTCACAGTTAAAAGGCATGCACACTAGGCTAATTGGCTGTATGAGTGTGAAAGTGAATGGTTGTGTGTGTGTGTTGGCACTGTGATGGATGTGAGAGCTTCAGCCAGAGTCGGTTGAGATTTTTTTTTTTGTTTTGATTTTGATATACTGTATTAATCCTGCAAGGGAAATTATTGCCTCGGCATTTGAACCATCCAAAGTGAGCACACACGTAAACAGTGAGCACACACACACACTTGGAGCAGTGGGCTGCCACACACACTGGGGTACCCGGAGAGCAGTTGGGAGTTCGGTGCCTTGCTCAAGGGCACTTCAGGCATGAATGTGGAGGAAGGGAAGGTGCAGCTCACTCCCCTTCTGCCACACATTTTTCCTCCTGGTTTGGGAATCGAACCAGCGACCTTGTGGTCCCAAAGCTGCTTCTCTAACCGTTAGGCTACAGCTGCCCCCAGAGATAGGCTCCAGCCTCCCTGTGGCACAAATAGGATAAAGTGGTTCTGCAAATAAACTAATGAACTTTGAGCAGCAATTCTAATGGATGGATGGATAAGATTCCTGACATGCATACAATCCTGCATAGCTTGCTTACTCTGCTTCATAAAAAAGAATGGTGAGTATTTTAGCCAATCTTATCACCTTTTTTTTTTTTTTTAATCAATTTTATTTAAGCAACAACCGGAAAGAAACTTCCTGCTCTTGGAAGTGCTGAACCGAAGGTAAGCACAGGATCATTTGTTTCAAAATGACACCCTGTACAGAACCATTTCACAGTACTGTCACTTACTAAGTATATATCCTCTTTGGAGGAACTCCAAAGCCTCTTGCGGAGCCTCCACATTTACTGTAATGTCCCCCCCACAGAGGATCTGCCTCAAAAGTATATCCTTCACGGATGAGGTTGAAATCCTTTGTGGATCCTCTGCAGTTCCAGTTTAAACTGCCGTTTAATTCATATTGGTGAGGATAATAATAGTAACCCAAGGACACAATACAGATTGCCATTTCCATGTCAGGTACTTAAGTTTATTGAAAAAAAAAAACTCTACGTCCCATAACATGTTTCCACCCTAGATTGCTAGCTATGAATCTGTAAGTCAAGCTACCTTGTTTATATTTATATTTATCATCCCATTTAAATCCTCTGCGAAAACTCTTTAATTCCGTTAAACAACATGCAGTGCGGTCCCCCTGCGGAACTTCTATAGAGCTTCCACAGGGGAACCATGGTGCATGTCGTTGAATTCTGCAAATCCTCCTGAAACCGCATCAGAAGTTCCCCCTGCAAGGCTCTGCGGAGGATATATATTTGTAGGCAACTGTACTTGCATGATCAACAATTTTTTCATTCTTTAAGTGTATTGAGAAACAAATGTTGTCACCACCACCAACCAGTTTTGCCTCCATGTATCTCCTGTCCACAAAAGTCTATCAAGCATAACTGAGCGAAAGTGTACTGAAGTGTAAAAGGCAATCCAATCTAGTGTTTACATGGCAAATATGTTCCTGTCAGCCTGATTAGCAGGTCTTTAGGTCTTCGCCACCAATTACAATCTGATTAAATTCTTGATTGGAATTAAATCCCCCATTCCGACTAAGAATTTAATCTGATTGAAAGAGGTGGCAAAGGCACCTTCAATGAGTTTGAATTTGGAGACTTCAATGAGTTTGAATTTGATTTTTAACGCATTATAAGGGTCCATGTAAACATAGCTACTGTGATCAAAGCTGTACACTAAGACAGCTGACTTATCTTTGTGATTTTTTTGGTGAAATGAAGTGATGAAATACAGGATTTACACTGAACACGAGGAATAAAACTTGTGGGGGGAAAAACTAGACATCATAAGCTTTCTGTCTGTTCTACAGTAAGGAGAGAAAGAGATAGAGAGAGTGCGAAGGAGAGAGACTTAAGTGCTGATCAAAGCTGTTAGTGGCTTTGTGCTGGCACGTCCCTGTCAAGTAAG
>JAQMYF010000003.1:14923773-14928773 GCA_030014195.1 Neosilurus mollespiculum | reverse complement strand
TTTATTCATCTGCTGAACCGCTTAATCCTATTAGGGTCGTGGAGAGGCTGGAGCCTAACTCCGACGACTCTGGGAGAAGGTTCGTTACATCCTGAACAGCTTGCCAGTCCACTGCAGGGCAACACACACACACACACACACACACACACACACACACACAACCATTCACACTCACATCTAGGGCAGCCAATTAACCTAATGTGCATGTCTTTGTACTAAGGGAGGAAACCGGAGTACCCGGAGGAAACCCACGCAGGCATGGGGAGAACATACAAACTCCACACAGAAACACTCTCACTGAGCCCGGAACTCAAACCCAGGACCTTCTTGATGTGAGGTGGTTGTGCTAAGCACTACGCCACCGTGCCGCCCTAAAGCTTAACAGACATGCTGAAAAGATTCTACAAACCCAGGTGCATTTTATCAACTGCCCTTAGACCTACATTATAGGTGGATTCTACATAAATGTTTACTTCATTCAGTTATTAAAAAAGGAACTTCTGGCAAGCACACACACACACACACACACACACACACACACACACACACACACACACACACACACTGGAGTATTCATTTTAGGATAAGTCAGATAGTCATAGAAAAATAACATAAGGACATGAGGAAGTAGGGAGGGACCAGGACCTCAAAATAAAAGGTCAGATAGTGCTTGGGAAAGCGGAATTTCTGCCCAGTGAAGCAGAGAAGTAATTCTGAACACAAAAACAATCTCCAGTGAGAGAGCGAGTGGAATACAGGAAGTCAAACAGACTGGCCTCATCACTCAGTTGTTTTAACAGGAAAACATTTGCTCTCAAATAGCTATGACGTGCAACTCAAAACCAGACACATAAGGACCTCATTAGCATGCGACATAATTGCTTGTTAATTGTTGGCCTGAATATCCAGATGGTCAACATGGTCAGAGCAACACACACACACACACACACACACACACACACACACACACACACACACACCACATACTAAATAGTGAATATATGATCCACACACAAACAAAAGTCCTTTAAATTCACCTTTATGTTCTTGTCCTTCTACGTGACTCAGATACACTGTAATTAAGTAAATCAACTGAGTCGAGCGACTAATTTTCTAATTTGTATTTGCTCTTGACCTTCAGGATGTCAGGACTTGAATGTATACAGTGTCATGGCTGGTTGTAGGATATTTGACCAAAAATATTCCAGCAGGTGTTCTGTGAATACAGAAGCATGGTGGTGTAGTAGTTAGCACGTCAGCCCCACAGTAAGTAGGTCCTGGGTTCAAGTCCTGGGCTTGCATGGGTTTTCTCTGGGTACTCCGGTTTCCTCTCACAGTCCAAAGACATGCACAGTAGGCTAATTGGCTGTTCCAGATTGCCTCTAAGTATGGTTGTGAGTAGTTGTGTGTGTTGGCCCTGTGATGGTCTGGCAAGCTGTTCAGGGTGTACCCTGCCTTCGCCCATCGACCCTAGTAGGAGCAAGCAGTTCGGCAAATGAGTGAGTGAGTGAATACAAAATTCAAGACCAGTTACCTCTCATGGTCATAAAGCCTGTTATTTTTTTTAACTTGGTACAAGTTAGGCCCCTCCCAAGCCTACCTACTTGTTTTGAAAACTACCAAGTCTTCTGCTCCCAATTCCTAAAGCAGAAAGATTTATCCTCTAACAGATTGCTCCCAGGAGACAACCACAGAACCAGTTTTCCCATGGCAAAAACAAGAACTTAAAGGGGGGGGAGCGGGAACGACGACTCAGAACAACATTATTACAGGGTGAGGAAATATCCCACTGGCCTTAAATGAGAGTTTTATATGCCACAGTCACTGAGAAACGTCTAAATGTCAGGACAAGTGTGTGTGCAGCCTTGCAATTTAACAACCTGCGAGCCAAGATCGCTTCTGACGAGCCCATCCACACACACACACACACACACACACACACACCATTTAAGGAATGAATGTAAAGCGTTCACAACATGCACCTTACAGACTCTCCGGTGGTTCTCGTTAACACACCAACATGCTGCCAATTACAGGTTTTGGGGATCTGGCTGAATCCATAAAGCCACATTTCATAATGAAAAAGTCTCTTTAAAAGCAATAATAAAAGACAACCCAGCTCAATACAGCTGTTTACTGCGCTTGCTAGCGTTAACCACTTTCCAAGCATAAGGGCATGAAAGACTTTTCCCCCCAAGAAAATATTCAAAAAGCTCTATGCATTTAATAAAACTCAACAGCAGGTGGAAACATTTAAGTAACATTTAATTAACCTTAAAACCTCAGAGCTAGACAGATGTATGGAAGATCACGCCTAACCTGTTCTGCATATATACTCTATATATAAATTTCTGTTTCAGGTTCCCACACACTCAAATGTACAGTGGTGCTTAAAAGTTAGTGAACCTTTTAGAATTTTCTATATTTATACATAAATGTGACCTTAAACCTTGTCTTCCTAAAAGTAGATAAAGAGAACACAATTTTACATTCATTCATTTTTTATTTTGTAAGCCGTGCCATGAGGCTGGCACCCATCTCAGCTGACTCTGGGTGAAGGAAAGTTATATCCTGGACAGCTCGCCAGGCCATCGCAGGGCCAACACACACAACCATTCACACTCACACCTGGGGCGATTTGAAAAAGCCAATTAGCCTAATGTACATGTTTTTGGACTGTGGGAGGAAACCAGAGTACCCAGAGGAAACCCACGCAAGCACGGGGAGAACAACACCACACAGAGATGCCCGAGCTTGGGAATCCAACCCAGGACCTTCTTGCTGTGAGGTGGAAGTGCTAACCACTGTGCCACAGTGACATCCCCTCAATTAAACAAATAAGACAAAAATATTATACTCGGTCATTTATGTATTGAATATTACATATTTTTGAAAGGTAAAAGCATCTGAACCACTAGGAGTAGCAGTATTTTAATGGTGAAGTGATCATGTCATGTGTTTTCAGTTAATGTGATGACTATCAGGTGTTACATGAGCACCCTGTTTTATTTAAAGGATAGGGATCTGTTAAAAAGTCTTGAGATTCTTGAGGACATCACTAAAGACTGGCTTGAAAAGGTTAGCTTCGGAGTGGCACAACAGAAAAGTGTTAGTCCCATCTGTGAGAGATCAGAAGTTGGCAAAATTGACCATGTCGTTTGGGTAGGAGGGATTACATACTCTTTCCCCTGTCAATCGTGGTGACTGTAAACAATCGTGAGCATCTGCGGGCTCATGTAGAGTATGTCAAAGAAGGTGGATAGAGCTTCCCTCCAGGTGTGTTATCATGGCCTGCGATGAGGTATCTTGTTTACATATCTCAGGAAGCATGTGTTAGCCTTCAGCATTCCCAGTTAGGGTTAGTGGGGTCCGTAGTGTAGTGGGTAGGAAGCTGGGCTCATGACAGACCCTAACCCTAGCCCTAACCCTAAACCCTAAACCCTAAGCCTAACCCTAACCCTGAATCCTCTCAACCCCCTGGGTAAGGTCTCAACTGCAAGTCCACTTAGCAAAAAAGTGGGAAGGTAACCTGACATGGACTAGTGTTCCATCCAGGAGGAGTTGAACTCCTAGTCGTTTCACACTACAGAAACTGGGATAAACTCCAGCCTGATGACCCAGTAGGCTTGGGTGTAAAAGCCCAGTTGGTAGCTGTTGTATAATGGAGAGAACTGGTTGGTGGGTGAAATTTGCAAGTGGCCAAATTGGAGAGAAAACAAGGGAAAATCCCAGTAAAGGGACAAGCATAAATTTATGCTTGATGAATGATACTAAAGTCATATGTGGCTATTTCTTGGCAGTGCTGTCAGGCAAGAAAATTGAAAAATAAAATTATGTTCTTTTTTAAACTGCCGATGCCATTTTTAATAAAAAAAACAAAACAAAAAAAAAGACTTGACGAGTGATATAATCTTGTATCCATCTGTTACTAAGTCTACCCTGAAGAATCAACAGACGGCATGACATGCATAGCCTAATAAATAGCCAACGCCCTTTTAACTTGCAACATGCATTCAAGTTATTTTGCGTGTGTGTGTGCGTGCATGTGCGCGTGTGTGTGCGTACTTGTACTTGCTACATACTGAGGTCCTCACTCTGTTTTAAGCAACAGAATGACGACTGTTCCTCACTTCTTCAAAGGGCTGCTTGAGGGTTAAGACTTGGTTTTATGGTTCAGGTTAGAATTTGGTTTAGGATTAAGTTTTAAGTGTTAATGTTTTAAGTAAGTGTGTGCATGCATGTGTGCATGTATGTGTGTAATGTAAAGTGGTCCAGCAACATTTTTCACACTGGTCAAGGAGCAAGAAGATACATTCAAGTAATTATTACAAAATATAAATGTTATAAATGCTGCTTTTGAATATAGAATATCTTATCTTCTTTAAAAGTAGATGGGAGAACTTTTTTTCCATGCCTCACCAGTTCGTTCTTTCTGCATTAACTACACAAGTTGCAGATTAGCTAAAAAAGACGGTGTTTCAACAGCTGCAACATGATTCAACTCTATTTGAAGCCTTGTAAACAAAGGTCTTAAAATATTCAAAGTCTGCATTCTCTGTTTCTGGATTCAGTTTCTGGTTAAATACAATTATCTGAGATCTTTTAGTAAGAAATTTATTTCAGTAAAAAAAAAATAGGATTGGTGATCCGATGGTCAGGGGTTCAAGCCCCAGTACCACCAAGCTACCACTGTTGGGCCCTTTAGCAAGGCCCTAAACACTCAATTAACAGTTGTATATAGATAAATGTAAGTCGCTCCAGATAAGAGCATCTGCCAAATGCTGTAAATGTTATAGTTAGAAAATATTTCACTGTTAACCAGGCTATTATACATTTTGTCTTGGTTTTGAAAGTTTTTAGCAATTTACACCAGTTTTTTTTAGTTTGACTCAGACAAGCAGTCACCAGTATGTGGTTATAGGTCACTGGAGCCAAGGACAGTACTAGTACCATTTTAGTTTCTATCGGGGGGGGGGGGGGGGGGGGGGGGGGGGGGGGGG
>JAQMYF010000003.1:14908790-14923763 GCA_030014195.1 Neosilurus mollespiculum | reverse complement strand
ATTACTTGTAACATTTTTTTTTATAACCACCCCCCCCCCCCCCCCCCCACACACACACACACACACACTCAGACACACACTCAGACACACACACACACACCGATGGGGTACCACAGGCCTCGGAAGATGACACCAATGACAAAACATTCTCTTATACAAGCTTTATATCTCAACTGAAAACATAAAATGTAAAAGAACCGGACATTGCGAGCATGCCACCCATCCACCATTAAAATCATCCATCCATTCCATCAATCCATCCAATTTATCCATTTCATCAATCTATCCAATCCATCCATCCATGCATTGTTCCATCCATCCAATAAATCCATCCATATATCCAATTCATTCACTCATCATTCTGTCCATCAATCCATACAATCCATCTATATATCCAACATTTATTCATCAATCCATTCATCCATCCATCCAATTCATCCATTCATCCACTGTTCCATCCAGTCCACCAAATGTTTTATCCATCCAATCCATACATCCATATACCAATTCATTCATCCATCATTCCATCCATCCTTCCATCCATCCATCAAATGGGTCATCCATCCAATCCATCCATCCATACACCAATTCATTCATCCATCATTCCATCCATCCATCCATCAAATGGTTCATGTATCCAATCCATCCATCCATACACCAATTCATTCATCAATCATTCCATCCATCCATCCAGCCATCCATCAAATGGGTCATCCATACAATCCATCCATCCATACACCAGTTCATTCATCCATCATTCCATCCATCCATCCAGCCATCCATCAAATGGTTTATCTATCCAATCTATCCATCCATACACCAATTCATTCATCCATCATTCCATCCATCGATCCATCAAATGCTTCATCCATCCAATCCATCCATCCATACACCAACTCATTCATCCATCATTCCACCCATCCATCCATCAAATGGTTCATCCATCCACACACCAATTCATTTATCCATCATTCCATCCATCTATCCATCTATCAAATGGTCCACCTTTCAATTCAATCCATCCATTCATTCATTCATTCCTCAAATGGTCCACCCATTCATCCAATCCATCCATCCATCCAAAAACTTAATACCCCATCCTTTAAATCCACCTACCCAGTCCATATATCCATTAATCATTTACACATACACAGATTTTGGACCTTACTGTTTTAACCCTGCTAAAACTTCTTTGTGAAGGTTTGAAACTTTGCATTGGAGCTTGTCACCTGTCCGAGAGACTGCACTCACCTGACGTGTCCCACATGTTCAACTCAATCCGGTGTTTGTCGATCTCAAAGCTCGCTGTGTAGTTTTCAAACACTGTGGGCACATAGCTCTGCAAAGACAAATGAGCAGCACAGACTCAGGCAGGCATAAAACTATTGTACGTCTCTAAAAATCCTTTCTATTCACCGGTTTTGTGTAATCATTGTTATGAAAAGCCTTTCATCTGTAATAAAGGGAATGGGGAGGCTGTGTAACTCTAGAAGAACGAAGGATTGCCTATTTATTTATTTATTTTGTTTACTTGGCAGGGAAAGTGGACAGACAGGACAGCAACTGTCCCATAATTAAATGCCCTCTCTGAGCCCTTGGCGAGTGATAAAAAAAAAAACAAAACAGAACAGCGTGGACAATTTTAAGTCATTTTTTGTCATTTAAGGTTTTTTTCCGGCCAGATTATTGAACACAGCTTGTATTAATAGCACTGTATCTTCAACACTAAGTAAAACTATTAATGGCTATAGAGAACTTGCGTGTTTTTACAAAGATTGCTTTAATTTCTGTTCCAGAAAATCCATCTAACTAAATATGACATGCATTTGCCTTGAGTGAAAACAGATACTCCTAAACATTTTACATTTTATACACTTCACTTGTCATCTCCAAATAACTTAGTGGTTATGTGTTTAATACATAACAGACAGCAGCATGTGGTTAAGCACCCCACTGTTTAAGTGAATGAGCGACCTTGTAAAAAAATCCTCCCCTTTTATTGAGGACACAGGTCTGTTAGTGCTACTAATGAGGCAAGGAAAAGAAATCTACAGCAGCAACAACACTCACTAGAAATGTCCATTACATGAAATAATGATGCTGTAATGATTTTTAAATCCAGGCATATTTTTTATTTGGCTGACCAACCAGACCAATTTAATTGTAGTGGACACTCAAGATAGCCGAAGGTTTACTGTATAAATTACATATTTTATTTCATATCCAATGGCATGATTAAAAGAAAACTAAACCCAGACTTAATCAAAGGTGGTGTTTATCCAACCTATTTTCATGTAGAAAATATAAAAACGACCAATAACTCACTGTAATGTTAAAAGTAGCAAAAAGTCATGTGATCATCTTGTGTCTCCATAGGCAACACAGAACTAATTTGCATATGAATACATACTGCGCTGTACATTCTGTTATACCTAGGAACGCACCCTTATATATAAACTGAATTACGTATGAATTGTGCTTAGTTTTATTTTATTCAGAAGTTCACTACTTTATATCTGATTTGTGAGTTTAATATCTGTATACTGTTATTATTGCCATTAACATGTCTTATATGAACTGGGGATTCACATCCTATTCTTGTGATTTCGCACACAGGAGCCTTTTTGAACTGGCTAATACAAAGTATTAAATGGATTTTAGCAGATTGCTACTTTGAAACTGTAAGTAAAAACCACCTAATCATGAAAATATGCATATGTTTATGTGTAACAGAAGAGTCTGGAAGGCTTGCCTTTCATTTTACTTTAAGGACTCTGTAATGAGACATTTGTTTAAAGGGGAAGTGTCATGGTTCTTTGAATGAATGGTGTTATTAAACAAGACATAATCATTCATGTAGATGGAAATTTGCTTTACGCAGGATACTAGACATGAACTGGTTTAATACCTTCAATTTCCTTAAAGTTTGCAATCTTTGAAAACTGTTCAGCCAACAAGATTCCAAACAATCCATGTAGCTCAATATTGGACTAAAAAATAAAGACTTCTGCAAGCTGAAAGACTATATAACAAACATAGAAAATATTTTGGAACTTCATGGCATATTTTGGCAACTGATTTTGGGTAAAATTCATGACACAACTCCTTTAAAATGTATCTTAGTGTGTTGTAATAGTCAGTAGATTTTCCTCACTGGGGGAGTCCCCGGGAAAGTTTTTTAGTTTCTTGGTAACATAGCAAGATTGTTTTGTTTATTTTGTCCTACAAGCTTTAGTAGATTGAAGGACGGTGGCGTAGTTGTTAGCACGTCCATCTCACAGCAAGAAGGCCTGGGTTTAAGTGGGGCATTTCTGTGTGGAGTTTGCATGTTCTCCCCATGCTTGCGTGGGTTTCCTCCAGGTACTCCAGTTTCCTCCCACAGTCCAAAAACATGCCCAGTTGGCTAATTGGATGTTCCAAATTGCCCCTGGGTGTGTGAGAGTGAGTGTGAATGGTTGAATGTGTGTTGGCCCTGCAATGGCCTGGCAAGCTGTTCAGGGCGTACCCCGCCTTTACCCCGAGTCGGCTGAGATGGGTGCCAGCCTCCCCGCGACCCTAATTAGGATTAAGCGTCTTAGAAAATAAAGAGCTTTAATAGAGACGGGGAAAGGCTGGAGAGGGAGCAACTGTTTATAGCTGTTGTAACATAAAAGGTAACAGGAACCAACTTGTTTCACTGATGTTCCGTGTCATAAAATTGATCTACAGTATAAACATTTAACAACGCAATATGCCTTTCATTACTAAATTAAAAATGGTCAACATGGGGAGATTGTTGTGGTATTAGAAGAATAAAATGCCTCAGCAAGTAATACTAAAGTTCAGAGTGTTATCACACCAAGCTGTTGTGTTTTCTTCCTCACTTGTGTCATTTACCCGATCTGTTTTATAACATTTTTAAATATTTTATACTCCATTTGACTGTGCTCATATTCTCTTGCGTAACAATTCATTGTTTTTATTATGTTTCTTGCCTTTATTATGTAAAACCTTCATGTGATGCATTAAAAAACTAAAGACGTTATACAGATAAATAACCCAAGACAATAAAAACGCAATTTGAATGAAAATTATAGGCCTAGAATACATTTTGTCTGTTGGTAATTTCTCTAATTACAGTGATATCTTTACACAGGACTGCAATAAATCTCTGACACATTCATCAGACGTTATATACCACTATCAAAAATTATATTACCAACATTCAGCAAATAATTTATGTTTAAGGTTAAGGATAACAATAAGGATATTTATTCTCTGAAAAATCTTGTACTTCACAACCCATCATGACACAATGCAAATTAACCCATTGAATCATTGGTTTCCGTATGCCCTGGGAGTCATTTTACAATCCAAAGCCTTGACTCACTGTATGAGTGCCACACATACATGAATTATCAATAACGTGGAGCTCATGTTTTTATGTGACAGGGACAGCAATATGTGGTTTAGTGACATTCCATAATGTGCTTCATTAATTACAGTTACAGGTTTAAACACGTGAAGTCGCAGAACTAAATTTCAATTGTTCCTTGAGTTATTTAAGCAGTTATATATATATATATATATATATATATATATATGTATGTATGCATAATTACATTGTTATTATAATAATATTACACTATCTTTTAAACACTATAAGCAGGAACAGTTAACAAGTCTCAAATAAGTCCATTTATTTATTTTTTAGTAGGTTTATGAATATATACAATAATATAACGGGCAATACAGCAGCTCTAAATAATGTAGCCTCTCTAATAGTCATTTGCCGAACCGCTCGACTCGCCACACCATCGCAGGGCCAACACACACACCTAGGGTCAATTTGGAACAGACAATTAGCCTAATGTGCATGTATTTGGACTTTCGGAGGAAACCGGAGTACCTGGATGAAACCCACACAACCATGGGACATGGAACATGCAAACTCCACAGACAGAAACGCCTGAGCCCGGGAACCAAACACAGGACCTTCTTGCTGTGAGGCGGACATGCTCACCATTACACCAAAGTGCCGCCCTAATGTAGTCTGTGTTGTTGCTAAAACTGAATTACCAGAACCAGTTTTCTATTCCTTGTTACACCCCCCCCACCCCCCACACACACACACACACACACACTTCAACGCTGGGTCGATGTGAATACGTTGAGCCTGTAGGGTTCGCTTAAGGGCCTTACCTAAGCGCCCAACAGTGGCATCTTGATGATCATGGACCTCAAACCCAGAATCAATAACCCAGAACCCATTGAGCCCCCACAGTTATCAGGCCCAGATAAAGGTGTACAAGTAGCCAAGCTAAACACTCTCAGTATATAAAAATGATATTTTAATCAAATATATTTCCACTTTAAACTTGGTAACCCATGATGACATGCACTTGACATGAATTACCTGAAACCCTCAGGACGTGTGTGTGTGTGTGTGTGTGTGTTCTAAAATCCAAAAGAGAACCCAGGTTCCTTACCTCAGGATAGTTGTCTTTGGCGAACACGTGCAGCAGTGCCGTTTTTCCGCACTGAGTGTCCCCGACCACCACGATCTTACAGCGACTGGTCTGCCCCTGCCCCTGTCCCTGCCCCTCCATCAGCGCACCGGTGAGAGCGTCCCCGTCGGAGCCGCGCGCGCACAGCTGCAATACCGAACACCATACGCTGCTGACAGCCAGACTGCGCGGCGGTGCGGCCAAAACCGGAGCAAAACAAAGTACACCGGTTCCGCTCGTGGCGCTCAGAACAGAGCCGGGCTTTCTGAGAGAAGGAAAGACAGAACTACGGACTCCTTACGCCTCCTCCGACTGTACACAAGCCTCTTGGTTCCCACAGTGACGCCACGCTTTCTGTAACCTCTTCAGCATTCAGCCGAGCGCATGGCTCACGCCTGTCACCTGGTCGGAATAACCACGCCTTCTGAATTCCCGGCGTCCAATCAGATTCCAGGGCGTGCCTGGCTTTGTTCTCATTCATAAGTTGCGCGATTTTGGGATGGGCGTATCCTGAACGGTGCATGTTTATATAGGTTGTTCTGAACTAAAGTCATGTCACGACACAGAAAAAAAAAACATTAAATGTGCCTTTAAAAAAAAGAAAGAATGAAAAAATAAATAAATAAAAATGTTGATGATGATGATGATGATAGAAATAATAATAATAAAAAGAAAAAAACAATAAGGATGATAGGAAAAAAATGATGATGATATAAATAATAATAATAATAATAATAATAATAATAATAATAAGGATGATATAAATAATAATTTTATTAATAATAATAATAATAATAAGGATGATATAAATAATAATTTTAATAATATTAATAATAATAATAATAATAATAATAATATTAATAATGATAATGATAGAAATATTAATAATAAAAATAATGATGATGATGGAAATAGTAATAATAATAATAATAATTATTATATAAATAATAATAATAATAATAATAATGATGATGATGATGATATAAATAATAATAATAAAAATAATGATGATGATGATGGAAATAGTAATAATAATAGTAATAATAATTATATAAATAATAATAATAATAATAATAATAATAATAATAATAATAATAATAATGATGATGATGGTGGAAATAATAATAATAATAATAATAATGGTATAAATAATAATAATAAAAATAATGATGATGATATAAATAATAATAATAATAATAATAGTAATAATAATAATAATAATAATAATAATAATAACAACAATAATAATAATGATGATGATGGGGAAAAAATCATAATAATAATAATAATAATGATCATGATGATGAAAATAATAATAACAATAATAATAATAATAATAATAATGATGATGATGATGATGATGATGATGATGGAAATAATAATAATAATAGTAATAATAATAATAATAATAATAATGATGATGATGATGATGATGATGATAGAAATAATAATAATGATAATAATAATAGAATTTGTAGGCCTGTAAAAAAGTACTGTTATTTTATAGATATATATTTTATTATTTTTATATTTTGTATGTATGTCCATTCTTAAACCTTCATGCAGAGATGGATCAATAACCTTGCAGGAACTGAACATTATTATGATTATTCTCAAATTCCTTTGATTTGATATCATTCTATGTGATTCATTTAAAAGTGATGGTTTGTTATTGTAAGCAAACAATGGCTGATTCAAAAAGAAAAGGCTACCTGGGCTATTTAGGAGTGTCTTTAAACACAAAGGCCTCGCCCTTATCAGCCCAGCCCAGATACTGAACCAGATGAAGTTGGACAGAGAATGGGACAGACTTACCGGCATGTGACTCTATGATACAGATTGTTCTAATTCTTCCTTGAACAAGTTTCCTTCTAAAAGTTTCAATGGCCATCTCTTCCACCCTGCTTATCAAGATTTTCAGGACGTTTTCCATGTTCCGTTTAGACAGGGTTCCTCTGGTACCTCAGGGTTTGGGCACTACACCACTCTTCATGAGGATATAAACAATGGTTGTACATATGTGATAAAAGAAATCCGAGCAGACAATGCAAAGAACTTGACACATGATGCCTCACTCACTGACTAATCTGACTGAAAATGAGTCCGACGTTGAAAAAAAAAACAGCACAATGACTTCAGACGTCATTCAAAGGTCTCATCTGTTGAGTTTTGCAAGACAATACCTACTGGGGTTTGTACAATGCAACTAGCACAATTCATCTTTGTACAATGAACAGACAATTCAGGCTCCAGGTTTTTGTTCAGTCGAGCAGTAACTGAGAAGGAACAGCTGCAAAAACCATTTAAAGGTGTACAACATCCAAAAGATTTTTTTAATCGAGGTTTAATGTAATGTGATCACATAGTGCTTTCTAGAGCGGCACTGTGGTGTAGTGATTAGCATGCCTGCTTCACAGCAAGAAGGTCCTGGGCTTGGACACCTGTGTTGGGATGGGTTTCCTCTGGGTACTCCAGTTTTCTCCAACAGACATGCACATTGGTTGATCCAAATTGCTCCTAGGTGTGGATGGTTGTGTGTATATGTTAGCCCTGTGATAGTCTTTTGAGCTGTTCAGGGTGTGCCCTGCCTTCGCCCGGTGCCGTCTATAATAGGCTCCAGCCTCCCCACGATCTTAATAGGACTAAGCGGTTTAGTAAGTGAGTGGTGCTTTCTATCATGATATGCCCTGATCACCAGTATAATGATGCACGTAATAAGTGATCATGTGACAAGTTACCATGTGAAAATATACCAGGTGGAAAAAAGTCACATGCACTGTGTGTGTGTGTGTGTGTGTGTGTGTGTGGCGTTTAGTGTTACTTTTATACAAGGGCTGAAATCTTTTCACATTAAATTTACTTAATTGGCACCAAAATGTGATATACTATATTTCTGTCTGTAGCCGCATATACTGTAGACCAGGGGTCTCCAACCCTGTTCCTGCAGAGCTACCTTGCTGAAGACTTTGGCTTCGATGCTAATCGTGCACACCTGACCATCCAATTATTGCCTTAAGAAGTTCTTGATTAGCTAAAAGAGGTGTGTTAGATTTTATTTGGAGATAAAACCTGCAGGGGCGGCATGGTGGCGTAGTTGTGAGCACGTCTGCCTCACAGCAAGAAGATCCTGGCTTTGATTCCCGGGATCCTGTTTCTGTGTAAATTCATTTTTGTTAACAAAGCTGCATCTATAGATTTTTAGATTGTAATGTAGAAATAAACTTGAAAATAATAACAGCTAGTAATCCACACTACTAACTAGCTAAGCCTGGGCCAAACTCAAATACAGGCATGTCAATAAATATTATCATCATCATTATCATCATCAACTTCTTCTGCTCGATCCTGGGGTCGGGTCGCGGGGGCAGCGGCCTAAGCAGCGAGGTCCAGACGTCCTTAGCCACTTCCTCCAGCTCTTCTGGGGGGACACCGAGCCGTTCCCAGACCAGCCAGGAGACATAATACCTCCAGCGTGTTCTGGGTCCACCCCAGGGCCTCTTCCCGGTTGGACATGCCCGAAACACCATAAAGCGAGGCGTTAAGGAAAAAATATTAGTTGCAATCTATTTTTTTCAAAGAGAGAAGGAGACTTGTTGGATATCGTCATCATAGCATCACCATCATACAGTACCTGATTTATTCCAGCTTCCAATTCCAGTTTCACATCCCCATCTGGTGCTTTCAGGTTGTTATTGCAGATGTAAGAGGAAAATATGTATTTTAAAAAATACTGTTTATCAGCATAGTTTTAGTTTATTTATATGTTGAAAGAACATTTAATATACCCTAATAAAGCATACTTTAGCGTACACCAGTGGTTTGCCCTGTCGTGTTCCCTGCTAAAATTAGTGTTTTATTTTTTAAATTGTTCACAAAAAAAAAAAAAACGTTTCTTTTCCCATTAAGGGATTGGTGATGATCTGATGAAATAAAGAAAGTGTGTCAGAAAGTTTTTAGAGGACCTTTCTAAAAGGTCTGCTTTGTAGAGTAAATTCAGAAGTTGAATTAAGAACTAATGCATTTTTTAGTTTTACCAGCAGAGGGCGACAGAAGCCACTCTTTAAATTACTTTTAACTTGCTTTATTGCAACGTCATTATGGTACATTAACAGAGGTAGTGATTGTTTACTTATCTGGATATACACAGGTCGGCACTGTGGTGTAGTGGTTAGCACGTTCGAGTCCCTGGGCTTGAGCGGTTCTGCGTGGAGTTCGCATGTTCTCCCGTGTCTGTGTGGGGGTTTCTCCGGGTACTCTGGTTTCCTTTCTTTGGCTGTTCCAAATTGCCCCTGGAGTGGATGTGAGTGGTTATGTGTGTGTTGGCCCTGCGACGGTTTGCCGAGCTGTTCATGGTGTACCCCGCCTTCGCTTAGTGTAGTCCCCACCCCCCCACCCCCAACAACCCTAGTAGGATGCAGTTTGGCAACTGAGTGACTGAATAAGTGAATAATTACATTTTAAACATTTGTTTGTCAGACATATGATTCATTCATTCATTCATTCATTCATCCACCTGGAAAGTTATACCCTAAATAAGCAGGGTATGCACAGGCACAAACAAGCATTTACACTCACATTCACACTTACTTCAAACCCCGATTTTTCTTGAAAATTAGTACAATAACAATGTGAAGCTCATTATAATATTAAAATGTACATAAATTTAACATGCTCCACATCAGGGGTGTCGAACTCATTCTCACTGAGGGCCACATCACCAAATTTAAAGGTGATCGAAGGCCAAATAATCACTGAACATCTTTTCTAAAAGGGCAACCAGGAAATCTGCATGTCAAAATGATTCGTTTAGGTATTTGTCCTCTTTTCCTTTATTCTGATATTTTTATCTGAAACACTTAACAGTGACAAGCTAGCATGCAATCCTTCTTGAGTTATGATTGACTAGCTGTTTACTTGAAATAAGTTGCTGCCACCTAGTGGAAGGATGATGAATAGGTTTCATGGTAATGGTAGATGCAAAGAATGTATGATAATCATATTCTTTGAAAGCTGTTGCGGGCCACATAAAATGAGTTGAAGGGCTGGAATTGGCCCATGGGCCTTGCGTTTGACACCTGTGCTCTATGTAGCCAAGATGCCTCCCCCTCTCTCATGTTTAATTAAACTTTTTCAGTTTCCACAACTGACACCACATTTTCACCTTCCACTTTTATACATTTCAGAAGTCTTTTAGTAGCCAATATTTGACCCCCTACTGCACTGCCAGAATCATTTTAGATTTCTCAGTCTAATTTCACTTAGTAGATGAATCAATTATATTAATGTATGCTACAGGAGGGCCTACGATCAATTTCCTACTCTATATTAGAGAATTAACTTCTTAAAGGAATACTGTGGACAAAAATGACATTTATAGGCTACAATTTCCACTTACACCAAATCTATTTAATAACCCTATTATCCTAATGGGTTATTTGATTTGTTCTTCAGAATAAACCCAGGGCTCAGGTGTTTCTCTGTCTAGTTTGCATGTTCTTCCTGTGCTTGCGTGGGTTTCCTCCGGGTACTCCGGATTCCCTCCCACAGTCCAAAGGCATGCTCATTAGGCTAACTGGCTGTTCCAAATTGTCCCTAGGTGTGAGTGTGAATGGTTGTATGTATGTGTTGCCCTGCGATGGTCTGGTGAGTTGTCCACGGTGCACCCTGCTTTCATCCAGTATCGGCAGAGAGAGGCTACAGCCTCCCCATGATCCAAATAGGTTTAAGTGGTTCAGCAAGTGAGTGAGTGAGTGAGTGAGGATAAACCTTGAAAATTCTTTATAGGAAAATAAGGTTTTCCTTGGAGGAAAGTTTCTGCTTTGATCACGAGCATGGTTACTCTCTGCGTAGAGTTTTTCAGGTTCTTCCTGTCTCTATGTTGATTTCTTCTGGCTTGTCCATTTCCTTCGTCTCTCAGTTCTCATTTTCTGAACCGCTTAATTGTTCTAAAGTTGCAGTAGGGTTGGAGCCTATCTCAGCCGCCTCTGGGCGACAGTTCAAGTTACACCCTGACAAAATGCTTGTGTGTTTGTTGCAGTTCCAACACATACACGCACAACCATTCGCACTCACCCTATCACGCCTAGGGTCAATTTGGAATAGCCTTTTAGCCTAATGTGCAAATGTCTTTGTACTGAAAGCATGCAAACTCCACACAGAAGTGCGCTGGCCGAACCCAGGACTTAAACTCAGGACCTTCTTGCTGTGGGGTGGACATGCTTTCCTCTATGTCACAATACCACCCCATTTCCTTCCACCTTCCAAAAACATGCTGATATGAGTATGGGAATATGTGAAGAGTTCAGATGCAAAAACCAGTAACTCCTCTTGACCTCATTTCTTTTAGAACAATGAAACATACCTGGAAAAGTTTTCTGTTTTTTTTTTTTTTTTTTAAATAAAAACAGTCTGTCGGTGCCTGTTAACCATTCAACAACAAAGGCAGTGATGGCCTGGTGGTAGGGTGCTGGCTTACTGATCCAAAGGTCAGGGGTTCAAGCCACACTATCACCATGTTGTCCCCCCAGTGCAGCTAACTGGGTTATCGAAGGCCAGCCATTTCTCTCATGTCGCTCATAAAGACAACACCATCGGGTTGCTGTCATGTGATGGCTTGGCGAGCTGTACTCTGGTGTACTCTGCCCTTCGCCTACAGTCAGTTGAAATGGGCGCCAGCCTTCCCATGACCCTAATTAGGATCAATCTGTTCAAAAAATGAATAAATGATTGACTTACCACTAATTAAATTGCATTGTTTTACAAATAAGGTCAAGTGGACTTACTGGGTTTTGCATCTGAGATGTTCATGTGTGCAATGCTTTGATTGACATTTAGTGTGTATTCCCACATGGTGCCCAGTGTTTCAAGTGTTGGCAGAATGATGTTTTAAGAGGATAGTCATATATATGTGAAGAAACGTCTAGAACATTTCACTGGAGTGCTGAGGCATCAGTGAACAAAGTGCCAGTAGATATCATTTGGTTCAGTAAACTACTACAATTTGAAACATGAACAATGAATAAAACATGTAGAATAACTCGAAATTTAAATAGCAAATAAATATACAAGGGCGGCATGTTGGCGTATCTGTCTCACAGCAAGAAGGTCCCGGGTTCGATTCCCGGGCTCAGGGGGTTTCTGTGTGGAGTTTGCATGTTCTCCCTGTGCTTGTGTGGGTTTCCTCAATGTACTCCGGGTTTCCTCCTACAGTCCAAAAACATGCATAGAAGGCTAATTGGCTGTTCCAAATCACCCCTAGGTGTGAGTGTGAGTGTGAATGGTTGTATGTGTGTAGCCCTACAATGGCCTGGCGAGCTGTTCAGGGTGTACCCCGCCCTCGCCCAGAGTCGGCTGAGACGGGAGCTGGACTCCACACGACCCTAATTAGGAATAAGCGGTTCAGAAAATGAATGAATGAATAAAGAAAATGAATGAATGAATAAATATACAAATGAAATAAAGTCGTAGAGTGATTCAGCTTGTAGTGTTGCCACCTCACAGCACTGTCCAAGATGGATTTATTTGTTTATTTATTTAATCTCACAGAGCTTTATACAGTGTACGAGTCCACAATCTAATCTGTTGTGATACTGAACATCTCAGCAAGATTTATGTGAAGTGTGCGATGGTATAGGACTGCAGTTTGCGCAGTGCTAAACTGCAGTATTGTACGGTAAATTACCCAACAAAATGACAGCGCCAACTAAAATAAATAAATAAATAATAAATACTTCAAATGCAAGACTTGGCTGACGGACAACATTCGTGAGTGTGTAACTTATATCTTGGGCTAAACTACTCCTAAAAATGTAGACCAATTTACTGTCATCAGGGCATCTCGGCAACTCAGCAATCAATGATCCTCACTTTTCTGTGTACTGGCAGAGACTTATGGGTAATGTACCAGAACACAAAGTGACAGCCTTTTAAACACAGTTTACCAGACACCGTTACCATCTCCACACTTTATCCTACTAAGGTCGCGTGGTGGCTGGAGCCCATCTCACCCGACTCTGGGTGAAGGTGCGGTTCACCCTGAACAGCTCGCCAGTCCATCACAGAATCAACACACAGCCGTTCACATTCCACTCATACCTAGAAACAATCTGAAACAGCCAGTTAGCCTAACCTACATGGCTTTGGTCTGTAGGAGGAAACTGGAGAAAACCCACCTAAGCACCATGGGAAAATGCAAACTCCACACAGAAATGCCACGAACCTAGGATCTTCTTGCTGCTAGGCGGACCTGCTAACCACAACGCTTGACAATGCTGCCCCTTGTTACATATTGAGGACTGTGTTGTGTTTTTAACCAACAGAGTCAGAACGTTTTTGGGCAGCGAGGACATTTTGGCTGGTCCTTACTTCTTGGTGGACTTGGATTTCGGTTAGAAGTAAGTTTAGGTTAAGTGGGTAAGTGTAAAATTTGGGGTTAAGCATTTAATTGTAATGGTGAAGGTTAGGGTAGGGGACTAGAATGCATTGTGTCAATGAATTGTCCCCACAAATATAGAAAAGTGTGTGTGTGTGTGTGTGTGTGTGTGTGTGTGTGTGTAACTTTGAAGGAAGTTGGACTATATATTCATGCTGATTTATCAGTTGAATCTGGGCTGGGTTTTGTGGTAATGTATTAAATCACCAGCAGGTGTTGGTGTTTCACACAGTTGGCTCATTAAAAAAGCGTCATGAAACTAAACAATATGACGTGTTATCTTCTGCATTGAGAAGTAATTGCGTGTGCTGATCACTGATAAGTTAATCATCATTAATAACATCATTGTTTCTGTTTCAGGATCTTATTAATGGAACTGAGTTTAAACAGACATGGTGTTGCCCTGTGTCCAGTGTCAGTTTGCTGTCTTGTATTAAGAAACCTGTGTTGGTCATGCAAGCATGTGATGATGTTTTCTTATTTCTGAGACGTCTGAATGCAAAGTAATCATGATGTGCCTCCGACGCCCACTCACTGCTTCCTGTTTCTCTTGGTTTCCTGTGCTCCATGCAGGCTGCCTCTTTGCACACTGGCCTGTGCTGCCTGTGCTGCGGGTGCGAGCACTTGCGTGCATGACGAAGCGCGTGCTTTTATCAACCAGCAGCTGTTTGTGTTTCCGTTTTATCTTCAGGATGAAAATGTGCAGTGTTTACCATTTACTGCATGCTTTTTTCACACCATGGCACAGCTCAGTCATTCATATCTTTCACTTTCACACCTATACACACTGTGTGCACAATTATTAGGCAAGTTGTATTTTTGAGGATTAATTGTTATTATAAAACTATACAGTGCTCTTGGTGAATCCAAAATGTTAACAAACCCTCAAACCTAAACATTTAAGTAGTAAAAGTGAAGTTTTGGCTTCTTAAGAGAATATCTATATGTACACCATTATTAGGTAACTTTTAGTGTGCACAATTATTATGCAACTAAATGAAAAACAAAGATTTTCCATCTCACTTGTTTATTTTCACCTGTTAAAGTGAGAATAAT
>JAQMYF010000003.1:14885444-14908655 GCA_030014195.1 Neosilurus mollespiculum | reverse complement strand
TCCCTCGTTACACAAATACACACCACCTGATATGCATTAAATCCAATAAGCATTCAAGTTTATACAGCTTGGAGTTGACAATTATAGATAAAATGATGATATGGTCAAAATAATCACTTGCCTAATAATTGTGCACACAGTGTATATATTGGTGTAATGGTGGGTACATCCACGTCACAGCAAGAAGGTCTTGGGTTCGAGTCCCAGTCGTTTCTGTGTGCAGTTTGCATAGTCTCTCCATGCTTGCATGGGTTTCCTCCGTGTACTCCGGTCTCCTCCTACGTTCCAATCAAATGCACGTTAGGCTAATTGGCTGTTCTAAATTGCCCCTCTCTGTGGATGTGTATATGTCTGTCGGCTGACATAGGCCCAGCTTCTCCGGGACCCTTGTACTTGGATGAAGCAGTTCAGCAAATGAGTAAGTGGGTAAATACAGTAAATTTACCCTGTGTGTGAAGGAAACCAGTGAATGGAGTACCCGGAGGAAACCTACGTTATCACAGGAAGCAGGCCACACAGAAACTCTCGAGCCTGGAACTTGAACCCAGGACGTTCTTGTCTTGGAACGGACGTGCTAAGGGCTACGCCACCACACCGCACACTCTATGCATCAATCTAGGTTAAAAAAACAACAAACAATTTTATTATAAAAATTAAATACAGCAAAGAAATTAAAACTAAATGTAAAAAGGTATAACCAGAGAGATAGCCTTTCTTAGATCACTACACAAAAGGACTGCATCATAGATCAGGAGGTTTATTTTCGGATGCTTTGGGAATACCAGGTTGTGCATGTTGACAGTAGGAACAATGGTTTGTAGGCTTTCTGAGATTTTCCAGTCTGTCCTAGAGAATAGGGGGAATAAACAGACATTTCCTTTTGACCCCTCTCTCTCTCTCTCTCTCTCTCTCTCACACACACACACACACACACACACACACACACATATATATCATTCTTCATTCTGGCACCTAAATCCTATTTCCACCATTTATGTATGATTTCCTTGACAAGCTGATTTCTCCTCACCCCATACTAATAATCCACATTCCTCCCTAAACACAGCTCAGCTTTAAATTTGTTGTTCAACCGCAACGTACAATCCAACGGCGTGCGCCTAGCTCTAATTATATTAAATGGATGCCTCGAGGAAAATCAAATTTACACATTTTTTTTTTTTTTTTTTACCTCATATAGCATCAACCAGCCAAAACATGTTTGCATGTAAATTGTGTTGCACTGGAGCTACGAGGTTAACCTGCCACCAATCAACAGCGTGCAAACTGTATGACCAAATTATCACATGCCTCGAACCACTTCAGGCTGTTAAATGATCCCAGGTTTGTTCTACAAAATGAATAATCGGTGTGGCGGCAATTAACACCAGCGATCACTTTATTTATGATGTTAAACATAATGATGTGAATGATTTCATAAAACATACTTGCTTAAGTGTGTGATATTATTATTCATTCATCAATTCATTCATTTTCTAAGCTGCTTAATCCTAATTAGGCTCGCAGGGAGGCTGGCGCCCATCTCAGCCGACTTTGGGCAAAGGCGGGATACAGCTCGCCAGGCCATTGCATGGGCAACACACACGCAACCATTCACACACACTCTCACACCTAGGGGTGATTTGGAACCACCAATTAGCCTACTGTGCATGTTTTTTGGATCGTGGGAGAAAAGTGGAGTACCTGGAGGAAACCCACGCAAGCAAAGTGGAGAACATGCAAACTCCACACAGAAATGCCCAGGCCCAGGAATCGAACCCGAGACCTTCTTGCTGTGAGCCAAACATGCTAACCACTGCACCACCGTGTGATATTATTATTATTATTATTATTATTATTGTTGTTGTATTTATTGCTGTAACATTAGCCCTCTAGGGCATATCTAAAGGATTACCACTGACTTCGAGTTATACTACATCTGCCAGAGGCACAGATAGGCCCTTAAACAAAAATCCTGGCACCTAGAAGCAATTTGGAACAAGAGTTCTTGTTCATACTGCTCACATGACACGGTATGAGCTTTGCCATACTATCTCAAATCTCAGAATATGTGTTTATTTACTGAAACACTTTCATTTGTGTGAATAAGTGAAATATTCTGCCATTCTTCAGCTTGTTTCTCTGACTGACTCATCATGGACATCTAATCAGGTTAGATGTGGGCTGACATGATTCATTCTCTGCAACACATAGCTAACAATTGGAATCTGCCACTTTTGGCAGGTTTAAAAAACAAAATAAATGTAAAAAAATGTATTTATTTTTACAGGGCGGCACAGTTGTGCAGTGGTTAGCACGTTCGCCTCACAGCAAGAAGGTCCTGGGTTTGTTTCCCAGGCTCGGGGCATTTCTGTGTGGGGTTTGCATGTTACCCCCTGCTTGTGTGGGTTTCCTCCACATACTCTGGTTTCCTCCTACAGTCCAGAAACGTGGAGTAGGCTGATTGGCTGTTTCAAATTGCCCCCAGGTGTGTGAATGGTTGTGTGTGTGTTGGCCCTGCGATGGTCTGGCAAACTGTTCAGGGTGTACGTCGCCTTCGCCCAGAGTCAGCTGAGATGGGCGCCAGCCTCCCCGTGACCCTAATTAGGATTAAGCAGCTTAGAAAATGAATGAATAATTAAAAATTCTTTTTTTTATTTGTAATGGTTCCATTACCTTTCGTGTGAGCTACCCGGAAGGTACACTGACGGGCCAATTTTCGTTCCACAGGAAATTGTGTGTGTTTGTCTGTCTGCAGTCCATGAGTGTGCGCTCGGTCCTAGTAAGTGATTACATTTTGCGTGAGCTATATATTGTTTACGTTATTATTAGTAGACATTTGAGAGCTTACAGAAATTGTACTAAAGTAAAGTAATATTACGATAGTCATTACATTTACATACACAAGAACTTTCCGATAGGTCTAACGCCGGGATCTAATTAGATAATTAGAAGTACAACTTCTGTCTTCAGGTTCATGCATGTGTCTGAAGACTGGGAAGAGGTATGTTTTTAACTTCGAATTTCTCCACTAATGACATAGAAACTAATGTCATAACAGCAGTAATATTATTAGTAGGATTAGCGTAGACACGTCATTTAGGTAACACAACGCAACCAAACTTTAGGCCCTATTGTACAACAACAAGGATCTGACATTATATATACCAGCTGATGCCATACAAATGGTCAGTGAATGCGTGTGTTCACTCAATTAGTCATTATTTCTGTGTAATTCAGTAATCCAGTATATGGTCATGATTTTTAACCATTGAGGCTTTGCAGGTATTTGCACCAAATAACTTAATACTATGAGGAACTATGAAAGAACAGGGTGGCATGGTAGTGTAGTGGTTAGCACTTGTGTCTCACGGCAAGAAGGTCTTGAGTTCGAGTTAAAATTTGCATGTTTTCCATGTGCATGCTTGGGTTTCCTGCCTGGTGCTCCGGTTTCCTTCCACTGTCTTAAAACGTGCACATTAGGCTTACTAGCTCTTCTAAATTGCCCGTAGGAAGGTGAATGCGAGAGTGAATGGAAAAACAGGTGCATTAAAGTCCCAAACCTGGGTAAATAGGAGGCGAACTAAAACCCTTTCACAAAAACCCCTGTGATAATAGACTCAGGATACAAACAGAATGAATGAATGAATACAGTGAAGCAGTACAGAAACTGGGATACAGTACCTGTCCTTTTTTGTCCCCCAAGGTAAAGGCTGCACCAATGTATCCCCGCAGGACAAATTATTTTACCTGAAGGTCAATTTTTGGAGGCCAAAAATGTAAATGTAACAGGTACAAATGAATAGGAGTAGCACAGTGGCATAGTGGTTAGCACATCAGCCTCACAGCGAACCCAAGTCCTAGCTTTGAGTCCCGGGCTCAGTGAGTACGTTTCTGTGTGGAGTTTGCATGCTCTCCCTGTGCCTGTCTGGGTTTCATCTGGTACTCTGGTTTCCTCCGACAGTCCAAAAACATGCATATTAGGATAAATGGCTGTTCCAAATTGCCCTTAGGTGTGAGTGTGAATGATCGTGTCTCTGTTAGCCCTATGACAGACTAGTGAACTGTTCAAGGTGTACCCCAAATTTGCCTTGAGATGGCTGAGATAGGCTCCAGCCTGGTCTCGACCCTTGCAGGATAAAGGTTTGGCAAATTAATGAATGAATGAACAAATAAGTAGGCCTACCCAAGTGACAAACGTAAAGATAGAATAATATTGGACCTGTTTTGTATGTATAATTTCATCGGGCGGTCCTGCAATAGTCTGGCGAGCCGTTCAGGGTGTACCCCGCCTTCGCCCAGAGCCGGCTGAGATAGGTGCCAGTCTCCCCGCGACCCTTATTAGGATTTAGCATCTTAGAAAACGAACGAATGAATTTCATTAAGCCTCTGCAGCTATTCATTTAGCAAAAAATTACTCACTCACTCACTCACTTATTTATTTCCCAAACCATTTAATCATTTTAGGGTCACAGGGAGGATAAGGGTTGGGTTTAGGGTTAGTCCAACACTGGGCGGGGCAGTGTGCACCCTGAACAACTCACCAAACCATTGCAGGGCCAACACACACACACACACACACACAACCATTCACACCTTGGGTTACTTTGGAACAGCCAATTAGCCTACTGTGCATGCGGAGAAAACTGGATTACTCGGAGGAAACCCACACAAACACAGGGAGAACATGCAAACTCCACACAGCAACGTCCAAGCCTGGGAATCGAACCCTGGAATTGCTGTGGGTCACTTTATACTATTATATTATTATACCTGTCATCAGCAAGTGTCACCTATATTAATTAGGTGGTGCCACTGCCTTTTTTTTCTTTCTTTTTTTTTTTTAATTCTTATTTATTTATTTTTTTATGCCCATCTTATCACACTGCTCGGTTGATTGCGCTTCTCCGGTAATTCCACGTGTCGCCGCCTCCCTCCGTGTCTCACACGCCCTTGTGTAAAAAGCTTGCCAGGCGCGGGTCATTGTAGCCGTCGCGCGCATCTCCCAGCACTCCCTTCGCGTTCTCCCTTCCTCTCTGATTTCTTCTCCACGCCCTCAGGCGTCTTCGTTCACAGCTGCACCGAACGCGTAGCAGAGAGGACTGCAGGCCCCGTTTTGCGTGCTCACCGACGACTCCTTTCTCTTTCTGTCCCCTCTCACCCTGACAAAAGCGTGAAACCGCCGGTGTTTGAGGCTTTTTTTCCCCCCCGCTCAGTCCTCCACTTCCACCGCACAGAGCCCCGCAGTGCTTCTCACCATGTCAGGCGAAGACGCGCCCGCCCAGCAGCAGAACGCCGAGGAGCAAAAACCGCAGCAGCAGCAGGATGGCGAGACCAAGAGCGAGTCTCCCAAAACCGAGAACAAACCGGAGGCAACGCCTGCTGAACCTGTCGCTGCTGCAGCTTCAGGCGAGGCGGCGGAGGCAGCGGCGGCGGCACCCGCCGACAAACCCGCCGAGGAGGACACGTTCAGCTACCGCGCGCTCGTGCTCACAGGCTACGGCGGCTACGACAAAGTGAAGCTGCAGGTGAAGAAAGGAAAGCCGGCGCTCAAGAGCGGAGAAGTGATGGTGCGCGTCAAGGCGTGCGGCCTCAACTTTGCCGACCTCTTGGCACGCCAGGGGCTTTACGACCGCATCCCGTCTCCACCGGTCACACCGGGAATGGAGTGCTCGGGGATCATCGAGGCCGTCGGGGAAGACGTGGCGGATAGAAAAGTAAGATCTTTTGATTCATCATCATTTTAAATACCTTTTTTTTTTGCGCACTTTGGCATCGATGGTGCCCGGTGCTCCCATTGTTTAAATAGGTCGTTATTTTAAATTGCACACTCCTAAATAACACGCTGAGCTTGTTCTCCACCTCTGGTAGTCATGGTAACGCATGTCAGCGTAGGCTGACACCATTCTCAGGGCTGTTGAGGGCAGGACGCAGCCCATGTGTCTGTTGGGGTGAGGAGACAATAGACTAGTGGCGTGTCCACGCTTTAATTTATACATCTAGGGATCCAGAGCACAACCAAGCCCGGCACCGCCTAATAAGACAAGGTTATACCAGCAGATATATTGGCACCTTTGAGCAAGATGCCTTTAGGGAATTGTGTTGCTTCTAGCCAATAAAACCCAACCTTGCTATGGTTGTTCCAGTGTCATTGTGTAATTCATAGGACTAATTACTATGCATTTCATAAGTGCTGTAACTATATATATATATATATATTTTTTTTTTTTTTTAAAAATGTTTATTTCATGGATGGTGGAGATGTGCCACCCCCATGTGACCACACCCCTGAGGATGCTTAATGGCACGTCGGCTGCATCTCCTGGCGCGCGCATGCAGCTGCCGGGTGAACCCATTCTTCATTGTCGGAGGAAATGACCTTTTTAACCCCCCAGTAAACCCCGGTTTTAGACTGTTCGGAACTCGGTAAATGAGCTGGACCTGCTGCCGCCGCCCCTCGCGCGCGCGCGCGCTCGTGCCCCCGCACCCACATCCACACCCGTCCCAGCCGTCGCGCGCGTGATTGATGTCCTGGGAGGATGTGTGATCCAAAAGACTATAAATAAGAACCCTGCAGGGGGGGAAAATATCGACAAGCGGTTCCTTTGATATGGTTCCGCAGGGTGATCAGGGTTTTGGGAAGGGGTGGGGTGGGGGGTGCAAATCCGAAATAACCCCCTCTATCCACTACATGAAGGCAGTAAGAGCACTCCTAAGCTTTTAGTGGGGAAGAACTTCTACTTCCCATATTGCTCAGGAGACTTGTTCACTCTTTCACCCCCTCACCACACCCCAAAGTGGAAGAAAAGGGCGAGGCGCGCGAGAGGAGAGAGAGAGAGGAGGGGGGGGGTATTATGCAAATATCCGCACGCGCCTTTTGTCATCTGCCTCGCGCGCCTGGAGCCAAGGGACGCTCTCAGACGTCATCAATTACCCCTCCTATCATAAACAGAAACATATTGTCTTTTCTAGGCATATACAGCCATACAGGCAGCTCGGTCTTTGTTTGCATTTTTTTTAAAACCTACAGTAGCTACAAATACACCTGCTTTAGAAATTCCCCGATGAAGAACTTGGAGTAATAAAGATTATTATAATTTTTTCTGCCCAGTGCTCCTGTGTATGATTTGTGAAGGATGTAATCAGTGCACTCCATAGGAACGAATCGATGAGTCATGCGTGATGCGCTTTGATCCCGGTTGCCAGATTGAACCCCCTAAATAAACCTAGTCATGATTACAGGAGAAAAAACCTCCATCCTTTCATAAAACATTTTAGTCTGTTTTCTTTTTTCTTTTTTTTCTTTTTTGGTCAGTTTCTGACGTTGTTAATATTGATCCTATTGTTCAGTTTGAAATATTTTTATTTTTGGAGGAGTTTAACACATATTTATTCATCAGTCTGTTTTTTATTAATATTATTAGTTGTACTAATGGCAGGTCAGGTTTTTGGGAATTGTCTATTATAATTTTTATTATAATTTGAAGTGTGTGTGTTATGTGAAAGTCTTAACTGTTGGGTGTGTCCTGGCAACAGAACCCCAATGTTTCTAAGTGGATTTTTTAAATTTTGAGTTTAATTTTTTATTAAATGTTAAATTTGTAATACACAAAAACAGAATTGCTAGTAAACCAAGCTCTCTACTTAATTTTATATACCTGGATTATGCCAACATGTACAATTTTAATATAGTAATTTTATAGAGCATGGGATTTCAATTATATCCACAAAGGGCAGGTGTGGCTGCAGGCTTTTTGCCCCCACCAAGCAGGAACATCTTTGGTCTTCAGTCAACTATCCAGTGTTTCCTATTTGGCATGAATGAAAGCCTGAAGCCAGACAGGCTCTTTATCTTTTCATATAAGGATGATCTAGTGAGTGCAATGCAAATGATTAGCTCCACAAGCAGGATTCTGCACAATCTGGCAACCAGGGTTAGTATCCATGGAGACACCATGGCCTGACAGCTCGATGAAAACGTCTGCTAGATGAGAAAACATGAACGTGGTGACAAGAAAGCTGGAGACACCTGAGACATGGTGTGAAACTTTTGTGCAGCCTGTGAGTAAGTTTGTAACACAAAGAGAAAGAGGAGGGGGTGGTGTGGCTTCGAAAGAGGAGGGGGGGGGGGGTTGGGGGGGGGCTGATGCTGTCTCACCCAGCTAAGCAGATGGATATCAGACAGTCCGGTTTCCTTTTGTCCATCACTGTCTATCTTCAGTCTCTTTTATCAGTAAAATCAGATTAAAAGTCCATCCTAATTCATTCCTGTCAGTCAAACCCTCAACCAGGTTATTGCTCAGGGAGATACGAGTCACGCACGGCCTCTCCCTGCTCATAAACACCCGCACAGACACCACATCACACTGTCACACGCACCCCTCACACCCGTCTGATGTCGAATCAGCACTGAACATGTGCGGTTTGGAATTTGCTGATGCCAAATGTAGCATAAAATTGCGGATTTATAAGAGAGGAAGAGAAACACACACACTCACACTCACTCATGTCACATTCCTGGGGTTACTCACGTCTCATGACTTGACAAAAAAGGACTAATGTCTAAACTGTTCGCATCAACTGCTTTATATAAATAATGTAAAACACACTCATGGGCAGGCGCGCGTGCACACAGGGATCATTCACATCTGTTCTCCATTATATTTTCCTAGCTTGCACTGTGAGGCTGGAATTTCCTCCTGTTTTTAATCCCTCTGTCTGTCTGTCGGTCTTTCTGGATATTTTTTTTCTCTATCTCTCTTGTTCTACTCCTGTCACTCACCCCCTGCTCAATTTTTGCTTGTAGGCTTTTCTTTAAAAGCTTGTTAAAACCACCAAACAGTGTGATCAGCTACAGCAATGCCAAAAATAAATCTGGTTAAAGGAGGGAACAAGATGACAAGTGAAAGATGATGTTTATTATTATTTTTTTGATTGTCTGTAACACTGAGTAAGCAATTGTTGCATTAAATTAATTAATGCAGCATACGTGTTAATTAGGGATGGGCTCTTACACTTTAAATGATACTATGATTTTCACCTCTGGATCATTAACACACCAAACAACCATTGCGAAGGCTGTATAATATTTTTTTTAAACTATGAAATGTGATTATATAATACATTTCTGAGATTATTGCATGTACACTCTTGGGTTGTCTCTCTGTGGGAACCCTTACTGGTTTTAAGTGATACCCCTACAGTTGGTTTAGCACATACCAGAAAGGATTCTGGGAAGGATTATCTTTGGAAGATATGTACCCTTGAATATTTTTCTTTTTTTTTTTTTCTTCTTTTCCCCAGTTTCCTTTAAATGCAGCCCCGCTGCTCTTACTGTCACTTTGTTAGCAAATTTATTATGTCATGATTGTGTTACTGGCACGGAATCCAGACGCTGTAACCTGTCAGAGCCAGACGAGTAGACGTCCAGAGCACTGCTGTTTAATTTTTAATGCAATATTGGCGTTTGCAGTGCTCTTGTTTGCTAACGTTGCAATATGCAAATGAGCCCCTAAACAAATCAATAACTGTATCCCAGGATTACCCCTGATCAGCTTCACATGCTCCAAGTGCTGTGATGTGTTCTTGTGATCCAATAATTAAATCAAATCACAGATGATTATTGTTTTTTAATAAAGAAATTTCTCTTAAAACACTCAAGGAACCTTTCTTTGCTTAAGTGTATGAGTTGTAATAACTGACAGCAGTACACTTGTTTATTATATTTCTTCTGTCACACTCAGGGATTGTACAGGATTAATCAGAGGGTCTCATATGAGTAACTCAAAGGTACTGGCGAGCGATAAAGCGAAGTTGCGTGATTATGCAGCTGCAGTGTCACGACTGTGCAGTGGTGTCACACTAACATAAGACTCTTGTTGTCGAAACAGACCGACTACACAGCTGAAACTGAAGCATCACCGTGGTAGAGATGAACCATACGGTACCCCGAGCACCCTGAGAAGTTATGTGGCTTGGAGCTCCTGCTTCACTGTGCTCCAGGATGAGCATGTTTCAAAAGTGGACAAGGGTCCTGTAGGAACAGGGTTTTTTTTTATTTTTTTTTTATTTTATTTTTTTTTTTTTTTCTTTGTACTATGCATTCTTCGTCTCCATGAGACCCACTTCAGTTTTTTCCCCTAGAACATGCCTAGTATTAACTAGCTCATAAAACAGAGCCACATCAACAAAGGTTCTTGAAGTACAGCAGACGTGACAAAATACCAAAGAAGAAGAATCTAGTCTGTCGTTATTAATCAGCGTCTCAAACTGTTTAAGTGTATCTGAGCATTGACTGCTGCAGCAAAGCAAAACTAGAATCCTTTTAATCTCTGTCCATTTATTACCTTTAGCATGGTGTGAAAGTTTTAAATCTAATTTGTTTTATTTCCCATCGACTTTAGGTCACATGGATAGCATACCATTACTAAAAATCTGATATCTGCTTATTTTTTATCCCCCAACACTCACCGGCACACACAAATCCAGTTCTAATACACTGTACATCAAAGAATGTGACCATACTTCTTAGATCTGTTTGTAATGGTGAAGGAGGCGGGCCCATTAACTATTGATTGACGGATGTACTTGAAGGAGGAAAACAGTCCCTACAACATAGATTGCACTGGGGCTGGTGGTAAAGTGTATAGAGTCCTGCACTCATAATTGAACGATCGAATCCCCACGATACCCCCACAGTGCTAAGACTTAACCACAAGTGTGGGCAAGGTCTTCACAATAAGTGTGCCTCTGTCCATAAAGCAGTATGAATGGGTACCGGTAAAAATACTGCGAAGGTATCCTGCGATGGACTAGCGTCCCATCCAGGTGGAGTTGAAGTCCTGGTCACACCACAGAAACCTGGATAAGCTCTGGCCTGATGAGCAACTAGGCTCGGGTGTAAAAGTCCAACATGCAAGCATAGACTCTGGCTGTAAATTTGACAAAATGGTGGGCATATTTTGGCTTCATTTCTATAGAACAGGAGGGAATAGGAGCATGCTGTCCATGTGTGAAGTTGGGGGATTTTTCAGTAAATTTTTAGCCTTTGTCAACATTCTCTGTTTACCATTACATAAAGCAAGGGAACCATATCAGAGCATGTTTCAACACTGTGAACACAGACTCATGCCTTACTAGTTTGAATAGGAGAAGAGGGCGGGGCTTCCAGTGAATGTGTCATTTATTTTCCAGGCCAGAATCCAGAAGCATTGGCTTATCGTCTGTGTTTATTCTGAATATCAGTGGACCTCCAAAACAATTCGAGGATGGTTGGCAGGTCTGATATTTTAAATATTTATTTTATTGTGTTTTTCTATCTTATCCCTCATCCATATATTCAGCTTTAGGCCAACCATCCAAAAATGTGCTGCAAATATGGGATTTTCTGTCAGAAAATGTACCTTGTTACGAACCTTAGCACTATTTATAAAAAAAAAAAAAAAAAAAAAAAAAAAAAAAAAATGAATGTTTTGAATGTTTTATTTTTTGAATGTAGCGAATGACCTGTAAACACTGGACTCAGTTATCCTGTTAATTTCTACAACACTTTCCCTAACAAGCACTGCAAAGAAAGGTTCTACTGTAGATTACAGTAAATTTTAAAGTCCGTCATAATGAATATCAACTGTCTGTTTAATAAAACTATCCCTATCTTGCAAAAGCTTTATGACGCCACATATCAAAGTATATATTTCATAATTTACAAGACCTTATAAAAGTATTAATGACCCTGTTTGACACTAAACCTACATAGTTTCTTTTTGACTTTGAGTTTTTAATACATATTTAATGTATTCCATGATCTCTGGTCAACATGATCTCATAGCTTGCAGGGCTTTTGCCGAGCGGGCTATTAGTTATATCTGATCAAAGGGAGTGGGCACTGGATTGTAAGAAATACATAATTTTTTTCCCTTATTTTTTTTTTTAGTTGTTCACAAATATTTATACATTCTTTCTATAAAATACTTTAAAGGAGAGCTGGTTAGCACAGAGTTAGCTGCTTAGCTGAAGTACTGTTACCTTAAGCAGTCAAATAGTCACATTTGGTAATGGGAAAAAAAAAAGATTTAATTCTTTAAAAAAAGAAACAAAAAAGAAAAGATCTTACTATCAAATACTATCATTGTATATTTTGTTGATTTTCATCAAATTATTTTAGACTGAAGAAACCCGCATTAGTGGCACTGCTAGGGTTGTGAGTTTCAGTAGCTAGCGGCACTTCCTGTTTGGTTAATCCGAGTAAGATGCACTCTCCTGCGGAGGTCAGTATTAGGTCATACCGAAGACAGATGGCATATTCATCACAGCAAGCTGAAAATAGCCTTTAGTTTGAAAAATACTGTCCGATTCTTGAAATAAATACGTTTTGAGCATGAAATACTTTCGTTCCAAATTTAGTTCCTTTTCAAAGAATCAGTCTTGAATGAACGGTAAAGAAAAGGCATGGAATGAGTCACGACCATTTCCGTTTTGTTTTGTTTGTTTTAGATTTCCCATGTAACAGGATATTAAATTATATCAAGGAGTAGATTAGCCAATCAAAGCACACGGTTGCTAATATCTAGTGACCTAGGAATAGAATATATGAAGATATTCCCATAGGAGGGTTCTTCATAGGTCTGTGTGAATGTTTGCATGAATGCCTTTTCCCTCATTGGTTAAAGCTGTGTACACGGCGTAGTGAGTGGATGATGTGAAGCTCATTAATCCAACCAAGCATATGCCTTTATTGCTGAACGCATGTGTGACTCAGTCATGATGGTGGTTCAGTCGAGGCGCCCACATCTATTGACCGGTGCTGTCCAATTATATGGAGGAATGAGGAACGGTGCAGTAAAAGAGGCGAGGGGGTGGCGGTGACGAGTGAGAAAGGAGGGGGACCGAGTGGGTGAAAGAGTGGGAGGAAGGGGTGAGGGAGAGAGAATAGGGGAAGGGATGAGCAGGACAAAATTGGGACAGTGTGCTGGGAACAGAGTAAAATGACAGCGATTGAAAGAAGACTCACGCTTTAATTGGACTTTAATTGCCACTGCGCTCGCGCGGGTCGGCATACATGTGGTTTTGTCGATCTTTTAACATGTAGACATATTTATAGTGATAAGAGGTGTATGTGCATGCAGCAGTGTCCAGTAATAAGGAGTGTGTGATCACCCAAGACCGTATTACTTGGGTGTGGTGTGTGTGTGAGAGAGAGAGAGTGAGTGATGCGGTGCTCCTTTGTGCACTCCGTTCGACTGTGTTTGCCCATGTGAATGCGAATGTGTATATATGTGCATAACTGTATGATTGTGTATGCGCTCTTGCCTGTCATCTTGTCTCGTGGTTATTGAGGCTGAAGAATCTGGCTGCTCCCTTGATGAAAGCAACTCCTCCTATTAGAGACGGAAAGAGGGAAGGAGGCTGGAGTCAGTAATAAGGCAAAATGAAAGACAGGAAGTTAGGAATCTGCTTTGTTCATATTTCTGTGAGGAGCGTGCTGTATAATGAAGGCACTTTTACCACAGGTCTAAATTTGGGCCACACTAGAGAACAATCAGGCTATTTTAATCCCATCCTAATATACGCAAACAGTGCTCTGTCTTTACTATAATCCTAAATTTTAACAAACTACTCTTGCATTCTTTGCCACACCATTATTTATGAATGTAGTGCGGCAGAAGACGACAACTATAGCTTAACTTAAGTTTCTTCTGGAAACTTTTTTTGGTTGGAAGCCTTGGGGCGTATTCACGCATGTACTGTACTGCACCCAAGAGCATTTTCTAACTCCATTCCTCCCCCCTCCACCACTGGCCTGCGCTCATATCGTGCTTAACGTCCCGATCCTGAGTGCGCTCCCATTATCCAGATGCAGTGTTGTGTATTGATGAACGGCGGAGACTGCTTTTACATTGTGGCTTGTTTGGAATCATTTCACGGCGATGCATTTTGTCAATGATGCAACAGAGGGCTTTACTGCATGCATAAGCAGTTTTCTTTAGTCTGCTGTCCTTGATGGAGGACTTTGCAACTTAACTTGCTGACAATAAATTTTGGTCCTCCAATTAGGTAAGGTGGAAGCCCAGTTAATTGAAAAGTTCACGTCAACGAGATCAAGTCCGGTTCTTGGGAACTGTGCCTTAGCTCACCACTTCCAAGCTGTCCAAGTGAACTACCACAGAGGGTGGTACTCGATCACACTGGCTAAACATCCCAGATTTATGCTAAACTCTGTTGTAGCCTGTGGATGCATGGGAACTGTGGTCGGGACTACTGTGGCCATTCCTGTAGGTTTTGCAAAATATAATCACGATAATGTGGGTTTCCCTGAAAAACAAGAGCATCTATGATGCATATGTCACAGATTTCATGTCTGCTGGCAGTAACTGCCTTGCATACATGGTCGTCACTGTTCAGTGTAATCATTTACCATCATAAATCTATGGTAACATCATCTAGGCCACAGATTCTTCACTGTAGCAAAGGTTGAACTGATCCAGTGCTTGGCCTGAAGTCATTTTGGACGCAAGCAACCCTTCAGTGTATTGAAGCCACGCCCTTTCAGTTCTCAAGGAAGCTCCCTGGCTCCCACTCATTCTGATGGAAGTCTGTGGAACACTGATGGGATGCTGGCAGTTGACTCATGGATCATCATCTACGATGCAGTCATTCTATTCTGGCAAAGTGAGACTGAGGCTTTAGGGTTAAACACTGCTAGGCATGATATAAGTCCCCTAATGCAAGTACACTGATAGTTACAGCTTTAACTCTTGACTTTTTTAATGTCCTGAAGCTGGAGGCTCCTTGGATAAATGCTTTGGTAGAGCATCACTATGCAAGTTATTTTAGAAAGGGTTCTTTAATGTAAACCATTGATTTTTCTTACATTAGGAAATACTTTTCAGAGCTGCTGAATTTTGCAGTACTGTGGAAAGCATAATTTTTTTTGCGGGAGATTGCTGGCATGTGTCAAGTGTCGGGATATGTTTGAGTGTAGAGATGGTATGGGCAGGGAGGCCCAAACAAATCAGAAATTTCTTCATATATTGGGACATTCAAATTTTCAACATTGGCTTCGACTGTATAGATGTTATGATGTTTCCCAGGCAGATCCTACATAGTCATTTTCATAGCTCAAAAGAGCAGTGTGGATGCATGCGTGTACGCAGGTAGTGTTTCCTGTGACTTCAGATTGAAGTTGTGGAAGCTTGCCAGATGAGGTTTCCTGTAGCTCTGTATCTGTGTGTCTTTTGTTTCTTTTTAATATTTATTTCTTCACTGCTGTCAGTGGGTCTTTTGTTGCAGACCAGCTGAAACCTGAGTCTACAAATTTGAAACATTTCTGGCCTGAATATTATATTTAAGTCTTCAGAGTAGCATTTTATTGGAACAGTATCTCAAGTCAGGGTGTGTTGTGGTAACTTTGCTTAAATGGCAACTTCTAGTAGAAATTGACTGATTTTCTTCGCTACCCAAAAGTCAGGCAGCTAAGATTATATTTGGAGTCTGACTGCATTTTCATTTTGCACAGGAACTCCATGGATCATGTAGTGGAAGTCTTACTTGCGCAACAATGTTTTTCTTAAGTATCGGCCTAAAACTGTGTCCAATTTGACTTGTTGATGTGGTTTGGACAGTGCAACTGATGATGTGAAATCCCCAGCCAACATTTCCAAACAGTTTTATTGCGTCACTCCGCCCATCATCCACGTTTGTATTTGAAATTGTAATTTTAAAGCGAGATGTTATGGAAATTATAGCTCTACTAATCATAGAGACCTGCAGCATCATGACATAGTATTTAGCATGTTCGCCTCACAGCAAGAAGGTCCTGGGCTTGGGTGTTTCTGTTTGAGTTTGCATGTTCTCCCCATGCTTGGGTGGGTTTAATCCATCTGGGTACTCTGTTTGCCTCCCACAGTCCAAAGACATGCACATTAGGCTAATTGGGTGCTCCAAATTGACCCTAGGTGTGAGTGTAAGTGGGAATGGTTGTTTGTGTTGCCCTGCGATGGTCTGGCGAGCTGTTCAGGGTGCAAACCGCCTTGGCTGAGTGTTGGCTGAGATAGGCACCAGTCTCCCTGTGACCCTAGTAGGATTAAACAGTTCGGCAAGTGAGTAATTAGTGAGACCTCCAGTAATTGTAAGCCACATCAACTTTGTTGTTCCAGCTGCATCTTTAGTTGAAATTTCAGTATCTGGCAGTTCATATACTAGGACTACCGTATAACCACTGTCGGACCTTTAAACATGACCGTTAATCCTCAGCTTTTATGCGTGATGGCATGTCTGTCTTCATTTCATAGTGGTTTCTTAGAAATTCAGCTTCCTGAGGTGAAATGAACACATTTCAACCCCAACTGAAGGAAGTTGTTGGAAGTGACCAATGAATGACACGGTGTTTTGAGCCCTGCCCTTTTCCCCAGACACAATGCCACTCCGCTTAAATGTGGCATGAAATTAAATCACAGAGATGACGAACCAAATGTAATTTCTCTCCGAATCCAGCCAGACTGATGGGTGAGAAAGCAGAGAGTGGGACATAAATTTCCTGCCACAAGCCTCGTAAATCCCTGTGGTTTTATGGTTTCGTAAATGCATGAATACGTCTTCTGAAATTGAAAAAGCTTTCAAAGAGCTTATGCAGAACCACAAAACCAACTCTCTGAGAAAAGTAGAATCGTTTTCAAAAGTTAGTACTGTTTACCATTCCAGGAACCCTTGAGTAGACCTCTCTAAACAGATGAGCCATCACTGAGAAGGGATGAACACATGAGCATACTTTGCAAAATAAAATGCATTTTTCCCTTCTTGCACTATAGTGCTTTTATGGATTGTTGCTTTAAATGTGAAGTCCCACAACACAAGGTTTCCGTTTCATACGAGAAGAGCTGATTTAGAAGACGGACAGCAGAGTTTATGCTAGTTTACAGGGACGCGGCTAAACAGGAACCAGAAGACCTTGAACTTAGAATTTATATCTAATCACCCTGAGAGATGACTGGAATGATGGCTGTTACAGCAGTGAAAGTAGCGTTATCAGTACAACATGCAACAGTGCGGTTTTGAGTTTGACTTGGATTAATCGAGTGATTGATTGATTGATTGATTAATTGATTGATTGATGCCATTGTTTAGCTAACCAGCTTGTTGTGTTTGAAATGGTGTGATAGTGCTGTGAAGGCCAAACAGAAAACTTGGTGAAAACATAACCAGCTCTGAGTTTAATGCCACCCATTTAAAAAAACAAAAATGCTAAAGTGGGTAAGAAACGGAGAGGTGGCGGGGTTATGAGGGGTATGTGTGAGTGAATCTTGATGTTTGAAGATGAGTGTATTTGAAAATGAGCATAGTTTTAGAGTCTTACTCGAGCAAGGGCTAGGGGACGTGGGTCACAAAACCCTAATTACTGGGCATTTTGAAAAATTATTTTATTTATTTACTTATTTTTAAATTATGATTATTATTTTTTTAACAAACATTTCATGAAGCAGGGAAGAACCAGAAGGTTGATTCTACATCAGCATGGACCTTTAAAGCTTGTGAGGGATTTTAACCAGTAGATGGTTGTTTTGGGCTATTTTTCAACTTATGGCATACAGATTTATTTTTGTTATAAATAGCTGTCTCTCTGAGGATTTGCCATGTCGTGATCACATCAGTTCCAGCAAATTCAACCAATTTTCATGCATTCTGCAAGACCTTTCTCATTTTAACCAATCCCTTTTTTTTTGAGAATTTGTCGAATCATTGTTCCACATGTAGCTTGAGTTTCACTAATTGAACTGTTGAGCTATGCGTCACTTTTTTGTTTATGCTTTTGAAGATGTCAAGATGCAGATGTGCGCAGCTATTGTGACTTAATCTTGAAATTACTTGCTACTAAAAGTCAACATGCATTGCATTTATATATGCATGTGTGTGTGTGTGTGTGTGTGTGTGTGTGTGTGTGTGTGTGTGTGTAATTTGTCATTTCAGATTGAAAAAACCACACTATAAAAATGTCAGTGTTCTTCCACAACATTTTATTTAAAACTTTTATGTTTATGTTAAACTTTACTTACAGCAGAATTAATGTTTCATCACTGTACAATTGTGTCATTTTAGTTTACAGCTCCAAATACTGATTTAAGCAATTCTACTGTAACTGACAGATCATTTGCACAAAAAATAATACAAAATAGACCTACAGTTTTTATTATAAACAGAATTTAATTATTAAAATTCATTGACATTTTAAACACTTGAACACCAGAAAAAATACCTGTATGAAAATTGGGAATTTTGAAAATTGTAATCGAAATTTAGGTGACATAAGGTGATTACACCAAAATTGTAAATGACATGTTGTTAAAAATCATATAGCATTAACTTACAAAATATTAATCCAAAGTTCTATGAACTGCATGGGAGCACGTCACTTAAGTTTTGTACAAACAATTGACTGATAAAGTATTAACTGGTCCAATAAAATACAAAAGTAAATTAAGATTATTATAATGAGAATAATTCATTAGCGTAACTGACGTGGTATTACTCATTTTATATCGGTTTACAGATGAAGTTTCAAACTCCAAGATGGCTGCCAGTCATGTGACATGCATTAGCAGCAAATATCTTGATTCTTGAACAAATTTTAGCTATTTTTTTTTCTATTAACTAATTATATATATATATATATATATATATATCTCACAAGTGAACATTTTTTGTGGAATTTCCCTAAAGTGGTAAATATCTTGTAAAGGAGCAGCTTTTCCGAGCACTCACGGTGAAGTCTCCTTCTGTAAATGTTGTAAAAACATTTTATATAAAATCTTATTAATAAATTAAAAAAAAAACTTTCCATGTCAACTTTCCTTGCCAGACTCCCATGTCTCCTCTTGGTGACACCAGACAGTGGCTTTATGAGTCACTGCACTTCCTTATACATGCTCTAAAGACAAGCAGTGGTAGTAAAGTGTTGTGAAAGGATGCTTGGCATAAGCATTAATTAATTTATTTCATTAGCCCTCGGGCTCGGGTGTCGGTGTGTGGAGTTTGCATGTTCTTTTTGTGCTTGCTTGGGTTTCCTCTGGGTACTCCGGTTTCCTCCGACAGTCCAAAGACATGCACGTCAGGCTAATTCACTGTTCCAGATTGCCCGGTGAAAGTGTGAATAGTTGTGTGTGTTGACTTTGTGATGGTTTGGTGAGCTCTTCAGGGTGTACCCTGCCTTTGCCGAGCCTAGGGTCGACCCAAGTAGGATTAAGCGGTTCAGCAAATGAGTAAGGGAATGAATTTCATTGGTTTTAAATCTGTGAACTTATCCATCTATGATCAATGAGACCAGGAGTAGCCAATCAGCAGTGTTTATTTCCTTTTTGGTACCAAGCATTGGCAGCACTTTACCAATGTTAAAAAGAACGAATGCTTCCAGTTTCATATTTCTGAACAGATCCATGTTCTCCGTAACTGCTGTGGTTGAACTCGGTCTGCCAGATGTATGTGTTATAAGTTTGGTTGAATTCATTTCACAGTTTTAGCACTCGCGTTCATGTGCGGTGTATATTCCTCACAGAGGTAACATGTTTACGAAGGTATTGCGTACTTGTTTGTCTTCAGATGATCAAATGTGTGTGTTGTGTGTTTGTGTGTGTGTGTGTGTGTGTTTCATGCAGGTGGGTGATAAGGTGCTGGTTCTGAACCGCAGTGGCCTGTGGCAGGAAGTTGCTGTGGTCCCCACCTCACACACCTTCCCCATGCCCGAAGAGATGAGCTTCGAGGACGCAGCTGCTCTGCCAGTCAACTACATCACCGCTTACATGATGCTGTTTGATTTCGGCCACCTGCGTCCCAACCAGAGTGTGCTTATCCACATGGCTGCAGGTCAGTGTGTGTCTCTGTGAGAGAAAGGGAGAGAGCGAGCATCTTGCGCTCTCTGTGTTGGCTGTGTGAGATACAGGGTGGGGTATATTGTCTAGAGATGAGTTTCTGCAGCTGTTGTGGTGACCTGATAGCTTTGTTGCTGCATATCTCCAGCAAGCTTTCATTATATTCGGTGTCCTATATACACATTTTTGAGTGTGCACAAATGCTTGTTATAATTTAGAGACTTTTGAGGGAATGAGAATGTACAGTGTGGTGGGTGTTGGTTAAACCCCCCCCCCCCCCTTTTTTTTCCCCTGCATACATCATTCATGTGTGAGGGGAGAACGCATGTGTATGCGCTTATCTTTGGGCGGATCAGCACATCTCGGCCAATGAATTTTAAGCTGTCTAAGCAAGTGTCTTCTGGGACCTTGTGCACAAAGAGCAGGTGTGTGTGTGTGTGTGTGTGTGTGTGTGTGTGTGTGTGTGTGTGTGTGTGTGTGCGCAGTTGTCTATTTTTATCTCTGTATACTAAAGCATATAGCACTATAGTGGCATCATTTGGTTTGTTTACATAAGAATATTTAACACATTATATTTAAAGTTACTGTAGTAATAAAATTCTATGGAGATTTTTTACACGCATTAACATTGCACTGATGGGTCTTTGTGCCTTTTGTGTCATTAATAATGCATGTGTTTCTTATTTATTCTTGAGCGATAAGGCTGGATTTTTTTTTTTACCTGTTTGTGTGCAAGGAAGGAATTATTTATAGCTTTATTACTTTTTTAAATGGAGACCAAGTGACTGTATATAGAGCTATAATTCTCACCCACTCGTTCTCTCTCTCTCTCTCTCTCTCACACTTATTTGCCGATCTGCTTAATACTACCATTAGGGTCATGGGAAGGTTGGAGCCTATCTCAGCCGACATTGGGTTAAGGTGCGGTACGCCCTGAACAGCTCACCAGATCATGGCAGGGCAACACGTGCAAACGATTATTCACACTCACACCTAGGGGCAGTTTGGAACAGCCAATTAGCCTAATGTGCGTGAATTTGGACTGTTGGAGGAAACCGGAGTACTCAGAGGAAACCCACACAAACACTAGAACATGTAAACTCCACTCAGAAACGCCCAATCATGGGAATCAAACCCAGGACCTACTTGTTTTGAGGCAGACATGCCAAGCAGGTAAAATTACAAATGAAAACCACTGGATTTGAAGATTTTTGTAGAAATTGGTGTACAACGAGAAATTGTATCATATCGGTCATGTAAGTGAGAGTTTAGTGGATTAAAAAAAGCGTTTTTAAAGTGTCAAAGTTATCATTTGTCCTGCAACATTACCTGGAGAATAAAACCTGTATGACCTACCTTAGCATAATGAAATTCAAAAGGAAGGCCTTTGGCTCCATGTGAGTCGGATAATTCCTTAAAAATGGTGCTTGTATAGAGCTCGTAAGTTTTCTTCCATTGTTTTCACTCTTGGAACTGGTGTCATTTCATCTAGGCGCATTTTACACTAGCAGAGAGAGGTTAGCACGTCCGCCTTACAGCAGAAAGGTCCAGGGTTCCAGTCCCGGCCTTGGCGAGGGCGTTTGTGTGTGTGTGTAGTTTGCATGTTCTCCCTGTGTTTGAGTGGATATCCTCTGGGTACTCCGGTTTCCTCCTACAGTTCATAGAAATGCGCGTTAGGCTAATTGGCTGTTCCAAATTGCCCGGACGTGTGAGTGTGAATGGTCGTGTGTGTTCATTCTGCGATGGATTGGCAAGCTGTTCAGGGTGTCGGCTGAGATATGCTCCAGCCTCCCTGTGACCCTAGTTTGATTTGGTGAATGAATGAGTTGTTATAACCGTCATGATGGTATCTGTTAAAAAAATTGTGACTATTTAACACATCACTGTTTTTATTCATCACTAAAGATCACTGTTGAAATGCCTACCTTCTGATATGTAATTAAAAAACCAGTGTATCCAGATGAGATTACGCTCAATTAATTATCATTTATAACTGTCTAATAAGTCACACACTGGTAAGCTCATGACCCGCCTCAGCTGTTGTCGGGAATTTCGTGTGTTTTCTTTCTTCTGTTTAATGCACCATTAGTTTTTTTTTATTTTTTATTATTTTTTTTAAAATCAATATTACTACAGATGTATGAAAAGGAAACCCAGCTGCTCTTCTGCAATGTCATTGTAATGTTTATTAAAATTGACATTTTTTTTTGTAAATTGTGATATTCGTGAGTGAGGGAAGTGAAGGGATAATTCAATCTCTTCTCTTGCATTAGTTTTATTACAGTAATAGCTTTCTGGCTCTTTGCCACTTATACAGTTTGTATTTCTTTGTAATTCTTATAAACGGTACTTAAGTGTTTTAGTTTGATCATAAAAAAATTTGATATCCTATTTTTTATCCTTCTAAAAAAAAGTTATTATATTCACAATTATATGACCTTGAATTTTTTTTTATTATTTTTTTTTAATTAAGAATGAATTATTAATTAATTAAAATCACATACTTTACAGAAAAGAAACTTGGCACAGATAGCTAGCTGCATTTTCGGTTGTGTCAGACCAATTACAACATCCTCTCTCCCAGTCACTGGTATCAGGTGGCACAGATGAAATGCTGGAGACCAATCTAATTCTTGAGGGTAAAAAAACAAAAAAACTAAAACATTACAACTCAAATACTTCCATTTCAAATATTCTTGCCTTTTATGGCGCAAGGTTTTTTTTTTTTTTCCCCTTCCCTTCCTGTAGTGATATACCTGCTTTGAGTATTTGGGGTCATTATTCTAGTAGTAGATTGAGTATAGTAGGATAGTATAGATAGAGTAACTGTGTTTGGATTTTTTTTTCTTCTTCTTTTGTTCTTGTTATTTTCCTTCCACTTCACAATTATGCACCACTTTGTGTTGGTCTGTCATAAAATCCCAATAAAATACATTTACTTTTGTGGTTGTAACATAACTGTGTGAGTGTGTGAGTGTGTGAGTGAGTGTGTGTGTGTGTGTGTGTGTGGATATATATCTGTGTGTGGGTGTGTATGTACCAAGAATAATCACATTTGGACGTTTGACTCCAGAGAGGGAGCAGCAGTATTTTAAGCTATGAGGGTTTTTTTTTCCCTCAACCTATTTCTTGCAGGGTGTGATAGCTAATTTAGTTAGCATGGTTAGGATAATTATTTTTATTTATTTATGCATTTTACACCGACTGTATTGTAGTGAAGAAGCTAAACTCCTAAGATATACTTTAAACACTACTGAATTAGTGCTAATGATGTAATTGTTTCCCCAGTGCAGCTAACTGGGTTATCAAATGCCGGCCATGTCTCTCACTGTCTATGGTGAGAGGCATGTAAAAGAAC
>JAQMYF010000003.1:14859487-14870897 GCA_030014195.1 Neosilurus mollespiculum | reverse complement strand
ATATGTGTGTGTATGTGTGTGTGTTATAAAGTGATGCTGATTTTAGGTAGCTGTCCATCTATGATCTATATTCCAGTTTGCAGGTCAAAGAAAGTCTTTTTCATGGTATTATGTGGTCAAGGAGATGTTTGCTTTCATCACTTTAGATTCAGTGTACCATACACCACTTTATATTTCATGTGAGGTACGACCGATGAACTGTCAAGCCTCCTGATGTCCTGCTTTCTGCAGGTGCGGCCAACATGCTCTCTGGCCAGAAGAAGAACCTGTTTGCTGTGGCTAAAACCTGGTACCAGCAGTTCTCTGTTCAAGCCCTGAGTCTGTGCCAGAACAACCGTGCCGTCTGCGGCTTCCACCTGGGCTACCTGGACTCGGAGCTCGTCATTGACGTCATGAAAGCCTTGTTAGAGCTATACCAGCAGGGAAAGATCAAACCCCGCATTGACTCCACCTACCACCTTGAGCAGGTGTGTATGTTGTATGTACGATATAATAAACTACAGAATTTGGTTCTATTAAAAATGTACTATGTTGAGGCACTGATGCCGCTAAATCAGTTTTTGTTAGTGCTGATTAATTTTCTGGAATGGCAGCTCGGACAGTATTGTCTTCTGCAAGGTGCAGCGTCTAATAATAATAATACATAGAATTTTAGTATAATCTGTTATAGTCTGTTGCTTAAGGTTCAGGACAGAGCTAGCCCTCTTAGTCAGTTTACAGAGTCTTTTTCTGTCCCTCACTGTGCATTCACCTCCCTAGCACCCCACTACATAGAGAATTGCTAATGCCAACAAAATGTCAAACCCTCAACATGGTCCTGCCTACTGCCAAGGCCCTCAGTCTCCTTAGCATACGGAGAATCCTATGGTCTTTTTTTTTTTTTTTTGGGTGCAGGGCGTCCATGCTGTCCATTCAGTCTGGGTTATTATTGAGGTGAACACCCAGGTAATTGTGCATTAATAATTAACTTCAGAGGATGTTGTATAATTTGTCTAGTTGCTGGAACATAGACAATAAAAGGACTTAGTATATTTTATATGTATTGGACAACATTAAACATAACTACAAATAACAGCTATTCACAGAGGCAGGGTGGATATCGCTGAAAAGTCCCTGAGATGTTCTGCCAGTGTTATATACTACATGTGAATGTATTTATTATAGCATTGTTTTTTGCATTGTTAAATCATGATGGTAGTTATGCTGCCTGCTTCACCAAAATGGTAATTTCCTCACCATTACGACAAAAAAAAAAACACTAAGGCCGTATTGCATGGCTTTCTTCGTATATATTGGACAGCATTTTGTTGAGTTTCTAGGATTCAGAACCCATGACTGGGGCCAACCATGCCACAGTTTTGTCCACCGTTTTGAACCAAGCATTAAACCAAGTTAGCAGCATGAATAATTTTATTCATTCAAAATGTTTTGGTGGATTTTTCTCCAAGTCAACTTATCCCTTAATCCACATCGGATAACTTAAATGATTGTTGCCTTATTGGCATGCACCAATGTTCTTCCTCATAGATATTCTATCAGATAGATAAGCTACGCCCTACGCCAGAAGGCCCCGTCTGTCCACCATCTTGATTAGTAAGTCAGTATAATTTATAGTGAAGGACTGTGGCCCTAAGCTGTCAAAACTTTTCAAAAAAAGCTGTCAAAAACTTTGTTTTCTATTTATGCGGTTCTGAATCATACCTGAGAGTGAGTAGCAATGACCAGTATGGCGCCATCCAAAAGCACTGTCAGTACAGTGTATCCTCCAGACTTAGATCTCGGAGGCTTTTACAAAACCGTCTCGATCTGCATAACTCCATGTCATGATTTGCTTCATTACAAAATTTCTTATTGTTTCAAGACAGCGAACCAATCAGATGGCGCCATTCCAGTGTAATACATACTAAATGGATATGGGGTAGTATTAGAAGATAATCAATGTGAGGGTGGTAACAGTGACACCATTGTGTGAAAAAGATGCTGGGGTAATGTCAGGTAAGGAAGGTATATTCTTTTGTTCTTCTTTCAACAGCGTCTCTGTCACTTTTCCTTTGAAGATAAACTGAAGCTCTCTCATCTTACCCCTCATACTCCATCTATCACGCTCTAATCCTCTGCTTATTCAGGCTACAAGTCTTTCTCCTGTTGCTATGGAGACCTTGCTCTGTGTTTAGTGAGGAGATGGTCAGATAGATGCAAGTTTGGTTGCAGTAAAGCTGAGTGATCTGCAGAGGTTTCAAGGATAGATTCATGTTATACACCTGCAATATCTGCTAACTGCTCCAGCTGATTGAATAACTAATTAAACTAATAGGACGTGTATGGGGTTGCCACACTTAAGTGAGGAATGTAGGTCTGGGCCAGATGACGTGTTTTCAGAGTTAACTGGTGAGTAGAATGCATCCTTTCATTCATTTGATGAACCGCTTTATCCTAGGGACATGGGAGGCTGGAGCCTGTCTCAGCCAACACTGGCTGAAGGTGGGGTACAAACCGAACAGCCTGCCAGCTCATGACAGGGCCAACACACACACACACAACCGTTCACATTCACACCTATCGGTAATTTCAAACAGCCAATTAGCCTAATGTGCGTATCCCTTGGACTGTGGGAGGAAACCAGAGTACCTGGTGGAAATCCACACAAGCTCAGGGAGAATGGGCAGCCTCCACACAGAAAGCCGAGCTTGAAAATCGAACCCGGGTCCTTCATGCTGTGAGGTGGACATGCTAACCACTATACCACTGTGCTGCCTTGTGTAGAATCAAGTATGAAATTTCTTTGTCCCTCAAGGACAGAGTGCTGTGCATCAACTCTTCTTAAAAGGGTGTCAGGGGTGGCTCAGGGGTTGAGGCTTTGGGTTTCAGATCAGGAGATTGGGGGGGTTCAATGCCCAGTACCCCCAAGCTGCCACTGTTGGGCCTTTGGGCAAGGCCTTTAACCTTCAGCTGAATAGATGTTTAAATGAGATGCTAATGTAAGGCAGTCTGGTTAAGGGAGTGTGTGCTATTGCCAAAAAAAAATCAATATAAAGCAAATTAAATTTTAGAGAGTAGTCGCATTCATTAATGAAAAGTTCTACCATATGCCCATCGCTGACCAGTTAATTTGTGCACAAGGTAGGACTTCAGCATCATTTCTCCTACATGCACATTATCTTAATCATCCTATTACACTTGATCAATGTCATTTCCTGACTACATGATGTTGGTGGACGAATTCTCAGCCTTGCTAACCTTGTACACTCATCACACAGCAATATAGCGGAGTGCTTGGGGGTAAGTTTTACATAGCAACTAATGGGCTTTAGTCAATATTTGTCTGTAATTAGTAAGTAAATATATTTTTTTTTAATGTGCAGTATTTTTTTTTCTTTTTGTATGTTTGTAGATAATGTACATAATTTTCTATCCCTGGTGTAGACGGTGTTTAATAGAAAAACATTCTGCTAAATGCTTATAAATCCCCCCCCTCCCACCCATGTGTAGTAGTAGTTAGTCATCAGGGTCAGGCTTTTTTAGTTGCTAGGAGATGCCTCTCTGTTGCCATGGCGTCAGTTGCTGGGTGGCGTGGTGTGGGAGAGGTGAATGGCTGGAGAAGAAGTGAAGAACAGAGGAAAGAGCTTTAGACAGGATTGGAGAGTAAGGGTGGATTTATGGAGCATTGTGTTGATTGGTTGTCTGTGCATTCATTCAGCTTTCTCTTGCCACTTACCTTAAATCTGAATAGTCCACAAATTTCATTCCTTCTGTCATGTATACTTGCCTTTGACACTATAATGGTAGGAAATGTATGCAGTTGAATATTAAATCAGCCTGATGGCTTGCTCAGTGTTCGTCCTCTGACAGATGGATCTACAATCTGCTCTTTCTTTCTCCACCCCGCTTTCTCTCTCTCTCTCTCTCTCTCACTCTGAGCAGGTTGGCGACGCCATGCGTAGGATGCAGGAGCGGGGCAACATCGGCAAAATCATCCTCACCACCGAACCCATGAAGGAGGAGCCCAAGAAGGAGGAGGCCAAGAAAGACGAGAAGGAGAAGAAGGAAGACAAGAAGAAGGAAGACAAGAAGAAGGAGGACAAGAAGAAGGAGGAGACCAAGAAGGAGGAAAAGAAGAAGGAGGAGGCCAAGAAAGAGGAGGCTAAGAAGGAGGAAAAGAAAGTGGAAGAGAAGAAAGCAGAAGAGAAGAAAGAAGAGGCCAAAAAAGAGGAGAATTGAGAGTGGGGCAGAAGTTAAACAGGAAATTGGTGGCTGTGAATTGTGTTTGTCTTGGGAGTAGGGGATCGTTTGAGTCTTTGTTGAGTGTGTGTGTGTGCATATGTGTGTATGTATGTGTTGGGAAATACAGCGTAGTCCAGCTCTAGGCTCAAACCCAGGCAATTACTCTGGCCTTAAATCATCTTGCACTGAAATCTGTAATTGTTTATCCAGCCTTATATAAGTTGAGAATTTAAAAGCTGCTCACTAACACACACACACACACACACACTCACACACACATGCACGCACCCACACTCACACACCATGTAACAGGGATGCACCACTCTATCATGCCACTATATTTCTTTGTGTTCCTTTTCTTGTGTCCATGTCTTCTCGTACTCTGTGCTCTTACTAATCCTTGACTGTATGCCTTTTGAGGTATGCTGGATCAGTATTACACTGCCAAATCCATACCGCAGTCACATTTCCACTCCTCATCCTCTCACCTCCATCACCGCTCCAACACGGTACTAACATCCCAAGCGTTTGTTCCTCTGCCATTTCAAATTTGGCTTAACTGTGCTCTCCGTGCTTTCTGTGTAATAGCTGTGTACTCACAAAGGATTATGGGTAAATGCCAGGGTTGAGCAAGAGTCCTGCAGCCATGACTACAGTGTTCCATAGGTGTCCCGTATTCTTCTCCCAAACCCCTACCCGTCTCCCCGGTTGCATCTGTTCTCCCCTTAGTGATCCTGTTCTCCTTATTGGACCAGACCCTTTGACAGAGAAGTCAGTCACTGAGCTCTGCCCACATCATTCATCAAGGCAATAAGGAGGTCGCAGTGTGGTTTCTGATTGCTCAGAATTTCGCATACGCCTATTAAATCTTCTAAAAACAATCGAATTATTAGTGTGACTATGATATTTTTTTTTTCTCCATAAGTAATGACAATTCCAGGTTTTAAGAAGAATGCAGGAAGTTCTGGGCCAGAAAAAGGGAAGAGGCTATGCTACGAAAAATATTTTAACCGCACACTTAAAAAGCAAAAGAAAATAAAAGCATGATCATATTTCTAGTGTGACAAAGACACTATGGTCTTCTCAGTAGTGCTGTTCATGCATACCGTCATGATATCCATCACGCTATGCAAAAAGCAAATTTTTATCTGTCATTCAACATGCTTCCTGCTAGGATCTTAATGAACTCTGTTAGAGAGCACACTAGTGAAAACTCTCACGCCATACACACACACACGCAGGCATGCAGGCACACACATTCTCGAGTTATTGTATTAAAGCTAGGATGCAGAAACACTCTGAGCTTGATAAACCCTGATTTTATTCCTGAGCTTCCTTCAGGATTCCACATTATCTCCAGCATTCCGTTCCGATCCTTATGACCGCTGGCCTGTTTCCCGAGTAATCATTGTTTTTCTGATTCTCCCCTCCACCCCCCTTCACTTTCTGTCTTTCTCTCGTTCTCGCTTGCTTGCTTGCGTTTCACCATTAGTAGTTGGCATAGCAACAGGCATTCTGCCAGCAAGTGATGACACGGTTGCCCTACCCACTCACCAGTTCCAATCACTCCCACATTTTTTTCCCAGCTTTTATTCAATTAAATATTGTTCAAAATCTCTTCATGCTGATTTAACATCCATTCATGCTACATGTGTCAGTCTAGTCTCAAGGGTGTAACCTGGCACCTTTCCACCTCCAAAACCTGTCAATCAAACCAACTGACTCCTCCCTTCGGCTCCATTTATGCATCTGTAGTGCTCTTGTGCCCCTCATGGCGATACAGATGCAGTGCAGTGACTTTATTTCCGTCCCTCTGTCAGCGGGTCTGGTTTGTGTCTGAGGTGTGTGCTGTGTGGGTTGTGTACAGATGTGGTTGAGAGGTTGTATGGATGTATGTCTTTGTCCTCAGGTCAGTTGTCAGATTTAGATTGTGTTTTTTGTGTTTGTTTTTCTCCTGTCTCTACCTCCCTAATGCTATGAGCTTGCTCATGTGAGCTTAGCTCCCTTATCCCTCTTTTTTGCAGTTTTCTCTAACATTCATTACTTGTAAGCCTCCCCCCCACCACTCCTCTTTTTCTCTGGTTAATGGCCTGTGATTAGTTTGGTATTATTTGCACTCTGCTTGTGGCTCCTAATGCACTTAAAGGGATGGCAGTCCCACTCCGGGTCTCACCATTCCTCAGGAGTCCCCTCCAGTTAGCATAAATACATACCTGTACTTTCATATACATATACACGTACTTTGTTTGTTTTATGCACAAACTAAGTACATGTATATGCAAGGTACACAAACAATTAGAAGAAACCAGACGTCTCTACTGGGTTGTTTAAGCTTGTCCATACATGGAAGGGCGTGGCACTGCCATCCTTGCCTGAAGAGTGACAGTGTTCTGACACAAGACCGGTAACTGGATTCTGATGCGAGTTCAGTTTCGGGATCATTCTAGCTCATATATATATAATCCCACCCACCCCGTTGTGCATCTCTGGTTCTCTCCCTGTGAAGTGCTTCTGTTCTGAAGCACCACGTGACCCCAGCTAACACTCCGGCAAAGGGTGTCCGTCCTCATTCTCTGACCTTTTGTTGTTTTGCATCATATTTTTCTTTTTGGGTTGTTATCGTTGCTGTGTAGTCCTACTATTCAGTTGAAAAAGCTTCGCTGCACTTCTGTTTAAATGTTAGGAATGACGTTCTGTTGATCCTGATTGTGTGCCAAACTGTGCTTGAGGCTCTCGCCTTCACTCCAGCTCTCCTTACTACACTGAACGACGGAAAAAAAAAAAAAAATGGAACGATGAGAATCTTTGCTGGTCCCTTTTTAAACTGACCGGCAATTGGAAAAAAAAAATATCTCAAACTAATGTCGAACCTGTCGTGTGTGGTTGATCACGTCGCTGAAATTTACTGGTGCTTAAGAACTCCTGGCTTTTAGGCTAATCCATGCAAACGCTTTTTAGGTCTCACTGTGCCGATCGATAGCGAACACTGGAATACCTCCACACACACACACAAAAAAAAAAAACTCACGCTGCCCCTCCTGGCACTGCTCAGAAGTGCTGATCTGTCAATCAGTTAATGTGAAATCTGGAGATTTGATTTAATGAGTTGATATACAGCAGAAACCTGCGACAAACTAAAATTTTCAGGGCTTTTCTTTTTTCTTCAAACATATAACAGCTGCACTGTTTGGACTGGATTCTAGTTGTAGAACCCAGGTTCCACCCTGGATCTTCCATCTCATTCTCTACACAGGGTTTGTTCTGGTAATAGTACCTCTGGCTGGGTAACATCCGAGCTGCAGATTTCACCGTTTTCTCCATCGTGGGTTCACCAGTTGACGTCCAGGCTCCATCCCAGTAGTATTAACATCTGCTTTATGACTGCATGCGTTCACTGGCATGAGGTTTGTACATTAGCACACAGTTTACATTTTAGTCGACTTTTTTTTTTCAGTCCAGAGGCCCGGGAGAGCTTATCTGCAGGTGTGCATGGATCTGGAACTATAGCCGTAGCTCTGGATAATGGCCAGAAAGGCTGAGGTTTCTGTCAGAGCTGCATAGCGTTGCTTCCCCCGTCCGTCAGCCACTGTAACTTTCCCAGAGCAGAAAACTCCCTTCAGGACTGCTTTTGGCTTTTCAGAGCGGTGTTGTGTGTCTCAAGCTGCTTGAACTTCTACATTTTAGCTTTTAAACTACAAACTAGCAGATTGAGAAGTGAATAATTAGCATTTTTAGATATGAGTAGATGTACTGGTTGACAGGGTACGTAGCAAATGATAAATTTACGATTTGGTCTTATAAAACGCAGTGCTTTTTTGTTCTCCACCTTAGTCGTGGTGCCTGTTATTACAGTAATATTTGTAAGAACCGAGATTTCTATATAGATTCGTTAGACATTTGTATATCAGGACCCCAAAGATGACCGTGACATGACTCGACACTGCAGTTGCTAAATAGCTTCAAAGAACCCTCGCTCGCCTCTCGAGCTGTATTTCTATTAATCACCCTTTCTTCCACACACGTCAGAGATGCGACAGGCTGTTCTCTTTGTAATTTTTTTTTTTGCTAATTTTTTTCCCTTTGACTCCCTCCATCAGTGTTCTCTCCAATGTATTTGAGACCCTGTGAAGGGCCGCTGCTTCTGTGCTTGACTCTGGGTTGGATCACGTGTGACTCACACAAAAGTGGTCAAGAGGACCGTAGAGCTCGTTTAATGCTTCTGTGTGTGATGTTACCATTATGCCTTACATGTTTTCCAGGACTAATAAAAGAGCATAACAAAAAAAAAAAAAAAAAGAGCCTGTGTGGTTATTACTTATCTATAAATATTTTATTAATATGGTTTAATGCAAGGCTTTGATTTCAGAGTGGAAATATGTGCTGTATTATTTATAATAATTATATATAATTACACATTATTTAATAGTAATCGATGCAAAAACCTGCCAGTATTTCAGCTGTAATATTTTATTTATCTTGCTGTTACACACTCATTTGCCGAACCTCTAAATCCTATTAGGGTCTCAGGGAGGCTGGAGCCTATCTCAGCTGACACTGGGCAAAGGTGGGGTACACCCTGAATAGCTCGCCAAAACATTGCAGGGCAACAAACACACAACCATTCACACTCACATGTAGGGGAATATTGGAACAGCCAACTAGCCTAATGAGCATTTCTATGGACTGTGAGAGGAAACAGGAAACCTACGCAAGCCTGGGGAGAACATGCAAACTCCATACAAATGCTTCAGACTCAAACCCAGAACCTTCTTGCTCTGAGGCAGATGTGCTAACCACTATGGCACTGTGCTGCCGTTCTGCCATTCCAGTAATCCGACTGTAGATGAGGTTATTAAAAGCACTTCCTGCTTTTATTCAAATTGCATATAATGTTAAGAACCACTAGGTGAAGTCAATAAATTGACTGCACATTATTAATCTAAATGCATCTCTGATGTGTGAAAAAGCTTGAAACAGTTCTGATACACAGTCCAAACTTTAAAGTGTAGGATCAGGAACAACAGCGAAACTTGAAGCATAAAATAATAAGCAATTATTGAATGACATGAGGTATGATATGGAGAATTATTCTGATTGGGGAGGATAATGCCCTTAGAGATCTGAACAATTCTCCATATCACACAAAAGCCTGTAATTTCATATGTTGACTCATTAAAGAATATCCAGAATTTGATGGCTTTCCACCAGTCAGTCACTCACTTTCCAAACTGCTTCATCCAAATAGGGGTGCAGGGAGGCTGTGTCTATCTCAGCTAACACTGGGCGAAGTCAGTACGCCCCAAGAAACTTGCAAGACCAGTGTAGGGCCAATTACCTACAACTATTCACACTCAAGTCCTAGGTGCAATTTCGAACAGCCAATTAGTCTAAATTGCATGTCTTTGATTGTGGGAGGAAACAGGAGTAACAGGAGGAGACCCACACAGGCATTGGGAGAACATGCAGACCCCACACAGAAAAGCCCAAGCAACCCAGGACCGTCTTGCTGTGAGGCGAATGTGCTAACCTCTACACCACCGTGTCGCCCTTTCCACCAATCAGAAACGAGAAAATATTTTCAATGAATAATAACTGTAAGACAAGGATATTAAAAGATCTGTGTGTTTAGCAGACATGGTTACGTACATTGAAATACTGGTGTGTATGTGTGTGTGGGGGGGATTACCAGTTGAAGGTTTACAGAAGTGGAATTAAAATAATTTTAAATGCATTCATTATTAATATAGATGTACTTCTTGATATTTTTTGTTACTTTATAAAACATCCAAGTTTTTTTTCTTTAGTGTATATACTTGCCAGTGAAGGGTGTAAAACTGTTTGCACTCAAATATATACTTACACATTATATAGTATAAATCTGTATACACATTGTCTATAAACCATTATTTCATTCCCTTCATTTATAAATACTTTTTTTATACACAAAGTATAAAAGTGTAACACATATATAAGTATAATATATGCATTATATTATATATAATATAATGTATGAATATATCTATATCTGTGTGTGTGTGTGTGTATATATATATATATATATATATATATATATATATATATATACACACACAGTAGTGTGCAGTCAAGATTTTACACCACCACTTTTGTCTAAAAGGGCTCCTAATAAAAAGAAGTAAAAATAATTACTTCTCTATAATTTTTTGGTGAAAATGTATTGAACAATGCTATTGTAGGCGCTAAAAACCTAAAAATCATTCCGACAAGTATATTAAAATAAAAGTATGGCTAATAAACAAAAACACTGAAAATACCAATTTTTCTGAAAAATGGAAAGGTGTCACAAATTTTATTTTATTTCACACCATATGGAATGGTTTAGCGAGTGAAGAAATTAAAAAATACTGTACACACACACACACACACACACACACACACACACACACACACACATATATATATATATATATATATATGTGTGTGTAATTAGATTTTAAGTAATCAACAGCATAAAAGAAATCTTTCACTCTGATTGAATTTTTTTGTAAAATGCATAAATATGAAATGTAGCACTCATTAGAATTTGAAAGTCATCAGTAGATTCATAATTTTTTTTTTTACAGAAATATACAGATACAAAAAACATGAATTGTTAAAGCATGCACCAAAGATCACATAAATGCAAAATAAAAGAAATATGTTTTTTAAATACTCGTCATGATACACAATTTGAAATCCTTACTACTTGTAAACAACTGTGTACTATACAATAGATATGGTTAATGTAATTTAGTAGAAATCACTCACACCTCCGACTCTGGGCGAAGGCAGGGTACACCCTGAACAGACCATCGCAGGGCCGACACAAACACAACCATTCCCACTCACACCGAGGTGAAATTTGGAACAGCCAGTTAGCCTAATGTGCATGTCTTTGGACTGTCAGTACCAGAGTACCCAGAGGAAAGCGACACATCCACAAAGAGAACATGCAAACTGCAGGTTCCAGAAGGTGGCAGTAAAACAATAAAAACTGTAACTAATCAATTCCTTAAAGAAAATTATGTTGGCCTCCTGATGAAACCTGCTATCTCCATTTTTGGTCAAAATGTGATTATGCATGAATATAAATTAAGATAACCATCTACATCTGATTGGAGGCTCCATCCAGCTGTTTTTGGGTAAATTCTCACACACACACAAACACATA
>JAQMYF010000003.1:14829826-14843265 GCA_030014195.1 Neosilurus mollespiculum | reverse complement strand
TAATAATAGTCACCATCATCATCATCATAATAATAATAATAATAATAATAATCACCATCATCATCATCATAATCATCATCATCATCATAATATCATCATCATCATCATCATCATCATAATAATTGGAAGTTGTAGCAGTATCAATACAGTAACAATAAACTTGTGTTATACTACGCCCTCCATCGGCAGGATGGTGATATTGCAGTGGTAAGATATCGGCTGACATTGTCTTCTATTAATACCACTAGCTTTAACAGAGGATCCTGTGACTGGCTGGACAGTATCTTAGAAAGGACATTGGCCTTTTAAAAAATTGTGGACAAAAGGAAATAGAAGATCTTTTCCCAGTGTTTGAGGGTGAGTAGACATTTTTTAAATTTATGAATACTTACACCTATTATTTTATAGGTAAGCCAGCAGGACGTGGTGATGTTGTTGTTACTGTTGTTGTTGTTACTGTTGTTGTTTTTGACATAAAATTAACTTTTTAAATAAACTATACAAGGTGTTTTTTAATCATTCTTATTAACTTTAATAATTTATTATTATTTTTAAACACGTGGTCAAGTGAATCCTAAAATAAACTGTCTACACATGACCTCAGTGTACCACACCAACCAGCCATACCATTAACACCACATGACTGGTCTAGAGCTAGGCAGCCACCGTATACAACAAGCTGCATTGCATTGTGTGTTCTGTCACTTTTCTATCATAGCCAGCATTAACAATTTCAGCAGTTTGTGCTACAGTAGCTCTCCTTTGGGATCAGATTAAATGTACTAGTCGTCACTCTCCACACACATCATTGAGCCTTGGGCACCCATGGTACTCTTGCCTGATCGCCCTTCCTTGGGCCACCTTTTGGAGGTACTTACCACTGCATACCAGGAACACCCCACATGGCCTGCCATTTCGGAGATGAATAAACTCAATCGTTTAGCCATCACAATGTGACTCTTCAAAAAGTCACTCAGATCTTTACGCTTGCTCATTTTCCCGACACATTAACTTCAAGAACTGCCTGTTTAATTTCTGTGTAATACATTCAACTCCTTGGCAGGTGCTACTGTAACACATTAATCATTGTTATTCATTTTGCCTGTCAGTAGTCATATTGTCATGTTGTTAATGTTATGGCTGATCTCTGTGTGTTGACATACAAGGGGTTCTCTTTATTTGACCAGCCATAAGCTCTAAACTCACTTGTTTACACACCAACTTCTATAGAACTCAGACCCTTGCGACGTATAGATGGCTAGCTTTTTAGCTTAGACAGAATTAATGTTTTTACCCCTCAGCCATTGGGCTGTTGGGGTATTGTCATTACCTGCGTCTGTGTTGCTGTTCCCGTTCCTGTCGCTGTCCCCATTTTGTCCAGACTATTTCTCAAGAACTGCTAGACAGATCATTCTGAAATCTTGCATGAAGGTTTCCTATAGTCAGTTTCTCTGTTTGACCTTTAACCTTAATCTTATACATTTTGTCCAGGCTATTTCTTAAGAATTGCTGGGTGGCTGAGGGGTTTCGTTATCTCTGATTGGTATTTTTTGTGTGTGTTAGTGTGGAGTCATTTATTGGGATGTTGAATTGGATGACATGTTAACTTTAGAGAATAAAAAGACTTATTAATATTATATTACTTTGTGTTTGACACAGCAAAAAACTCTCAAGCAGTTGGTTTGTGAAATATTGCTGGATTTTTTTACATTTCTTTTTTGTGGAAGGCAGATGTGTCACTCAGTGCCATGAATCAGAACACATTTACCTTCACCTCAGCCACACTGAGGTCCCTTAGGCTGGAACAGGAAATGCAGGACTGGGAGGAAACACGAAGGGCACTGGCGCACAGGCGGGTAATGAGTAGGCACCCACTACCAGCCGCACCCCGGCTCAGGCATGGGACAGAGAGGATCCAGACTGTGCGAGCCCCTCCGCCACAGATCCACTGCAGAGACCCGGCTGTCCACAACACGTTCATGTATGGAGACATGAGGAGTGTGTACGCAGTACTCAAAGAACCCGGGATGGTGAATGCCCTAATGGAGATCGTCCATGAAGAGATGGTGTGGACCCCAGAAATGGGTAGAAACACTCACACTTCATTACACACAAAATGTGACAATGTGAGAACCTCTGGGGATGGGCTTTAAACACCAAGTGTAGTTTTAGAGTTTCCAATTTTGATAATCATTTGTCATTTCAGCGGTCAGAGCAAAGGAAAACTGTGTTATATACAGTACAAAGAATAAACAAAGCCAGTTGAATACAATATGGATGTAGAAAGAGACAGAATCTAGTGATTAGAGGAGCAACAAGATGGAACAGGAAATATGTAGAGCAATCCAGGCAAAATATTACTGTAAGTCTATTGGGCTTTTACACCCGAGCCTAGTGGCTCATCAGGCTGGTGCTTATCCCTGATTTCTGTAGCATGAAGCGACTAGGAGTTCAACTCCTCCTGGATGGATCGCAGGTTACCTTCCCAGTATTTTTACTGGTACCCATTTATACTGCAGGGTGGACATAGGCACACTTGTGGTTAAGACCTTGCCCAGGGGTCTTAGCACGGTGGGGGTTCAACGGGGAAAATATTACTGTCGCGCATAACAATATTTTTATATAGTAAAATACTGCAATATTTGGGAACTGGCACAGTGGCAGCAAAACAATAGTGGCTGATATGCAACAAACTATAAATTTAATTATACTATTATTTTTATAAAACTGTTTATATCTACTAATTATTAGTGCAATAACTACATTAGGAGAGTGCTAATCGCCACCTAGCCAAAAAAAAATAACAAAGTACACAGCACCCTCTGCTGGTCCTTCTGTAATATCACACTTAAAAAAAAAAAATTCACAATGTTAAAGAATCCTTTAAAAAATTGCCTGAATCCAGAATTTGATCCAGATCACCACCAAAAGCTAATCAAAATCCGTTCATAACTTTTCGCATAATGTTGGTAACTAACAAACGAACAAATAAACCAACACTGACGAAGAAATAACCTCCTTGACGGAGGTAATAATCTAATCATTATTCTTTCTGTTCTTAACCCCAGGCATGTGGACTCTGTCCTGCAAAGTAAAGCAGACTTCTGCCCTGCGCCTGGCTGCCAGCAGAGGGCACTATGGATGTGTGGAGGAGCTGTTATTTCGGGGAGCGGAGGTGGATGCTGATCCTGGGGGTCGAACGGCCCTCCACGATGCCTGTTCTGGGGGTCACCATGCCTGTATAAAACTGCTGCTTGAGCATGGAGCTGACCCTGATCTGCTCACAACCGATGGCGACGCACCCCTTCACCTGTGCAGCGTTGCTGATTCCTATACGTGAGTGAGCGCAGTTGACTTAATCTACTAAATACTTAACTATATGAATCAATTTCTGTGATTCCTGGTAATTATTCACAAATGGCTGCCACCCACCTCATGTAACAAATAACAGCATGTTCTAGTGCCAGAGCTAGAATATTTACATGTACAGTTCAATACATTCAACGACAAAGCAGTGGTTACCTAGGCATGTATTCATATGATGCTAATTGGTGGCTGACGATATAAATAAAGTATATTTCTATTATTTGTTTGCTGTGTCAGGCTTAACTCAAGTGAAGTTAGGAAACGCAAGTTTAAAGCTAACATGGTTCTTGTTTAAGTGAGCACGGAGGTCATAGGTGGAACTTTTTTGTATCTTTCTTGACACATCCTTGACCCACTAGCCAAAAAGAGTCACTCATTCATTCATTCATTTGCAGAACCGCTTGATCCTGTTAGGGATGTAGGAGGCTGAACCTTTCTCATCCGACACTGGGCGTAGGCGGGGCACATCCTGAACAACTCACCAGACCATCACAGGGCCAACACACACACAACCATTCACATTCACACCTTGGGTAATTTGGCAACCGATTAGTCTAATGTGCATGTTTTGGACTCTGGGAGGAAACCAGAGTACCGGAAGGAAACCCACACATGCACAGGGATAACATGCAAATTCCACACATAAATGGCGGAAGTGCAAACCATTATGACACAATTTCGTGATACCAAATCAAAAGATTTAAAAATAAATAAATAAAATAAAATAAAACCAAACAATTAGAAACAAAAAGCAATAGTACTGAAACTTTCTATAAATAATGATTCTGCGTGATGATACTGAACATTTGGTGATTAATAAGTTAATTAATAAACAGTACTGACATTGGAACTGCTTTGGCTTTCAGCGCTTTAATCTTTTACCCTTGATTATGGTTCATTATCAGTTATCATCCTCGCTGTTTGATTCACATCCTTGTGTTCTTGTATTTATGATTGTTAACATTCCAGCTGTACAGAGCTGCTAGTCAGCATGGGGGCTGATGTGAATGTGACCCAGCGAGACTCTTGTCTCACTCCACTGCACTTGGCATGTCGGAGGGGCTTAGTGGAACATGTGGAACTGCTGCTGGCTCATGGAGCCGATGTGACTGTGCAGAACCGTGAGGGGGAGACGCCACTGAATGCTGCATGTGCCGGAGCTGAGAGGCCGACCGAGGCTGCACGGTACTTGTGTGTGGTGAAGAGACTGCTGCAAGCTGGAGCACCTGCACACACAGCAGGCAGGAAGCAGCACACTGCCCTACACAATGCCTGCAGTAACTGCAGCTATCAAATTGCTGAAATGCTTCTGCAGCATGGAGCTCGTGCGAATGCTGCCAATTGTGCCGGATACACGCCCATGGACTGCTTGCTGCAGGTGAGGCAGACAAAAGAAAAAACAAATATACTATGGTACTAAGTATTGGAGGTACCCATTCTTACACAGTGGTACATACGGTAATGTGATTTTATGTAGTAAAAATTACAGCTTAATATTCATTTAAACTGCTTAATCTTACTTGAGATGTGAGGAGCCTGGTGCCCATCTCAGCTGACATTGGGCGAAGGCACGGGGCCCCCTGGACAGCTTGCCAGACCATAGCAGGACTACACCCACAACCTTTCACACTCATACCTCGGATTTGGAACAGCCAGTTAGCCTAATGTGCATGTCTTTGGATTGTGGGAGGAAACCGGAGTACACGGAGGAAACCCATACAATCACAGGGAGAACATGCACACTCTACACAGAAATGCCCAAACCTGGGACTTGAACCCAGGACCTTGGTGTGAGGTGGACATGCTAACCACTACTCCACCGTGCCACCCTGCAGTGTAATAACACAAACAAATATGTTAAACAAAAAAGAAAACCAAAACGCAAGTTTTCAGCAAACCCGCTACACCCTTGTGTTTGTTGAAATGGTTGTCGACTACAGTCCAGCCAAGTTTTGTAAAATCTGCAGTGTTTTCCCCCATTAATTAACACCCTGAACAGGGCCAACACACACATGCAATCCTTCACATTCACACCTGTGAGCAATTTGGAACAGCCAGTTGGCCTAACGTGCATGTTTTTGGACTGTAGGAGAAAACCAGAGTACCAGGATGAAACCCAGGCGAGCACAGGGAGAACATGCTACACAGAAACATCCGAGCCTGTGACATTGCTGAGGACGTTCTAACCTCTACGCCATGTGCATTAGGGTAATTGGCTGTTCCAAATTACCCCTAGGTGTGGAAATGAGTGTGAATGATTGGTTGTTTGTTGCCCTGCGATGGTCTGGCGAGCTGTTCAGGCTGTACACCACTTTCACCCAGTGTCGGATGAGTAAGGTACCAGCCTCCCTGTGACCCTAATAGGATTTCGGCAAGTGAGTGAGTGAGGTCCTGGGTTCAAGTCCCGGACATGGCGAGGGATTTTCTGTGTGGAGTTTGCAAGTTCTCCTAGTGCTTGTGGGGTGCAAGTTCTCCCACAATTTTCTCCAATTTGCCTGTAGGTGTGAATGGTTTTGTGTATGTTATCCCTGTGATAAACTGGTGAGTGGTCCAGTGTATGCCCTGTTTTGCTAGAGTTGGCTGAGATAGGCTGTAGCCTCCCAATGCCCCTAGTTTGATTAAGGGCTTTGCCAAATGATAATCATTTGCTGTATTTGTGGCTCTCTTTTAACTTTTTATAGGTGGTAGAGGATTATCCAGACCAGCACCCTGAACTAATCGCTTGTTCCCTTCTCAACCATGGAGCAAGGCCTCCTTCTACCAGAGTAAGTTAATGCTCTAAAGATTGAGAACGACACAAAAAATAATTTCAACATGATTTTAATTACAGTATTTTTTTTTATTTTGTGGATTTTGTGTTTAGGCACAGCAAATCGATGAGAGTGTAATGAACTGATTGATAAAATCACCTTGTATGCTATGCTGTAAAATGTTTCTGTGTTCATGCTGTTAGATGCTGAAGTTGTGCCTGATCTCCCCTGCCACACTGGAAGTGATGCTAAACTGCTACCCAGTGGTGCCAGACTGTGAGCACTTGCTGCAAGAAGTCCCAGATGAACTACTGAAGGTATTTTCACTTCATTTGACACACTTGGGCGGCATGGTGGAGTAGTGGTTAGCACGTCCGCCACATGGCAAGAAGGTCCTGGGTTCGAGTCCTGGTGTTTCTGTGTAGAGTTTGCATGTTCTCCCTGTGCTTGCATGGGTTTCCTCCAGGTACTCATGATTCCTCCGACAGTCCAAAATTAAGCTAACTGGCTTTTTCAAATTGCCCCTGGCTGTGAATTTGGGTGTGAATGGTTGTATGTGTGTTGGCCCTGCAATGGTCTGGTGAGCTGTTCAGGGTGTACTCTGACTTTCCCCAAAGTCGGCTGAGATAGGCTCCAGTCTCCCCCTGATAGTAGGATAGTAGAAGTAAACAGTTCAGCAAATGAGTGAGTTGAAATACTTAATTTCTGTTTAGATCTGAATATACATTTTCTCTCTATCCCCAGGAGCACAAGCGTTTCTTTGACTCAGTTCGCCGGATGAGTGGGAAGCCACGAACACTCCAGCACCTCTGTCGATGCTCCCTGAGACTCAGGGTTGGTGCACAATGCTACAAAGCCATCAATAAGCTAAACATACCATGTGCACTGAAAGACTACCTGCTTCTGCCAATTAAAGGAGAGATCCATTGATACCTGGATAAAAAAACATTTAAATAATAAATGCATTAGAACCATATAGCCATGAACTGAATTGTGTTAAAGCTGTTTGTTCTTCACTTAATCAGGGTTCCTGACAAATGACTATAAGCAGATCAAATAGAAAATAGTACAATTTCATTCATGACTTTTGTAGGTATTTGTTTTTGTCAGTAATGAAGTAGACCAATATTGATTGTGGAACATCTGCAAAAAATATTAGCCTGTTATGTAACTGAGAAGGGTGGCATGGTGGCGTAGTGTTTAGAACTGTTTCCTCAAAACAGGAAGGTTCTGGGTTTAATAGCCTACTCAGGCTTTTCTGTGTGCAGTTTGCATGTTCATTCTGTGCTTGGGTGGGTTTCCTCCAGGTGCTCTGGTTTTCTCCCGTAGCCCGAAGACATGCAGACTAGGTCAACTGGCGACTCTAATTTGCTCATCGATGTGAATGTGAGTGTGAATAGTTTTTCGTGTCTGTGTTACACTAAGGTCTCATATACAGTAGCTGGCTGATACATGAAAACTGTGGCTGGTCAGATGGCTTCTCACAAATATGGGTGGAGAAAAAAAGACACGGATGCTGGTTGAAAAAAAAAAGCAGTGCAGGTGAATTTATCTGGCGCATGACCACGGCAAATTTGAACAAGAGCAAACTTTCCAGGAATGAAAGCCACACCCTCCTTGTTCTCAAGATAGTGTCTCTGCTCTTAATTCTTCTAATAGAAGTGCCTAGAACATTTACAGGATAATACCAGCTCAAAAATCATCTACAGTTGTCTACTGTGAAGTAGCTAGCAGACACGAAATCTGGAATTTTACTACCAATACCTGCATAGGGCGCGGCATGGTGTCTTATTGGTTAGTACATCCGCTTCACAGCAAGAAGGCCAACCACCCATTCATCCATCCATTTGCCAAACTAGGGTCACAGGAAGGCTGGAGCCTTTCTCAGCCGTCTCTGGGTAAAGACAGGGTACACACAGAACAGTTTGTCAGCCCATCGCAAGGCAACATACACAAAACCATTTACACTTATAACTAGGGCCAACTTGGAATGCTCAAATAGCCTAATGTGCATGTGTTTGGAGTGGGTTCAAATCCTTTACTCAGTAAGTGTGTTTCTCTATGGAGTTTGCATGTTCTCCCTGTGTTTGTGTGGATTTTCTCTGGGTTGTTCTGTTTCCTCCCAAAGTTCTGCACTAAGTCGAAGGTTAATTGCCTGTTCCGAGTTGCCCCTATGTGTAAGTATGAATGGTTTTGTGTGTGTTGCCCTGCAGTTGACTTGCAAACTGTTCAGCCCATACCCTGTCTTCACCCTAGAGTCGGCTGAGAAAGGCTCCAGCCTTCCTGTGACCCTAGTTTGGCAAATTGGTGGATGGATGAACTACATGTGTGCATAATATTTTTTCAACTTAGATATAGGTTTATAGTCCACAATGAGAGGGCCATCAAAATAGTTAAACTCCAGGATGCAATGGAACAAGAGGGCTAGTTGAAAACCACTGAGCTGGCACCAGCTGCCAATCGTTACTCATGATAGGGCGTAGCATTGTACAGGAAAGATGAATGATCTGTGATGGCCTGCTCTGCGCTCTCCACCCTTGTAAACTATTATTTGAAGACTTGATGCCAATTTTTATTTTTTGGCTTTTTTGGCCAAGATGGGTTTTTACAATGTATAAAATGCATGAGTGCCAATAATTGTGGCACATGTGGTTTTTGGTGAAAATACTTATGTCTTGATGGGGAAGTTGTTTTTCTCTGAATAAATATATTTCATTTAAAAGTTAGATTTTTCTCATTTTATCAAGTGAGAGACGAATGAACCCTTTTTACTAACCATTACAAGGAATGCCAATCATTGTGGAGTTGTATATATTGTACTGGGGTGGTACTGGGCATAAGGCTGTACTGGAGGTCATTCAGTCCTCATATTGCATTTTACCCCTTGAAGTCAAAATGTACATAATGCCCTAAAGTAATGTTATCATTGCTCAATCTTGATTACTGTTTTCTGATACACAGACTGCTGTGATGTACAAGCCTGGGCCATTGCATTGCTTTATCGTAGTGCTTAGCATATCCAAATAACAGCCAGAAGGTCCAAGGTTTGAGTTCTGGGCTTGGTGAGGGTGTTTTTGTGTGGAGTTTGCATCTCCTCCCTGTACATGCATGGGTTTCCTCCAGGTACTCTGGTTTCCTTCCACTGTCCAAAGACATGCACTTTAAGCTAATTGGCTGTTCCAGATTGTCCCTGGGTGTGAATGTAGTGTGAATAGTTGTATATGTGTGCACTGGCCCTGCGATGGACTGGCGAACTGTTCGAGGTGTACCCCGCTTTCGCCCAGAGTCGGCTGTGATAAGATCCATCCTCCTAGCCACCCTAGTACAATAAAGTGGTAAATGAGTGAATCAGTGAGTGCTTGACCTGTGTTTTCACCATGAACTGTGACAATGTCTTCCTCATTAGATTTAGCTGTGTAAAATATCCCCTTAAAAAATCAACAGATATGATACACAGCTTATACATCATGAGGGGTGTTGTGGTTGAGTATTTGACTGCAGATCAAGAGGTCCCTAGTTCAAGTCAAGGTGCTCCCTGACAGAGTTCCTTTGTAGTATCTTTAAGCAATTTCCATTCCACACCATTAATGCTTCTTGCAGAAAAATTATACCAAGTACACCGTGTGTACTCACTGATGGGATAGTCCTTTGCTCTTGAAACAGCCATAATTGTCCACTGAGGACTTCTGGTTGAATATACAGTCCTGGCTCACCTTCTGTTCCCTGTTTAATTGGTACTTGGCGGCAGCTGGGAGTTCCTCTTCCACACTGTTGACAGGGCAAAGACACAAAATGTGCAACTCATTCTGTTGACCACTGCAATCATTCTGAGCTTGCAAGTCTTGCAGGAAATGAGAGGGTTGGCAAAAGGAAAATAGTGTTGACTGGTGCTGTGAATTGTGGGAAGTTGTATGCAGGATAGAGCCAGTACAAAAAAAGTACAGTCACTATCACAAACGAAGAATTTTTTATCATCTGTTTTTGCACTATTGTTTTGTATCGTGTTTATTTTATGCCCAGCATGCACAGCACCCTGGCTCACTTGTTTTTAACTTTCTAAATCTGTCTTGTCTTGATGACAGTGGACAGGCCACCAGCTCCAGTACTCAGCAGGAACACTAAGTACTGAAAGGCAGGGTCATGTAAGTTCTTAAAGGGGCCATTTACTTACCAGGCATATTAAATAAACATGAAATACAGTATTATCACATGGAAATAAAATAGAACCAGCCACAGTGTCTGTGCTCGTGTGGGTTTCCTCTGGATACGCTGGTTTCCTCTCATAATCCAAACACATGCACATTAGGCTTATTGGCTGTTTCAAATTGCCCCTAGGTGGGAAAGTGAGTGTGAATGCCTGTGTGCGTGTGTTTTCCCTTCACTGGACTGATGAGTTGTTCAGGGTGTACGTCGCATTTTCCCAGAGTCAGCTGAGATAGCCTCCCCAGCTCTAGCCTCCCCATGACCCATAAACTGTACCTTTAGGGGTATAGTCTTGTCACTGGGGCAGTATATTCTAATGCAGTGATCACCAACCGTGCTCCTGGAGATCTACCTCCTTGAAGACTTTGGCTCTAACCCTAATCATTAAGAAATTCCTGATAAACTTATGCAGAGGGTTACTGCATAAAGGAATGTGACTGTGTAGGGAAACTGGTGCACCCAGAGGAAACCCACACAAGCACAGGGAGAACATACAAACTCCACACAGTCCTTGCTGTGGGGCAAAAGTGGAAGTGGCATCAATATTATTATTATTATTATTATTATTATTATTAGTGGCACGGAGAAATAGTGGCATCCCATCTTCTTCACAGCAAGAAAGTCCTGGATTTGAGTCGCGGGCTCGGTAAGGGCATTCCTGTTTGGTGTTTGAATATTCTTCCCATGCTTGTGTGGGTTTCCTCCGGGTGCTCCGGTTTTCTCTCACAATCCAAAGGCGCGCAGAGTACGCGAATCGGCTGTTCCAAATTGCCCTAGGTCTGAATGGTTGTGTGTTGACCTGCGATGGGCTGTTCAGTGTTGGCTGAGATAGGCTCAGCCTGATGGCTACCCTACCCTATTAGGATTAAGCCGCAAATGTGTGAGTGAGATGAGTGGAATTATTATTATGTGACTTGTACACTTGTACATACATATATCTGGCAACTTCCAGTCGTATTTAGCGTATTTCTGGTTGATCTGGCAACCCGACGCTTGACGACCGGTGGTGACGTAGCGTCAGCTGTCCGTGTTTTGTTTATTACACGGGAGGTGTTGTGGCGGCTTTGGAGCTAAAATAGCATCATTACTAAACTTTCAAGAATGCTTTAATGACGGTAAAGTTCTTTATTTTCACTCCTAGTCCTCATTTAAATGTGTCAGACAGAGTGTGAAGCAGCACATTTTAAAAATTTGGTCCAATGCTGTGGCAATGTCCGAAGGTCACTTAGCTTACCTAGCCAGTACTGAAGTAATTAGCTAGTTAGCTTAGCTAAGGTTGCTAACGTGTTCGTGTGTATTTTTTTATTGGCGATATAAACTCATAACACACATTTTTGCACACTTCGACGCTTTATTTATATATATATTAACAGGGCTGGAGGAATTAGCCGAATTAGCCACAATGCTACCTAGCTAGTGTGAGCTACAAGTCAGCGGCAGAAGAATAAAATAGTTTTAACTCGTATCATTTGTGATTTTCGGTTTGGATAAACGGTTATTTTTATCATTCTTTTTTTAAAAACGAGTTGTTGCTTAGTGACACTGTAATTCCGTAATGTTTAAATGATGTCAGCTGCCTTCACTTATGTTATGTTAATGTTATAATAAACCTGAAACTAAGCATTTCCAAACCTTACTGTCCCAGACAGGCTAAATAAACATGACTGTAATTACAGTTTTCTGGATAAGACACCTGAGTTGGCATCAGTGAAACTGTGGTCATGTACACACCAATATTCACAAATAACCCTAGTCCCTACTTCACATCTAACTCTTACCTGAACATCCCAAGGTAGTGCGATACTTTAGTATTTTCGAGCTAGAAATCACTCAGAGAGTGCAGACCTCCACCAGGGTAGTGCAACCTCATCTTTACATGTAGTGGCAGATGGTATATATTACGGTGCCCTCTTGAGTTTTTTTTTTAGTTATGTACAAACTTGTATTTACCTGCAATTTTATCTACTTACCGAAGTTACACTGTGTTTTTATTCTGTGCGAGTCTGAGTAGTGGTGTATGAGCCTCTGTTTTTTGGGTTTCAGTATTGTTATTAATAATAAATCTGTATTTTTTTTTTATTGCTGCCCACCGTCATGCAAGTCAGCAACCTATCAACCTATAAAAACCCCATCAGTATCAGCTTAGCGAAGTGACCTGCTTATTGGGGTTCCTGTGGTGGGCACACACGGACACTGGACAGACATGGGATAACTATCCAAGCCATGTTTCATAACTATTGTGCCAAGTCATGAGTCTTAAGTCTTAGACCAGCCTCAATACTTCTGAGGACAGGTCTCAGCTTGAGTTTCAAATCACTGTGTGTGACTCAATTGCAAGTCACAAACCTGAGTTCCCATCTCTGGCTCACCTTGACTTCCTCCACTTCTTCCCCCATGTCTTCAAAGACCAATCTCTCTCTCTCTCTCTCTCTCTCTCTCTCTCTCTCTTTTTTTTCAAAAAGATAGTATTTTTTGCTTCCAACTTGGTGGGAACAGCTAGGGAAAGACCTGCATATGGTTATGATGGTCAGATGTCAGCAAACCTTTGGCTATATAGTGTATACCATTTTAAAGAGTACCAGCATTAGTCATCTTTACAGCATAATTTGTGCATAATGAAATATGTTTAAATGATAAAGAACTTATTTTAACAAAAATGACCATAAAAAGTGCTATACTGGGCAAATATATCTGTGGATTACTCGTGGGGGCAGAACCAACGCGGAACAACCATTTTTTCCCGGAAGTGACGTGAAGGGTTGTCCAGTGCAAGTAAACAAGCAGCGAGGTACATTTTAGGTGATAAAACTCCCCGCATACTAAAGGCTCTCACCTTTTACTGGTTCCTTTTGGCAAGGCCCTGATCCTGTCTCTTGTCATATTTTGACTTTTTATGAAGGAATTCTGTAGGAACGGTGTCCGGTTTTAGACGTAAAAGCTTGGGCTTCATGCCAAATAGTTCTACCCAGAGGTCACGGCGATAGCAGGTCGGCTTGAAGTGGTCTTCGCAGACTACTGAATTAAGTCTGAAAGGAAACATTTTCAGTGGTTAGCACGTCTGCCTCACAGCAAGAAGGTCCTGGGTTCGATTCCCAGCTCGGGCGTTTCTGTGTGGAGTTT
>JAQMYF010000003.1:14815152-14828782 GCA_030014195.1 Neosilurus mollespiculum | reverse complement strand
TCCAGGGTGTACCCCGCCCTCGCCCAGAGTCGGCTGAGATGGGCGCCAGCCTCCCCGCGACCCTAAGTAGGAATAAGGGGTTCAGAAGATGAATGAATGAATGAAAGGAAACATTTTCAGAGTATGGCCTGTGCCGATGCTTTATGTTTTCCGTGATTTCTGCGATTACTGACATTGCCTGACAGAAACGCTGATGTCATACGTGATCTATTTAAAGAGCTAGTAATACAAATTAACCACAGGTACCCTTTAATAATGTTGGGTTGCATTCAAATATAACAATTTTCCCTATTGTTACAAAATGAAAAATCATTGCACATTGTACTATAATTATTTGGTCATGATTTAAGATTTTAAGATTTAAGATTAAATAATAGAATGTCTCTATAACACCCCGACTTTAAACATATTTTTTAACAGAGGAAGTGAGATGGCGGTGTGTGCTCTGTCCATGTTTGATGGCCTGGGCGATGAGGCCACGACGCTGGGTGGTTTATTCATCCTGCTCCTGGCACTGGTCGTAGCCTGGCTCTCCACTTATGTGGCTGATCGTGGCGATCACATCCTGGGTACCATCCTCACCGTGGGTGCCCACGCCTCACTCATTGGCCTAGGAGGCCATGATGGCTATGCGGGCGCTCCGTCCAGCTCGGAGGCAGGTGAGCAGCAGAGCGACGAGACAACCGATGAGGACAAACAGGAGGATGACGATGAGGAGGGAGAAGGAGGAGAGGAGCTGCTGGATATTCAAGGTGGCAGGAAGAAAATGAACCAAGTGCGTGAGGGAGAGAACGAGGGCACGGAGGATGATGAGGATGAGGGCGCAAGCATCACAGTGCGACTGAAGTTTCTTAATGATACGGAGGAGCTGGCTGTGCTGAAGCCTCAGGATACAGTCGGGGTGCTGAAAAGGTGAGAGGAAACATCACTGGCTGAGAAGCCAGCTGTGATAGATCATTACATAGAGTTACTTTTAGTAGAAATCTTTAATGTTCATTTGCATCATGTAATTCTGTTTAACATGCTACCAGAGCAGGGGATTTACAAGCTTTTATTGTGGGAACCCTTTAAAAGTACTGTGTGTAAGATTTAGTGGCATCTAGTGGTGAGGTTCCAGATTGCAGCCAACTGAAATGTCATTCCGGATCACTCCCCTTTGAAGCCTGTATGGAACTGGGCTGCTGTATAAACATGGCGAGTTGTATAAACATGCAAGATGGCGGTTTCCGTGAGAGGGGACCCGCTTCCCATGTAGATATAAACAGCTCATTCTAGGGTTTAGTAAACCCAAAAACTTTTTTAATTATTAAAATGTATTTATTGTTGACGATGTACCTAATTTCCACTAATAGACCCTCCAGACTGTTACACACTGTACCTTTAAATGTGTGATTCCAAGTTCCAAGGACTCCTTCAGCACACAGTGTCACAATTCCTGAAGGTTCCACAAACAGAATGCACTCAGTACAAACTAAACCAGGGGTCTCCAATCCTGTTTCAGGAGACCTACCTTCGTGAAGACTTTGGCACCAACCCTAATCATGCACACCTCGCTGTCTGATTATCCCCTTAAGAAGTTCACATTAACATATATTGTCCGGAATAATTTACATTTTTATCTCATTTATACAACTGAGCAGCCTTGCTTAAGGGCCCAATAGTGGCAGCTGGGCGGTACTGGGGCTTGAACCCGCAACCTCCTAAACAGTAACCCTAAGCCTTAACCAATGAGCTATTACTGCCTCTTGAGCAAAAAAAAAAAAGGGGGGGGGTGTGTTAGATTTTGATTGGAGAATAAACCTGCAGGTGGGTAGGTCTCCTAGTACACATTATTTTTTAACCTATTTATTTTTATGCACTCATTTCCACTATAAAATAAATCGTAGTCACCACCAGAGGAAATTAAATGTGATATCCCTGATAATGCTTTTTTCTAAACAGTCATTTAAAATAGCATCAATGAAATGGCGTAACTATATTTATGGACATAAAATGGGTCAATATTTAGTTCCAGAGAGACACTTGTAAATTCTTGAGCTTTCCTAAAGGTAAAGTCTGTTGGGCTTTTTACACCCGAGCCTACTGGCTCATCAGGCCGGAGCTTATCCCCGGATTCTGTAAAGCCAATCGACTAGGAGTTCAACTCCTCCTGGATGGGATGTTAGTCCATCACAGGTTTCCTTCCCAGTATTCGGTGGGGAGGTCTAACGGGGATTCCAAACCACAATCTCTTGATCATGAGCCCTGCACCCTGACCACTACACCACCGGCCCCTTTCCTAAAGATCCAGTTTGAAAGAGAAGACAGGTTTTTTTTTTATTAGGTACGGATTTAAATGATTCTGGGACGGATTACAACACGTGCTGTCCATAGTTAGTGAAGGATTAGTTTTGATTTGTAGAATGTGTTAAATCAGTTTAAAATCAGGTTTTAATTATTGTGCGGTACTTTTAAATCACGGTGTGTCACACAATTGTTTAAAAACAATGAGCCATTATATCAGTAATTATAGTCATGCTGCGCCATTAAACCTGTTTTAAATAGTCATTTAGATCCAATAAATACCCTACCATGGAAACAGGACATCACAGCTTTGGAACTCTGTTGTACTGTCCAGGAAGGTGTACTCTAAATAGAATTTTGTGTACTCTGTGTTTTGGTAAACTTTTCTGTAGCATCATGTGTACAGTACTTTTACTTTCAGGAGTTTTTGCAATGAAAGCTTCAGTTTGGTTTAGTCCTATACATGTGTCCTGAACTCTCACTCTCTGTCCTCAGTAAGTACTTCTCTGGTCGTGAGCGTCAGATCAAGCTCATCTATCAAGGACAGCTGCTGCAGGACCCACGACGCACCCTGCTCTCACTCAACATCACTCACAACAGCGTTCTTCACTGCCACATCTGCCAGGCTCAGAGTCCATCCTTGCCTCAGGCCGAGCCAGATGACGGGCAGCTTGCTCAAGCCGGATCGGGTATCAGCGGGGGCCTGCGCTCGGCTGCTCTTACGTTCAGCACCGGCAGCCTGGTAATCCCGTTGTTTGTACTGATGCTAGCCATGGTCTGGTACTTCCGTTTCAACTACCGACAGTTGTTCACGGCGCCGGCCACCATCTCACTGGTGGGCGTCACTGTCTTCTTCAGTTTCCTCATCTTTGGCATGCACAGCCGCTGATAATACATACAGAAGTGAAGACGAGAGAAGGCAGGTGGTTCGGAGAAAAGAAACCAGGGTGAAGGATGGCACATTCACTGTTATTAGAGAAATATGAAATGAAACAGCAGCAGTAGTGATGAGACGGGACGGTAGCCGACAAAGTACTCAGGGAGCCTTATGGCTTCTGGTGCCATTATCGAGAGAGTGACTGTGTGTATGTGAGAGAGAGAATGTGTGTGTGTGTGTGTGTGTAAGAGACAGGCTGAGTGAGTAAGTTTAAGGATTTATTTGTATGCTTGCTTACTTGGATGAGTAGAAAGTAACGTTGCTGTAATTACGCTTTAGATTTATGTAATCTTTATCTTTACAGTAATTTAATCTCAACACGAGGTCTAGTTTGTTCTCAGTTATTGTTTCAGCTCATGCTGGCCCTTTTCACGGATGAACCTCTATTTGCCAGTTTTATTGTTCGTATATTTGAAAGAAAACGTTCCAACCTAATTTCTATCACGTTCATGTAGCATGCATAAAACTCAACCTGTATCTTTTCTTGGCTTAGAAAAGAAATATGCAACTGTATGTCTGAAATCAAATAAGAAGCGCTCTCATTTTAATTACAATTCCAGGCAGCATTCCCCCCCCCCCAAAAAAAAAAAAAGCTGTTATATGTAAACTTACATGTTGCCTGCCTGGATTCAACAGCCGCCCTTTACGAGGTCGAATAAAATGCAAGATATGCCGGATAGACGTTCGGTTGGAAAGCTATGGAATATTGTTAATGCCTTTTTATTGTTTGTTTCGTTGAAAGCATCTCTTCGGCTTTACTGTTAAGCAACTACACCTCGCACAAACCAATAAACCTGAAGGTCGTATTTGTAACCAGAACATTAACAAATCATCTTAATTTCACAATGGCGAAGTGCAGTTTTGTTATGCTAATTGTTTAGCATAGTATTTGTTCTTTGGATTTTAATTCTGTATGAATAACGAGTGTGCACAGCGTACCAACTAATGGTCCATTGTCTCTGAACACATTTAATTTTTGTTCTACAGTATTACCTTTGTGAGGGGGGGGGGGGCATTATCCTAGTTGTTCATTAGCAATACTCACTGTGTTATGTGCACACGAGAATCAAATTATTATTATTATAAAAAAAAAAATACAGGGATAACAAATGTTCTGTAAATAAATGTATTCTGTATATAAAATAAAAACAGTGAAAATTAAAACGCGGAAAGTGTTTGACGTTGATGGTTGTCATCACTTTGTTGTACATCAGTAGCAACTTCACAAATTTCAGCCAGCACATGACATCAGGAGGTTTCTCATTTGCATATCATGAATATTTATAGCATGGCGTCTGTGAGCATAACACACCACTTTAACTGTTTCATAGTTTCATGTTTCAATTATGTTTATAGTAAAATTAAATAAATCCTTTTTATTTTGGTTAAAGCTCTAATAGCTATTGGTGATATTCATTCAGGACAAAATATCCAGGTGAGAAATAATCTTGAGACACACCGGTTTTTATGGGAGAACCAACGCCAGCATTGAAAAATTACAACATATCCACAGATCAACACGATTTCTTATGTACAAATAAGTAATAGTGGAATTTTTTGTTCTGCCTCCACCACAGAAATATTTTATGCACATTTTAAATCTGAATCCACAAATTACAAAAATAAAAGTAAAAAAAAAAAATTATAATCCACTTTAAAAAGCAATAAGGCTTTTATGTTTACTTAACATTGCTCAACAATAAGTGCCTTTTTTTTTTTTTAGCAGGTCAAGTCGGTGTAAAATAAAACAGGAAGTAATAAGTGCTCTCAAACCAACCTCCCCACTCGGAAAAAAAGTGCATAGAGCACATTTCTAGACCACACAATGAACACTATGATACACTGTAAATAAATAGTGCAATATGAACTTAAAAATGTATGGTGCAGGAGATTGTAAAAAATAATAGTGTGTGAACTGAAAGCGTGATTTGGCCTGAAGCTACAGCAGTGATTATCATAAGATCATTATTTAGCAGGAAGCAGTCGGTTTGCTCTGAAACAGCAACACAATCATGTCGTTTCTGAAGCCAAACCGTTAATAGAATTTCACAAGTATCTACACATGCGATAGTACATTTATACCAATCACAATTCAACATAACCCCAACATTCAACTGCACGTGACACACACACACACACACACACCGTGCTTTGAAATGCTAAAAGAAATCGAATTCAGTGTAATGATCATGGTGGAGTTCGTACTTGTTAATCTTTTTAGTTCAGGTCATCATAAATATTAGGGGCCGGTGGAGGAGGAGGAGGTCTGGGTCTCTTTTTACGATTTGACATGGCAAGTGCATTCTGGGAGTTGCTGCTGGTACTGCTTGTGCCTGCCCCACCCAGTCCACTCACACTACTGCTGCTGCTCCCTCCTCCTCCTCGTTCTCCTCGCTCTCCTCCTTTTTCCCTCTCACACACTCCGGTATTACTCACAAGTAGAGAACTAGGCTTCTTCTTTTTCTTAGGTCTCTTAGAGTCTGAGTTATTGGTACCTGAGAGAAAGAGACAGAAAGTGAAGATGTATTACAAGATAGGTGATGATGGATATAAAGATATACGGGCGTGTTGGTGTAAAAGAGTGGGTTTTATGGCTGTTAGGCAGATTTCTACCTGCATAAAGTTAACATCATTTTAATTTAACAATCACTACATAATGCGTTACATAATGCTATTGGGGGGAAAAAGATGGTGAAGTGGTTAGCACATCTGCCTCACAAGAAGGTCCTGGGTTCAAGTCACTGGCTCGTCGACGGTGTTTATGTGTGGAGTTTGCATGTTCTCCTTGTGCTTGTGTGGGTTTCCTCAGGGTACTCTGGTTTCCTTCCACAGTCTAAATATATGCACATTAGGCATTGGCATAAGAAGTGGCTGTTCCAAATTGCCCCAGGTGTGAATGTTGGTGCGTTTGTGGGCACTGCATACCCAAAAGAACACAAAGACTCAGGAGCCTACATTTACTGGTTTTGGATTATGGGCATTATTATTCATTCAAAGGGTTCTCACTTCTGATTGGTCGAAAGGCACCAAACAATTCTTCTACGAGGTGAATTATTACATAAGGATAAGTTGTACAATTATTGCACAATTGGCACGTGCAACATAGTAACATTACTACTTTGAAAAATTTCAAAAGTGTTTCAAGGTCACACATTCTAAAATGCTAGAAATTCATACAAAATCCAATGCAAAAGATACAAACTTGAGGCACTTTTTTCAAACTGTGTAGTAACTGTGTATGATTGTTGTCACACTTTAAAAATGTAAGAATAAATTATAGAAATCTCGTTTTAGATCACTTTTATTACATTGCCATGTAGTATATACTTAGACCTGACTCACATGTAAGCGATTTAGGTGCAAAAAAAGAGCGACGCCGTTTTCGGTTGGTTTCGGCTGAAAATACCACTGTTATGCTTCAAAAAAACCTTGAATATCTTTGAATATTAAATAATAATATCTATTCATTCTAATTTAGACCGCGAATATGGATCATTTACCTCGACTACTTCTGAAGATATGCGAATTCCAGTTCAAATTTATTCAATTACCTTTGAAACAAAACTCGCTTGCACTTTCGGACAAGATCGCTTATGTGTGAGTCAGGTCTTAAACATATGTCGGGGGCTATTCAGTGATATCCACCTCACCTTCAGTGAATAATCATGCGTTTCCCGAACAACATTTCATTCGACCCATTCTCCAATGTTAGGTCGCAAAGACAATTTAGCAAAAAGATTATGCAAAATTTACGTGAGATTTTTAAATGTTCAAACCTCATTTTATTGTGTCTTGTGGTTATGAATTACTCACTGGCTTTGGAGGAGGCAGAATCTGAAGGTGAAATGTCAGATGAGCCATCCCACTGGAGGCGGGACATAATGAGCTGTCCATCAGGTGTGTCATACCCATCATTATCCAGCAGGGACTCAGGATCAGGCAGTGTCGACCTGTCAATCAACAAGCCACTATCACTACAGACTCAAACCTTATAAACAGACCAACATGCGAAAATCAAATAACAAAACAAAACTGAATGTAGATAATAAAACAACATTCCTTTGTTTGTTCTAAAAGAGCATGGTATCATTTACATACTAACAGCTAATTCAGAGGGACTTGTTTAACAGATGTAGTACTATGGCTAAACATAAATGAAACAAGAAAAGTTACTGAAAATAGAAAGAAAGGGGAAAAAAAAAAACAACTACTGATATGATGAGACTTTCTGTGAGATTAAACTTAGGAAGGAGTCTCCAGTGTCAGCACTTTATAATAATCAGTAGGGTTTCTATCGTGGCTATAGCGAGCTTTCTGATATTTTGCTAGCATGACAAGCTCCACGATTGTTTACTTATAGGATATAGATATGGCAGACTGAAAGGGACTGTCTGTTTATACACTGTCCGGACAAAAAAAACAGTAGCGCACATGAATCTGTTGTTGTTGTTCCACCTTTAGCGTTGCTTGCAGCACATAATCATCATGCCATTGTTTCAACAAGCTGAAGCAACATAACATTTATTTCCATTCAGTGTCCAGCAACGTCTTGAACTGATGAGGGGAAAAACTGAACCACTCCATAAAGTCTTCTCCAGCACAACCTGAACACTTTCAACAGGGTTAAGGTCAAGACTCTGGGGTGCCAATACATATGTGAAAATGATTCCTGATGCTCCCTAAACCACTCTTTCATTATTTGAGTCCCATTTTATATTCGTGCCATCAGGGAAGTAAAAGTCCGTGGATGTGATAACCTGCTCATTCAGTACATTCAGCTCATCAGCTGACAATCCGCTGGCAATAATGACAAGGAGATTACATGCTGTGATCAAGGCTATCTGCACTCCATGAAAATATTAGAGTGCAATTTTTTTTGACCAGGCAGTGTAGCTGCAATAACATAGGAGTGAACAGGACGTTGTTTTGTGGATTTAAAAATGTTATGGTGAACTTGATACTGATGTAAGAGAAATAAAACATATCATGATTGACATCATTGTAAATTCATTTCCTTTAACTGCACTCCCAGTCATGGTTTATTCTTGATGGTGTAAGATGCATAGCTTCCATTAAACTACTTATAATATACATGCAAAATAATACAGAATGAGCAAATAGTCAGCTATTAGTGACAGCGCTAATACACTACACAATGCTTTTGTGTGATTTCTTTGTGTAGGCCTTCAATCTTTATGCTAAGCAGATTCCAAGCTACATAAACAGATTATAGTGCAACAGATCAGTTCAGCTTACACTGAAAAGGAATTGGATGTAACTGCAAAAACATTAAGCTACACATGTAATTCAAAGACGTACTGAATCTCAGCAAGGGGATCAGGGATCAGTTAGAGGAGTAAAATGGAAAGAAGAGAAGTAAAGACTGAGGGAGATTAGAGGTGACACAAGGACCGTTCTCAATTCAGAAACTAGGCCGTCACTTCCACTTGGGCATTAAGGAATTTCATGAGCTTGACACAGTGGCCACTGGAAGTAGATTAGGATTAATCAAAGCTCCTCATGACCGAGTTACACATATTCATGCTTATTATACTGAACATAAAACAAGCTTTGAATGCAGGTGGATTACAACAACAACAACAAGAGGAAGTGAAAAGATTTCCGAATTGTAAAAGGGACTTTTTCAGCCCGAAGGCCATCAAGTCAGGGAGGAAGGGGAAAACTCACGCGGACGGCCCCAGGAGGAAAACTCTGACTGCCCTCCTCTGCTCGTCCGTGTGCTGGGGACAGCGATGGGACCTGCCAGGACACAACGTGGCATTATGCACTGCATCACACAAACTACCTGGGAACACAGACTTTGCCAGCAATCAGCAGGATGCGCCATGGGAGATCTCAAGTTAGATACTAGCAGTTAGGATCAGCCTTAGGTGCTGGCAAATGTCTACGAAGTCCCACTATATGAACAAAAGGCAGTGCTTTAAAACAACCTCAACCTGTCCAATTAAAAAAAAAAAAGAACGATCCGCCAATTGTGGAATGGAATCAGATCAGTTCGGTCAAATTTGGAAATGACAAAATGATATGCCAAATAAGTGATAGAACATTTGTATATATTTAAAAAAAAAAAAAAAAAGGCTTAACATTCATGTTGAGTTGCCACTTGTGTTCCATAATATCAGTCCCAACATGGACACAATCATTTCCATTTACACAAATGAAAAAGATTATGCCAGCATGACACATGCAAAAATCACATACAACCCTGGATCTTAGTAAACACATGTATACACACAAGCACACGTGCACACAGAATCTACAATACTATACTGACCTCATATGTATCTATGGTCCCAATCATTTCATACAAACACTAAATGAAATGTTTGGATACACCTTCTAATTCATGTAGAATGAGTAGGTGTGTCCAAAATTTTTAAACTGGTAGTGTATATATTTACTTAACAGACTTTTTACGATCAATTTGCTAACTTATTTTCTTTTATAAACATAAAAACTATTACATGTATTACAAACTTGGCTATGAAATACCTTAACCCCACCCCCCAAACCCCACTTTTTTTGTTTTTGTTATATTCCACCCACTAGCTAACTCTCTTCCATCACAACAGCTACTAACCCAGAAGGATGGGGTAGACATGTACTTTGTATGAGACTCGTAACGCCAACCTGTGCAACTGGTAATACTGCTGTGTATGCTGCATCAAACCGGAGCACAATATATATACGGCGAAAATCTGTCCTCAACATATATGAGCTCACAGAAGTGAATGTTAGAGCTCAGAACACATTTAGGTTTAATGTTTTCCTTAACTATATATGTGAAGCTGCCCGAAGCCACCCCATGAAGAACCAAACATGCCACTTAATCGGGTTTTATTTACTGATCAATTTTTATTTAATGATCAAAGAGTCATATTATTGATTATATAAAGTCTCTGAAGCTGCCCCCATAGATAAATCTCTGTATTGACACTTACATTTATTGACTCATCAACTAAATAGATTTGCATTTGCGTATCTTTGGAAAAAAGGCATTTCTAGCCTAGACTTGCTCCTTATTCAATAGTCAATAGTTCATTACATTTTCATCAACATGGGTTTAATTCTTTGTTTATCTGAGTCTCTGTGAGCAATTTCCCATCCACAGCTTGTGACAGGTTAATCTGAAATGTTTATGATGGTAGGTGAGCACTCAAGGATGTTTCCATTAAATTACATTTTGGTAAAAATTTTACACACGGATGACATCACAATAATGATCAACATTAAAAACAAACAAACAGACAACAACTCTCTATAATGGGCAGAGATTATATTTTCACCTGTGTTGGATTGTTAGTTTGTTTGTGAGCAACATCTCAAAACATGATGCACAGATTTTTATGTTTATTTTACTTTTTTTTTCCTCCCCAATATGTGGTACAAAATTTGGAGGTCATCCATGCATGGGATCACATTGGGGGAAAAAAAAACATCATTCAGGTCACTAAGTGCAAATAAAACGTAAAAGAACGTTAATGGATGCCCACTAGAGGGAGACATTTATTATAAATATGTGAAGTTACGTTATGATGATAAAACCTTGAGTCTTAGGGAGATAATTCAAGTTAATCAATGCAATTTTCATCATAATCCATTTGTGGCTGGCAGAGGTACCTTGCACTCTATAACTGCGCCTCTAATGTGGAAGTGAGGCATGGCAGGGGGTGCTGTGTACTTTGTTTTTATGACCTTGCAGAGGTTTGTGCTCTGTAACTACTTTTTGCTCCATCTAGTTCATTAAAACTTGACTACAGAACATCAGAACTTGTGTCTTGTTTTGTTTAAACCTACACTGGATCACCATCCAATCCCTTTCTCTGACCAATTACTGATGGACGTGATATGATCTAGATATGAGATAGATACGTCTGTTAGGACAGCACTTTCTTTGTCTCTTTTGTCCATTTTCTGTGTTTGTGTGTGTCTCAGCAACTTAGCTCCAAACGAAAGTAGTGTGTGAGAACTGTCTGACTTACCGCGTGCACATCTTTTTAGTGTGCTCTGATACGACCCCACATTGCTGGGAAGAGAAAAGTTCCTGTTAGCAAGAGTCTTGATTAAACTCAAACAGGTTTTACTGCATAACATCTTACAGTATGTAGCGCCTGAAATTAGGTTAATTTCCGTATCAGCAGGAAGGATGAAAATAAAGTGGATAAAACTTAGTGAATGGAATTACAGTCACTATTACATTAACTTTTACTCACATTACATTATAAAACTATGAGCGCTTCACATTAAACGGGTCAGGATGCCAAAGAGAGCTTGATTAGGCACACACAGACATCAACGTCCACAGGTATTTGGATAGTAACATTTGAAATGAAGGCATCAAAATATGATAGAAGACTTTCAGTTTTAATTCAAGACATTTAACAAAAATAGCACATTAAATATTTAGATATTGTAGCCATTTTCCCCTAAAGGTTCAAAGGTGTAATTTGACAAACTAATATAATAATAAATATAAGCAATAGGTTTAGTACTTGTATGCAAATCCTTGACAGTAAATGACCGCTTGAATTCTGGAACACTAAATGCTTTGGGAACCATACTGAGAGTTTCCAACATCTGCGAAAATCAAATTCAACACTTGGAATAAACTCCAGATCTCCTCAAACTGTCCTGAAATAGTGAGGAAACAGGCTATAACTGGACACAAACTGCTCATTAGTCAACTCTTTAATTATTGTTAATGAGGTATTTTTATTAAGTGCCCTAAAGCTGCACATCTACCCTACAAGCACATCTTGATTTCTTTAATTCAAACCCACTGTGGTGGTGTACAGGGACAAAATTATAAAAACACTGTCCAAATACTCATGGACGCAGCTGTATCTTTGTGAAGGATGAATAGACAGAAAACGTTACCGTAGTCAGGAGAAATCGGAGCTCTTCTGGCCCCAGAGTCTCGTAGTTGATCCCAGAGCTGTAGGTGTACTATAGAGAATAGATCACCGAAGTCAAACCCACAGTACAGCAATACAGTTAGGTAATAAAAGCACAGACAAGATCCATCAAATACCTTGTAAAGGTCGGGATTTACGCTACTGCTCAGCTCTCCTGTGGAGAAAATGATACTGGAGTCATTTTCTAAAGGAAGTTGAATCACATTTCATTCGTGCCACATTACATTACATAAAGTTCTAAGACCCGCCCAAATGAAAAGGTTAAATTTGTAAGTAAGGACTAAAACATGACAGGGTATGCTGTAATAATATACAGATTTAAGCACTGACTAAAGATGGAGCTCCCCATGTATTTCTTATCCGTTCATTATTAATTTATTAATTATTCTGTTGATGTTTAAAGAGTTTAACCCATGGTTTAAAAAAAATCAGCAGAAACATTGGTGATTGGGAAAAATACTCTACGAAATAAACTTAATTTTTGTTGTTTGGATGGTTGGAAGTTTTCAAAAACTGTCTTAATATTCATTCCCAGATATTAGCCAGTGTTAAGTTCCTGCCAAAGAGCGAACAGCCAATCAGCATCATGGTACATAAAAATCAGCATTGCGATGCTTAACAGCCTATCAGCATTGTGACTCGTAACAGCCGGTTAGCATTTCGATGCATAAAATCCAATCAGCTTACAGATGCACAACAACCAAGCAGCATCACGATATATAATAGCCAATCAGTGATGCTGATAGGCTATTATGCATCACAATGCATAACAGCCAATCAGCATCACGATGCATAACAGCCAATTAGCCTCACCATGCAGACGCACACCAGACAAAGCCATGTACAAGGCATATAAAATCATGTCAGTGGTTTTTTAAGCATGAAGCTCCGCTTTAAACCTGTGATTTTAATTATAGCTGGTAATAGTGTCAGAGCTGCTGTTATACAAAAGGAATTAACACCTTCTGACCAAACAGAATCTGGAGTAGAACTATGGTGTAATACATTTATACAGGACATATCATGCCCCCGCGACCCGACCCCAGAACAAGCAGAAGACGACAAAGATGAAGATATCGTGAAATATTCCAGCTCACCATTTTTATGTTTCAGAGACTTGGACCTTCTGGGGGAATTTGGATTCTGTGGAGTCAGAAGTTAAAGAGTTGAAGGCCAGAATCATTTGTACTAAAGCACACAAGAGTGCATGTGAAATCAATAAAGCACACTGTGTGCACAATTATTAGGCAAGTTGTATTTTTGAGGATTAGTTGATATTGTAAAACTATACAGTGCTCTTGGTCAATCCAAAATGTTAACAAACCCTCAAGCCTGAACATTTAAGTAGTAAAAGTGAAGTTGAGAATATCTATATGTACACCATTATTAGGCAACTTTTAGTGTGCAGAATTATTATGCAACTAAATGAAAAACAAAGATTTTCCATCTCACTTGTTTATTTTCACCTGTTAAA
>JAQMYF010000003.1:14771341-14805442 GCA_030014195.1 Neosilurus mollespiculum | reverse complement strand
AAAAAAAAAAAAAAAAAAAAAAAAAAAAAATAAAAAAAAAAAAAAAAAAAAAAAAAAAAAAAAAAAAAAAAAAAAAACTTACGATGGTGGCTTTTTGGGCTCTCCTTCAAATTTCATCTTCTTCCCTGAAGCAACAACCCCAGCAGGAGAGCGCATCTCACTCAGCTCTCTCTGACAGGACAAAGACAGAAAATTACTATACTATACCTACTATAACTATTAAACAATGGTCCTTTATATCAAAATAAGCATCGGTATCGCTTAAACGTATTACACACAAACAAATTATGTTGTAAGGATGACCAATACCAGTACTAAAGAATGGTTACATTCAGTCACTATAGCCTTTTTATAGTATATGATTTAACGACTTAACCAAGACTTCTCACCTCATATCTCTTCTGGTCCTCTGCAGCCTTTTTAATCCACATGATTTTCTCTTTCTTCTCCATTGTGTTCCACGTGCTCTCCATGGCTTTTTGTGCCTTTGGCCGGTCATTCTAACACAACAAAAGAAATTAGGAAATGCAAGGTTTTAAGACACATTCATGTCAAGGTAATAATTCAACCAGTTGTATAAAACCTATACATATTCATCATACCTTAAATCTGGCCAAGTAATCACCAATGACACTGTGCTGCCAGATGTCCTGAGCAGTCTTGGGTGGGTCCGGCAGCTTGCTTTGCTCCTCTTTCCCTCGTTTCTCTGACTCTGCCTTCAGAACTGCTTCCAAATTCTTATATTTTTCCTAAAAAGATGTAAGAATTTTCAAAGAACGCAGGCTGATGTTTAATGGCAGAGCTCCTGCGCAGTGCGGAGCCCCAGAGATAAGGGATACGAGTCGTTTTTGAACATCAAACAGTCCGTCCTTCCAGCATGTGTACACATGGGAACCCTGTGATGAAATTTCTCATGCCGGAATAATAAATATTGTAATGGGAATAAATGTCTGAGTGATGGTAACAACTTCTACTCTATCTTCCCCTCTAACCTCTTACTTGTTTCTAGCTATAAAATAAAATACACTTTTTTAACAAAGTAAACAAAATTCTGTGTGTCATATGCAGTTTTAGCTGGCAAAATGAACTACTACTGCCACGCAATTTGAATAGAAAGGCTTTTAACCCAATCACATTTGAGGGATCGCATGACATTTCTGGTGCGTACAGCGTGCTTACAGAAGTAAATCTACTCAGTGGACTGGCATCTCGCCACCCTGTGGTGATATCGGAGCTCGCATCCTATGGATACACGCTCGCACTCTTGTCTAAAACTTGTCAAGTAAGGGAAATCATATTGAGCTCTACTTTTAGGCAGTGCCTAAATCTCTATATTGCTCTGAGTATACTTAATTTAAAGGTGATGTACAAATTTTACTCAAGAACATTTTTGAGAAAGACACTTATATTATTAAGCATCCGCTGGTCTGGTTCATGCAGCACGTTACCTTTTTTTTATCTGAGAGGTCATTCCACATGCGGGCCAGAAGTCTGGTGAGTTCACTATCAGACAAGTCCGGCCTCTCCTGCTGAAGCTTCTGCCTCTTTTCCTCAGAAAAAATGAACATGGCGGAGATAGGTCGCTTTGGCTTAACAGGACTACTCTGTATATGAGGGGGAAAAAGGCAAGAAAACGAAGACAAAGAATGAATTTGGATATGAGCTGGTTGGATAGCATATCTTTAATGGCAAGATAAGGGCAAGTACACGCACCTTTGCTTTAGAGCTCTTTTTGGAACCGGTGTTGGCACCGCCACCAGCCTTTTTAAATCCCACCATCTTCTGCTCCGCCAAGATTCTTTGCTGTTCCTCCTCAGAAATACTCTGCAGAATAGAATAAATGTCAGATTAAAAACAAATTTTACAATTAAAAAAAAGGAAAAAGTGACTGCTATAATGTACATCTACTTACACACAGGTATCGATTCATCTCCACTTCGTATTCTTTCTTTTTCTAAAATAAAAAAAGGGAACATTCATTAAAGATGACAAGAATGCAGAAGCTGAGCCTCACACTTCTACGTAAATCAGTTTACAGTATAGAACACACATTTAGATTCAGATCATTTGGTATGCACACTCCTGTTATACAGTATGTGTGTTCTGTTGTTGTTCTCTTACCTGCTCACAGCGTTTCTGATAGGCGTCTTTCTCGTTCTGTTTGAGCAGTTTCCAGCGCTGGCTGCACATGACCATGCGCTCAGTGCTTGGAACGTCTTTCATGCCAGACATAAGTTCAGCACAAAACATTGAGTAACCGTTCCTAGGAAACAGCAGGAGAGATCATGGAAGATTTCCAAACACGTTACAGCAGTGACAGCGTCTACTTTCAGCAATTATGACAAACTTATCCTTCGAGATGTTTAACACACCTACAATAATAGTGCAATCTCTGAAGCTAAATCACAAACACTACATGCCTGAAACAAGCACCAGTACTTACGATGGTGGTTTGCCTGGTCGCCCATCAGACTTGTCCTTCAGCTGTCTTTCTGCTTTGGTCAAAGTGGTCTTGACAATATCGTCTTCGGTCAGGTTCAGCTGTGGATGCTGTTGAATAAACTCCCGCATTGTCCCCTAAACAAACGTCAGGATTCAACCCAGAATGTCATGAATTTATCTGAAGTGTTAACAGATACACATTTAAAACCACAACCTTCATCTTTATGCATTATACCCAGAATAATCAAGATAATAAACATCCCTGGGATTATATCCATACCATCAGTACTTTATACAGTAAAGCACATAGCGAAGCTGCTCATACCTCATACTGCTTATGCTGCTCCAGAGATTTGGTGATCCACTTCAGTCTCTTTTTATCTGGAAGCTGTGTCCACTTCTTCCCAAGACTGTCTTTAATGTCTTTGGTGGTGGCCTAGACATTAAACACACATTAATTCTAACCCTAATTAACTGATCATTCCTAATATAATGTGGAGGGCCGAGTCGATGGAAGTTACCCCAGGGTGAATTTTGAGGTGAGCTTTTTTCTCATGGTTGTACCACAGCTGCTGTGGAGTCATGGGCTTCTCTGGTACATTGGATGCTTTCTTGCTTGTATTCTCCAGGAGGTCTGGATGATCTTCCCTACATCACATACATATACATAAACCCTTAAAAAATAAACCCCGAAAAACTGAAGAACATAAAGCGGAAAAAATCTAACTGTTTGGACCCTTGAACTTACTTGAACTTTAACATGTTAGCCTCGAAAACTTCCTTTTCTTTCAGAAAATCCTTCACATATTTCTCCTGCAGAGAATAAAACGCCACATTCAGATGCCACTAACCATCTAATTTACAATATACAATTAAAATTATATTAAAGAAAAAAAATGCCTAAGAAATATCCACCAGGCATCACAATCTGTGCACCTTTTTACGTTCAGGCAGCTCCTTGTACTTTTTGGAAAGGATTTTTGTAAGGTCTAGATTGCTCATCTCCGGGTGAAGTTTAGCATACTTGGCCCTCTTTTCCATGAAGAAGCGGAAGTATGGTGTCAGTGGCTTCTTAGGGAAGTCTGGGTGTTTCTGTTTCAAAAAACAAAACAAAGAGCACTTAGTCTTCCCTACAAGACCCCTAGAAGACACAATTAAAATAGGGTGCAACAAACTGGTTTAAAATGTCATTCAGTTTAAAGTTAGCCTCCCAAATAAATAAAAGTTCTCATTACTGAGCATTCAAATAAAAAGATTAAAAAAAGAAATAAAAAAGAAAAGAAAACTGAGACTTTAGATGTACATAAATATTAAAACATATACCCATGTACTCTGCTGAAGTATAATAAAGCTATATGTGGATTTTCATGAAATTTCTACCAGAGGAGGGACATTAGACAAGGAAAACTCCATTACTTTTAGGAGGTGATCCGGGTCAAATTCTGGATCTAGAACTTTTTTTTTTTTTTTATATAAAGGCTTAACATTGAGACATTTTCAGTCCATTTGAGGGATTGCTGGCTTGGCAGAGGTTTGCACTCTCCAAGTGATTGTTACCTTCAGTTTTTTGCCTTTATAAGGATTCTTGATGTAGTCTTGAGCGTCCACAATTAACTCTGTCAGGGTGCGGAATTTACGGATCTGGGGGGGGGGGGAACAGACTCAAAATTATTTACTACAATGCATAAAACATTTCAATACTCAATCGATGGAATATTAACAAATTGTCCAAAATTTAGATTTTAGGATCACTTATTTCTTGGGTATTCATATACCTTAAATGATCTACATTTATTTCTGTTCTCTCAATTCAGATTAAGTTATAACCTGATGAGAAAAACTACTGACGCTAGTACTGTTTGTTCTGTGCATTTATTTTTATTGAATATTGTTAAAAGAAAGTCATTGTGTTATGATCTTCACCTCTCTTGAGACCTCAAGCCATTTCTTTTTGCACATGTCGGCAGAGTATGAGTTGAAAGCAACCTTCTCCCAGTCCAGATGAGCTTCAGTCGTCTTGTACTTGGTCAGGTCTTTCTCTGGCAGGTTCACTTTCATGGCATCCAGGAGCCTCAGCAAATCATCCTGGGCCCAAACTACAACTGTGGAGATTTATGGTTGGAATTAGGTGGTTAATTTACTGCTTGCACTAACAAACTCAATCAATGCACAATTAAAACGTACAGCAAAACTATAAGCCTATAAAATGGCAACAATATCCTACCTGGCTCTTTACTGGTGGAATCCATGCCTCCATTCATTCTCAAATATCACTTCTAGAGACACAAAAATCAAAATGGTGAAAAAATAATAAGCATTTTAACTAAAGTTTTAAAAGATTTGCAAAGACACGCATATGCAAATTTGGCAATAAACACATCCGTAAAACACTTTTGTTCATTTACATTTCTGCCATTTGGCAGATGCCCTTATACAGAGCAACTTATATTTTTATTTAATTTATACAACCGAGTACTTAAGGGCCTTGCTCAAGAACCCGACAGTCCACAAAAATCACCCAAACTCAGACAACTCTGGGCAAAGGCTGGGTACACCTTGAACCGCTTGCCAATCCATTGCAGGGCCAACAAACACACACACACACACCTATTCACACTCATGGTTAGGAGCAATTTGGAACAGCCATTTAGCTAATGTGCATGCTTTTGGACTGTGGGAGGAAACCGGAATACCTGGAGGAAACCCGCAAAAGCACAGAAGAAAAGTTAAACTCCACATGGAAACACCCTCGCCGATCCCAGGTCTCGATCCCAGAACATTCTTTCTTATCTACTTACTTTAAAACATTTTTCTTTTTGTCAGTTAAAATCCATAATACTGCATCACTTGTAGCACTATAATTATGTCCATTCACTAGGTTTGTGAGGCATGACCCAGTTTGCAGCTCACATAAACCAAAAATGTTGCCCACAACGCATAACCCTCAGGGTGTTTGATTCACATCATGCAATTGTATACATCTGATTTAGGATTAAATTCCTTTCACTGTGAACAGCACTGTAGGTCATTTAAAATCGGAACCAATTCAACACCACCCAGATCATCCCCATTCAATTCTTTAGGTCCTTTAGGGGATAACACACTGGGCGTAACATGTGAGGGGCGTAGTGGTTTGAACGTCCGCTTCACAGCACGAAGACCCTGGGTTCAAATCCCCAGCTCGGGCGTTTCAGAGTTTGAATGTTCTCCCTGTGCTTACGTGGGTTTCCTCTGGATGCTCTGGTTTCCTCCCACAGTCTATGCACATTAGGCCAACTGTCCGTTCCAAATTGCCCGTAGGTGCGGATTCGAGCGCAAATGGTTGTGCGTGCGACGGTTCAGGGTGCACCTCGCCTTCACACATTGTCGGCTGAGATAGGCTCAGCCTCCCCACAACCCTAATAAAGGATAAATCGGTTTGGCAAACGGGTGGGTTTTAACGAGAAAGATCATCTGCACAGGTTGCAGTGATCTGATCATCTCTGTGCTAGTAATCACAAAGTTCGGAGTTCAAATCCCACTACGATTGGACCCTTGAGAGTAGATAGTCGACTAAAAATCAGTCATTAAAAATTGTCTCCAAAGTGTATAGTTGTAATTGTTGGATTTATAACTTAAACAATAAAATATACTTAACAAATATATAAATCACCCAAACTCAGACAACTCTGGGCAAAGGCTGGGTACACCTTGAACCTTTGCCAATCCATTGCAGTGCCAACAAACACACACACACCTATTCACATTCATGCTTAGGGGCAATTTGGAACAGCCAATTAGCTAATGTGCATGCCTTTGGATTGTGGGAGGAAACCGGAGTACCTGGAGGAAACCGAAGAGCACCGAAGAAAATGTAAACTCCACACGGAAACGCCCTCGCCGAGCCCAGGTCTCGATCCCAGAACATTCTTTCTAATCTACTTACTTTAAAGTAATCACAAAGTTCAGAGTTCAAATCCCACTATGGTTGGATCCTTGAGAGAACTGAAAAGTCAGTACTTAAAAAAATTACTGACTTGTAATTGTGTATAAAAAGTGTACAGCTGTAATTGTTGAATATATAACTGAAACAATAAAATATATTTAACAGATATAGAAAAGTAACTAATTATTTTAAAAAATAATCCCTCTAATTGGACTTTCAGATAGTTTTAAATGTTGGATTTGATGCAGATGACGTAGTGAAGGAAAGCATATAAACCCCTAAAGGAATGAGTGCTTACTCTATGGAGTGGAATTAAAACCCAGCCCAACACATAATAGTTGTTCATTACGCCGCCCCTAACCGTTTACGCTGCATCGGGAGACAGAGCCCATCGCCTGTGACGGCTTCAAATCTCAAATAACTCTGCACTCGATACGAAACACAGGCGGCCAAATCCGTCCAATCTTCCATTTTGTGTCCCCGCTCTCTAAGACTTTTGGAAGGCTGCACGTCCGCGGACATTTTGCGTCGTCCGTTTCGCCTACCGGTCGCTCCTCGCCGTGGAATGGCGTTTCTCGGAGCGGGAGCGGATGCTGGGAGGTAACGTTACGGCGGAAGGAGGAAGGACGGGCAGCTGGAGGCGACCAGCTGATCACGGAATGGATCCGCTTTCTTTCGCTCTCGGTCGAGGCGGGAACGGAGGCCAGTGAGGAGACATGATGACTACAACATGCACAGACTCGAGTCCGCCTCAGTGCTGACGGGGCGCGTGGAGCTCCGCTTCCGCCATGGAGGGGGTTTCTGAGTCGCGCGCTACCGTTACACGACGCGAAAAGACAATATATATATATAAATATATATATATATATATCCCTCTGGTTAAATAACCGACTCGAATCATCAGACGACGTTTAAAAACACGACGTCGGTGGTTTTGTACGTAGAAAGGTTGATTTAGCCACCAAATGACTCGACAGTTTTCCAGGGCGAGGCGCCTCCATTACTGAAACTGTAGCGGTAATGGCGCCGCCTGAACCGACCTGAGCTCTAAACAAACACCAAGGAAAACTTCAAATCAACCAAAAATATCATAAACCAAGCTATTATCGTACTAAAACTATTTTTCTTTTGATTTACATCGGAAATGTACATTTAACTTGCTTAAACGTACTTTATTAACGACTATAAATGGTTATATATAATTTTCCCCTAAAATTTAAATTTATAACCGACAACCACCATGGTGAAATGAAACTGTGAGAGAATTTAAATGAGCTACAGTCAAATATACCGCGTTAACAATAAACACAAAAAAAACCTAACTACACTAAAAGTTATAAATACTACTTTACGTACTTACTTAAATAAAGAGCCCAGCAAGCTAGCATTCACCGAGTGCTAAGCGTCCTATCACTGACCTACACGAGCTAAGACTAGCTAACTAGCTTCGGGTTCCCTACCATTGAAATGACTCTGGAGCCCAAATTCGTCAAAAAAAGACACGAAGTTCACCATATTAAACAAACGTACGGTTCATAATATTTCAGGAACTCTCTTACAAACCATCTTACCATAAAATCCTGTTCGTTAAATCGACATTTAGTTGACGTCGACACTACCGGGGTAAAGGCGAGGTGTTGGTTGCCGTATGGCGGCGATTGGGAGCTGGTCCTTTAATAGCTTGGAGGACAAGAATAAAGAAAAATTAATTTTACTAAGCTCAAGGCGCAGTGTCTGACCTTCAGCGAGACGTGGTTTGTATAACGAGAGAAAAAAACAGCGAGAAACGATTAGTTTATAGAGGTAAACGCGCAAATTTTCACCCCAACACAAAGAAGGAAAAACACGAATAGCCGAGTGTGAGAGCAGCTCACTGGCGTGACGACTGTTCTAGAGCCGCCATGCTGCTTCCACCTCGCGGTTCTCTCAATCACCCGCACTGGTCCGGCGGAAAAACCCGAATAAAACGCTAAACCGTGGCTTGAAAAAACTTACCCGGGTTACTCCTGAAACATCAGCAGTCGACGGACGGGAGTACACAAACGATCACGAGCTCGGGTTGCTCGGTTGTGAGAAGTCGCGCGAGCGAGAAAGATGACGAGCCCGTGCGGTGAGGTATTTAACCGAAGCTCCCTGATGGCTAACCGGAGGCGGCCGGTTCTGCTCGCATACAGACAGCCTGATGGAGGAGTCCTCACTCGGTATGGAGATAAACGACAAACGCGTCGAGTTCTGCCGCATACATTATTATTTTGATGTTTTTTTTTTTTTACATTAGATAAAAAAAGCTCGAAAAGTAGTTTAGTGAATTCGGTATTTTGGCTGTTGGAGGGTCTCACGGGTTGGAAATTCGTGTAAAGCGACCTCCAGAATGTACTGTCCACCCCGTCACGCGATTTAAAAACAATTTGTTTAAAAAAACAAAAAACAAATGTTTAGTCTAATCCACTTTTAAACGATTCATAACAAACATTTAAACACAACCTGTGCTGTAGTTTACCTCAGACAGTCAGATTTGTTTTTTTTAACCCGTTGAGGAGAAGAAGAAAAACAGGCGGCGGCGGCGGTGAGTTCGACCTGTCGCAGCGCGCGCGTGGTTGGAAACTGCTTGTGTGGAACGAGGGGAGGGTTGAACGTTGGCCAGCCGCGCGCCGCCGGTCCAGGGCACGAGGCTCCTCCAGTCCCCGCAGAGCCGCGAGACTTTTTTCCCCCCGCCTCCCATCTCTCGCTCTCTCGCGCGCGCCCTCTCTCTCACTCTCTCCCTCTCCCCCTTTTCCAGTCAGCGCGCGCGCTCCGATCCTCTTGCTCGTTCCGACCATTTCTCTTTTTCCAAGAGGGAGCGCGAGACATCCCGCATTTTCCATCTGTCAGCTCGTTCCTTTCCCTCCACCCAACCGCGCGCGCGGGGATCCTTGTCGGCACTCCCGGTTGCACGAGATGACTGATGGTCACAGAGGGTCAGCAAGTAAAGTCACCAATGCATTTTATACTGATTTTCTTCTTCATGTTGATGCTTTAATAACTTATTTTAATAAAGAAATGCATCCGATTCCTTTCTGTGTGCTCCTTATAATAATATAAAAAGGGGGGAAGGCTGACACTCCTTCACACACACACACACACAAACTTCGAAAGCTTTCATCAGGCGTGCACTTTTATACACTTCATGTCTTTCTCTCTTTTTTTAACAGTCTGCTTGACAGCTCCATTTTTCTTTCAGCCTGTTAAAGATCATTCATTTCCAACGGTGCGTGTGTGTAGGCGTCGCGCACACCGACCAATCAGCGCTCTCCGATTCGGTACAAACAGATGGTTCACCAATCAGCGCTCAGCTTCGTTTAAACATCAGGGTTAAAAACACAAGCACTGCTGCAGCCTCCCCGTCGCTCTCTGTCCCATCATCACCTGCACCTACTGCATGACCTTTAACCTTCCTGGGTAATGCTAAATGTAATTTCCACAGGTCAGATCAAAGGTGTGCAAATGAAAACCACAGGGTATTTTAACCAACCAGATATTTATAGGCGAAAGGAGTCACAGATGTTCCTCAATAAAATGTTACACAAAAATTCTGAAATGGGCAAAACAGTATTCGCTTAGATGTTTGCATTGGAGGGACGCGGAGGCACAGGGGTTGGCATGGACACCTCACAGCAAGGAGGTTAGGGTTCGATTCCTGGGCTTGGGGTGTTTTTGTGTGGCGTCCAAATCGCTCCTGGGTGTAAGTGAGTGTGAATGGTTGTATGTGGGTTGGTTCTGCGATGGTCTAGCGAGCTGTCCAGGGTATACCCTTCCCTCGCCCAGAGTCGGCTGAGATGGGCGCCAGCCTCCACGCGACCCTAATTAGGATTAAGCTGCTTAAGCTTCTCATGGACAGCGGCCTATCCAAATTTTATCGACCTCTAATATTCTGTATAATAATGTAATAAATTTTCTAATTTTGATTGTTTTATAGAGGTACAAACTTTAGCACCTATCTCCATGTTCACCTGTACGTTTATCCACCCAGACATGGATCAATACACGGTGACATATCAAAAGTAAACAGACACCCCTTGGAACAGAGTTTTATCCCACACACTCACACTTACTCATTTCCCGAACTGCTTAATCCTCTTAGGGTCGCAGTGAGGCTGGTGCCTATCTCAGCTGACACTGGGTGAAGAAGATGGGGTACACCCTGAACAGCTCGCCAGACCATTGCAGAGCCAACGCACACAACCATTCACACTCACACCTTGGGGAAAGTTTGAGCAGCCAGTTTCTTAATGTGCATGTTTCTGGACCGTTGGAGGAAACCCACACAAGCACGGGGAGAATATACAAACTCCACACAGAAACACCTGAGCCCAGGAATCGAACCCAGGACCTTCTTGCTGTGGGGCGGATGTGCTAACTGCTCTGCTAACATGCCGGCCTTGTTAATATATTATTGATTTAAATTCTAAATTACAGCATATAAATTCTTTATAGCGGGGCAGTGGTGGCCCAGTGGTAGTGTGCTGGCCTGCTGATCTGAAGCTCGGGGGTTCAGGCCCCACCATCACCAGGATGTCACTGCTGTCCCCCAGTGCAGCCAACTGGGTTATCAAAGGCCAGCCATGTCTTTCACTGTCTGTGGTGAGAGGCATGTAAAAGCACCATTGCTATCATTCGTAAAGAGTAGGCCATTGAGTTGCCGTCACCGTGTTTCTGCCCTGCGATGGCTTGGTGAGCTGTCCAGGGTGTACTCTGCCCTCGCCCAGAGTCGGCTGAGATGGGCGCCAGTCTCTAACCTAATTAGGATTAAGCGATTCAGAAAATGAATGAATGAATGAATTATTTATAGCAATTATCTACACCGTGAATACCAGGAGCAAAAGAGTTGTCTGATTTTCAAAGAGGGTGTATTGTGTGGCAGTCTGAGGGTGGACTTAGCCAGTGTCAGATTGCACACAACCTTGGGATACGTCTTGCCACATTCAACAGATTTCATCAGGAAAGGCAAGGAATTAACAGCGTCCCACTCAGGTTGACCTGGGCTCTCGGACCGGTGTCTTTGGACTGTAAAGCAGTGTGTTGAAAAATAATCGCAATTGAGACAACAGTACCTGGAGGAAACCCACGCAAGCACAGAGAGGGCATGCAAACTCCTCACAGCAACACCCAAGCCTGGGAATTGAACCCAGGACCTTCTTGCGGTCAGGCGGCAATGCTAACCACTACGCCACCGCGCCGCCCATTGTTTCAGTTTTAAAAATGACCATATTATCTCATTCTGTTATAATATCACCACTTATAAAATATATCTGTGAATGAAATATTGTCCTCATATATATATATATATATATATATATATATATATATATGTATTAAATACAAAACGTTCATTAAGCTTATTTTAGTAATAGGCTTTTAATAGTAACATGAATAGAAACACAGGATAAAATATTTGAAAAAAAGAAGGTGTAACTATAAAACATCCATCACTATTCAAACGCACTCAGAATTCAAAAATATTCACGATCTCTCAAAACTGCAACAATAAGCATTCAACTTCTACACTGGAATGAAAAAAATGTACAGATATGATATTTGAAACAAATATCAATTTAAAAGAAATGAAACACAGAGTGATATTGTAGCTGCTGTCAATGTAGAAACACTTTATATGCATAATACTATATTTAATCTCAAACACTGGCTGTATAAAACAAAGCATTTGCATAGAGGTTAAAAAAGAAGTCATTAAACACTATTAGCTAATATAATTCATATATAATAAAAAAAATTATAAATTCTAACAATTAAAAAGTTATGCAAAATAGTCTGGTATTGATGATTTTGCATGCAAAAAGAAAAAAAATAGAAAAAAGAGAAAGAAAAGACTAATAAAGCTTGACTATGCAATTATTTTGACACTGGTTCCTGTTCTTGTGGTTTCACATTATAACCTATGAAGGTTTAATGAAGGCACTGGAAAGAGTTTAAGGCAAGGATGCCTCAGCGTATGGGTTTGGTGTAATTCAAGAAGTCATTTATGAGAAGGGACACTCATCGTACACATCCACTCCCTGCTCCTCCTCAAATGTCACCTTGGCATCATCGGAATCCAACTACAACACGACAAAACACAACATTTGTAGTCACAATACAGATAAGTATTAATAGTGAGAGAAAGTAAATTAAATTAGTTCTTCCTTCCTGCAGCTTATGTTTCAAATGCGATAAATATACTCTAATACAGTGGTTATTAAGCCGGTTCCTGGAGATCTACGTTCCAGCAGGGATTTATCCCCAATCAAAATCTGACAAATCTTTATTAGCTGAAAAAGAAGTTCTTATGTAAGGCAGGAGGGTCTTCAGGGAGGTGGATCTTCAGGAACAGGGTTGGTAACCACTGCTCTAATAACTCATCCATCCATCTAGCCATTTGCCGTACCACCTAATCTTACTACGGTTGCGAGAAGGCTGGAGTCTATCTCAGCCGACTCTGGGTCAAGGCAGGGTACACCCTGAACAGTTCTCAGTCCATTGCAGGGCCAACACACACACAACCATTCACACTCACACTTAGTTGCAATTTGGAACAGCCAGTTAGCCTAAAGTGCATGTCTTTGGACTGTGGGAAGATACTGGAGTACCCGGAGGAAACCCAAGCCTGGAAATCGAACCCAGGACCTTTTGGCTCTGAGGCAGACGTGCTAACCACTATGCCACATTGCTGCCCACGTTGCGCTAAAACGTATGTAACATATTTCTGTCCCACCCTAAGAATATTTACATGGCAGTAAGCCACTTACACATTTCATCTCTGTGGTTGTGTAGAGGCGTCCAGTCATGAGAATACGTAGAGGGATGGTAAGAATGAGGATGAATGGCAGGGCCAGTGAAGCATTGGTGGATTTCACCACCCACAGAATAGCTAAGCACACCAGCTGGATAAAGGTGAAGAGGTGCATTCGCCAGGGTTTCACCTGAACAAGAAAGAAGGAGAGAAATGATGTAGAAATCTAGGAAATAACTGAGAGGCTTCATGTACTTGTGAAATAACCTGCCAAACATAAGAATGCATTAAAACAATGAGCATTTGGTTTTACTACACTAAGTCTAGAGTTAATCTCAGAGAATAGGCTGAAGAAGGATTTGTAGTTTATAGCTGTTATAACAAACAGTGAGGGTGGGCTAAAAAGTTCATAGGCTGACCATGATGCAATGGTCATATGTGGTTTAGTTTTCTACATTGTATCCCGGTCCTGCAGTGCTTGGATCCACTTGGAATAGAAGCTCTCATGACTCATTGCTATGGCATTACTCCTTAGTCAGCCTATGAACTTTTCAGCCCCCCTCAGACATGGACAATCCACAACATTACATATAAGTAGAACAAGATAAAATGCATCAGCAGTCAAAGGAAATCACTGTATCAAAATTGCACATGTATTACTTCATTAATTTTGATTTTTTAAAATACATGTTTTTAGCATCGTATTATTTCTAATTCTTTTTGGACAGAAATTAAAATAACAACAACAACAATAATAATAATGATAATAATAATAATAATAATAATAATAATAATAATAATAATAAAGATGATATCCTACTCGAGTGGCATAGGGATGAGACGGATAGTACTTTTTGGGCACAATCAATAGCTGTATGCGTTCCCAAAGCTGAACGCCACTTAGAGAGGTAATACCCATGTAGAGAAAGATGCCGAACAGAGCTGACATGGGAATCAACTTCAGGATGGGCTCCATAAAGATTGATAGACCTAGGGAAAAAAAATAACTGTGAGTAAAGGTTTTTGTGATTCCACTCCACTCAGAAATATACTTGTTGAACACAGGATTCGAACCTAGGACCGTTTTGCTGTGAGGTGGGCATGCTAACCAGTATGCCACTATGCCGCTCAAGAACCATTACATTAAAATAACTATGCATTACTACATCATGACTCTCAAGCAACGTGTAGTCCCTGACAAACAAAGGAAGCTCTGCTGTCTCAGTGCTCTGTGCTTGCAGAAATGAAGTGCTCTTCCATGCAGCCATTATTGGTACTACTTATCCTTTGGCGCTAGGAGGGAAGCTGGAGCCATTCCTAGGTAATTTCAGGCGAGAGGTGGAGTACACCCTGAACATCTTGCCAACCTATTGCAGGCTAACACAGACACGAGCAACAATTAACATTCACACCTACAGGCAACTTAGAGTTGGCAGCTGACCTAATGTACATGCCTTAGACTGTTGCAGAAAACCAGAGTACTTGAAGGAAACCCATGTAAGCATGGGGAGAAACCTTCTCGCAGGCAGGTGACAATGTTAACCACTTAACCTTCTGTAAATCATCATGTGTAAAAGTTTCTCTGTATACTCATTTCTCTGGTAATTCATTCAAATATAATTGTGTGCATGCAATTCATAGCCCACTTTACACACTTTATTAATAACCCTGCTTGCCGATAATGCTTGGTGTGCTCAGATCTGCTGCCCTTTCACTTTATAATAATGATACTGTTTAAATGCCATAAGATGTTTTGTGTAATTATTTTATTATATGCTTTAAGAATATAATGTGGTGTATTTTCTTTATTTTTGCATAGAACATCTACGTATATCTTAGGACCAACACATACCCACTCCCACCTGAACACACACACACACACACACACACACACACACACACACACACACATACCTGGCAACCTGAAAAGTAAGCCACACACGGACGTAAGTGCAACAATCCAATACTTACCAACTAAAGCGGCCACGATAATTCCACTAATCCTCTGCTCCACAACCTTACTGATTTCTGGTTTAGGACCTTTAGACATGACGGTGAGGGCATTGGCATGGGTGACTGATCGCACCGTTGTAGCACTAAGCCAAGGGAAACCAAAAATGGAGGCAATACCACCCATCAACACTATAATGAGCAAGTCCAAATGGAAGCCGGAGCCCTTTTTCATCTTCCTCTCTGGTTTGCTTACAATCAGCCTGCAGATTGAGAATATACATGCAGTTACAGTATAATATATTATCTTGCAGAGCAACAATAAATTATGGTGAAGATGTTCTTTGAAGATATTAAGCATGTAAACCGTAGTGCACAAACAAAACTGTACCTTAAATCACATTTTTTGTTTTCTGGCTGTTGACTGAGGTCTATGCGTCATGTTATCCATTGAGTTATTAACATTTATGAATTGGGGGAAAGCAACCATAGCTTTTTTGCTGCTTCTTCTTTTTACTCTTCCAATATCCATTGAACATTACCCACTGATTAGCCAATTCTGCTCTTTGGAGGTCGTCATGTCATTTTCTGAACCGATTTATCCTTTATTATTGTCTAGGGGAGGATACAGCCCAGCCCAGTGGATTCCAGGGGAAGGTACACCATCAACAAATCCCTACCCAAACCCAAACACACACACACACCCCTACATGCAACCACTCACACTCACAACTAAGGGCAACCTGGAACAGCCAGTAAGCCTAATGAACATGTCTTTGGACTGTGGGAGGACACTGGGTTACCTGGAGGAAACCCAAGCCGTCACATGGAGTATATACAAACTCCACATAGAAGAGCCCTGACCGAACCTGGGACTTGAACCTAGAACCTTCTTTTTTTAAGAGGCGGATGTGCTAACCACGACTCCACTGTGCCGCCCCGCTATGGAAGTAAAAGCTTAATTACAACTCTACTCCTGTGTTGCTTTATTCAACTAAATATATAATTACAGACTAAATTAGTTTGAAATGGATGAGTTAGAGGATGAGGGTACTCAACAGTAGATCAGTTAAGAGCAGGGCTGATTATGTTGCAGAGGTCACATATGGTTGTGTTAAATACTTTCCTGCCACTCGAGATCGCATAAATATTTTATATGTAAGATGCTACTCACGTAGTGATCTGGGACTCGAGGAAGATGAGAATGAAAACCAATAAAGCTGGAATGGCACAGCCAAACATTAGCCAGATGGGGAAGTATCCAGATGGATTCAGTCCTGTTGGGTTGATGATCCACCCTCTGGCAGAAGGGTTGGTCACGCTCAGACCCTTCGGGACCTTCAGTTTCTAAAAGTGGTCAAGAGAAAAACAGAAATATCAGAATAGACATATATAGATCAAACTGATGTAACTGTTTATTAAATTAGTTTCATTAAAACTAATAAATGAAAACTCCTTATAGTACATTATATAAATGTGTAATTATTAGTTTATCATACGTGCAAAAATGTAATATAAGACAGTGAGATTCTGTACTGTAAAGACATTTAGAAATGAATACCAACAACATCAACAAAGATGCATCTGCCTCCAACAAATCTAGTCCTTTCTGACATTTTTGATTGTTAAAAAAATCGAAAGTCCAAAAATTGAAGAAATTGGGCTTTTGTGTGGAGATTGCATGATGACAGTCCAAAAAAAACATCCACATTAGGCTAACTGGCTGTTCCAAATTGCCTCTAGGTGTGAGTGTGAATAGTTGTCTGTGTGTGTGTGTGTGTGTGTGTGTGTGTGTGTGCTGGCTTTGCAATGGTCTGCTGCAGGGTTTACCCTGCCTTTGTCCAGAGTCGTCTGAGACAGGCTCTAGCCACCCCAATCCTAGTTGAATTAAAAGGTTTGGCAATTAAAGGAAATAAATAAATAAAGGAATGAATGAATAAATGACTATGTAAATATGTAAATAAATATTACTAACTAGGTTTTCGCTAAACCCTGGCCTTGTGTGAATCTATTCATTCATTCATTTGCGAAACTGTTTAATCCTACTAGGGTTGCAGGGAGGATGCACTATGAACAGCTTGCTAGGGCATCAGTTAGCCTAATGTGCACATCGCAGGGCCAACAACTACACAACCGTGCATAATCACATTCGCACCTAGGGGCAACTCGGGACATCCAATTAGCTAATGTGCATGTCTTTGGACTGTCAGAGGAAACCCAGAGGAGTACCCAGAGGAAACCCACGCAAGCACAGGGAGAACATGCAAACCCCACACAGGAACTCTTAAATCCGGGACCCGAACCCAGGACCTTCTTGCTGTGAGGCAGCCGTGCTAAACACTACGCTACCGTGCCGCCCTGTTTGAATCAATTTCAAATCCTAATCATTTTTTTCTGCTTTTCATAATGATTCTTTTCACTAACAGACGCATGATAAATCGATGAACACAGACAAACTCGAAGAGTGAGGCATTAAAATCTGTGAAGCAAAGCAAATATGCTTTAAAAATACATTCATATTTATTTACATCTATACTATATGTTATATACTTTATATAACAGTGACATTTAAATCTTGAATAAATAAAATTGGCGCAGTGGTCTATTACTTATGGACTTTATTTCTACAACAACATATACAGGTAATTATTTCCAATATTTCCACTTAAATAAACATTTGAAAATCTAGATATTGCTCTTTTACATAGACACAGTAATCCAAAGGATATAAAACGAGCATTTAAGACAAAATGTTTGAAGTTTATATACAAAAAATTATTCAGAACATGATGTAGTTGATTGCTGAAATCAGCCACTATCACACTGGGATCAGTTCAGTTACTGATTTTACATCATTAGGTCTAAAAACTAGGGTTTTACTGACCTGTGTCTGAACATTCTCACCAATAAGTACATCAATCGCAACCATGAGAAAGAGGGCGATGGGCACGCCAAAATCTCCAATCATGCGTCGAATCTGTGGAAAGGCAGCCAATCAGTGGAATAGCATTAATACATTTATTAGCACTTTCTGAACAACAAATTCAGCATTTATAGAAAGTCACTCTTGAAGCAGGAAAAGTTTAGCAAAAAATCAGCCCCATCACTGTTACAGATGCGACAACACTATGGACTTTTGATCATTTTTAGAAATACCAGGATATGATGTGTGCAAATTGTATATTCGATATGTGGTTAATTAAAGGAAATTGGTTGCCTTAACCTTGCCCAAGTGCTGAACACATCAAACCACGCCTTGGTCCACCTTGGCACACACTTACCAAAGTAAAGTACCTACTCATAGTTCCCTAGGTACCGCACATGCATTGTGCCCCATGTAACACCATCCACCCACCTCAGATCAGGCAACGTTCCATATATGGTAAAGAACTCTGCCATGCGTCTTTCAATTTCGCTTTATAGGGAAACACTCATTTAGCTAAATAAAAATATTGTGGATCTGGATGCGTTAAGGCATCCTAGTCTTGAAAAAACACTTGCGGTATAATTTTGATTAAACTTATCAGTTAAGTCAACAGAATATTTTGAATTTCATGATCAATTTCCTTTAATGTAATGTTTAATAATATTCACATTGGTGATCACAATTATTTTTTATTATAATTTTATATATATATTTTATAATTATTTTTTATAATTTTTCGTCATCTCTGTAAATTGAGTAGAAAATTACAAATTGAAAACTTGGACGTCAAGCACAGTTGATTTTTGAGTTAGGGAGAATAAATATTTTCTATATTTTGCATATGACACCAGATTGGTGGTTGGTACGTACAGGACCCGGGAGGAAGATGCTATTCTTGAATATACGGAAGAAGTAGGCAATGAAGAAGCAGCCCAACATCAGGCACAAAGAGAGCAGGGCAGTGTTGGGGTAGGCTTCCTCTTTCTTCCCGCTTGTTATGTTGAAAGACATGTTGTTGTTGTTCAGAGTGTTGTTGCAACAAGGGTATTTTGTAAGCAGAGGATGAGACTGGAAAATCTATAAAGAGAAAATAATGAAGAGAAGAGATGACAACTGATGAATAGTTAAAGAAATTTTCTTTCAAATCATTGTAGCTATCACAGAATAAAACTAGATCTGAAATGTTGATTGTTGGCTGTGATCGAACAATATTAGAATTTTAGACGAGTTTAAGATGGTTGCCAAAGAGGTAAGGTTTGTAAGGTGTCAAACAACTTCTATTAAAATAATAAGATTTATTTTATCCATACCCACTGGATATGAACAATGGCATGTTCTGATTGGCTAATCTTCTATTAGGATATCAGCTCATGTACCATTAGTAGCTATGTCCCCCAAAAAACTCCCAAAACAAAGCAAAAGCTGTTAAAACTCTGTACTAGGCTAAAGGTTAAACAGTCTTGGCCAACTCTTCCATTCATTCTAGAGTTGCTCCATAAAAAGCAACAAAATTTGGAATTAAAATAATGGTATTGGGTTGATAGAAAGAATGTATTTTTTAATTGTCAAAAATTCAACATTTTCCCCCAAAGTCCCACCCCCGACTTTATTGGCCTGCTGTGAGGAACAAACCTTCAGTCCTTGGTGTTGCCTCATTAGTGACCAGGGAGAAGCCATTGTAAGCAGTGAGTGATGTGTCAGAATGGAAGAAAAAAGATGGGATGCAAAGCGAAAATGTACTTGAATATATTTTTTAAATGTAAATAAAATCGTAAAAAGTTTTTTTTTTTTTTGGTGAGTGTGGATTGAATAAAACAGCTATTTCACCCACTTTCATCAGATTTGACTGATTGCCTGCTCAGGTCTACTAAGCTTGCCGGCTATCAGCACATATCTGACTCGATATCGTGGAATAATTGCAAAAGTCAACCGAAGTTGACCCTTTTACAAGGTTTTTGCATTTACAGCTCCTTTTATGAGATGTTTGCATCCCCTCCCTGTAATGTGCTAATACTCATGCCAACAACATAAATAAACAGTGTGTTTGTATGTATTTTCTGGCCCTGCAATGGGCATAGTTTCAGGGTGTATTATGCCTTCCATTGGCTAGGATAGGCTCAATGAATACTCAATATGTAAACGATGGATGACTATCAAGGTTGCAAAGAGGTGAATATTTATTTTTTGCAGTGAAGGCCAGTACACCCCTAAAAGTTAGTTTTTTGAATAGGGTTCAAAGGTTTTTAAAGAAGTTCTGACTTGAAATCTGTCTCTCTGTTGAATGGAGTTACACTTGGAATATTTAAAGATCCCCCTAAGGAATGTGTAAGGGTTCTAGATTTCGCCTTTTGTATAGTGACTCCTCTATGTCCTGTTTATTGGACATTGGTGGTCCACATGTTTTTTTTCCTCTTGTTAACAGAACCCGAGGCACCATGCAGAAAAAAGCATGTCTTTTTCAAAGCTGTCAATGTGAGAATATTTTAGTGTTCTAAATTAAAAACACCGAACAGCCTTTATTATATGTGGTTACCTTGTAAAGTTTGTAAAAGGTCTCATAGATGAAAATGAGAGAGATGAGGATTGAGAAGATCTCTTGTGTAAAACGAGAGATGAAGCGGACGAGGAAACTAGCCTCTGCCGCTACCACAATCAACACAATGATGATCAGCCACATTCCAACCCATACACGAGCCACGATGTACTCATATTCCTGCGATTTACAGAACTGACAGACAGACAAACAGAAAAAGGACATCATTTTATAGATCCATTTTATCCTTTCCAGGAATAACATCAAGAGATCAAATAGACAATCTTACAAAAATATCATCATTAATATGATATTTTTGACAAATCTCACCTTTCCACACCATTTAAGTAAACAGACTGCGCCATTAAAGGTACAGTGTGTAACATTTTGAAGGATCTATTAGCACAAAGTAAGTATATCATAAGTAAATACATTTTCATTAATCTATAATCATTTAAAAAAGTTCTTGAGTTTTCAGAACCAACCTTAGAATAAGCTGTTTACATCTACATAGGGAGTGGTTTCCTTCCCATGGAGACTGCCATTTTGTGCCACCATGTTTCTATAATAGCCTAGCACCATACAGGCTTCGAAGGGGAGGGTCGGGAATGAAGTTTCAGTTGGTTGCAATCTGGAACCTGGCCACTAGATACTGCTAAATCTCACACACTGTAGCTTTAAAGGTTCCCCCGATGGAAAATTAAAAAAGGAACATTTTAAAGGTCTGTATTTAGCATTTTTAATAGAAGCGTCACTAAATATATTGCCAACTTACATTTTGTATGTGCTGTCATAGACATGTGATACATGCATGTACAATAATATAGTGATCTCTGTCAAACTCTGACTTTGTCTTTTGCAAGTGAAATTTAATAATATTATTAATAAATAAGTACATATAACTATAATTCAAACAGGTAGCCTTACTTCATAAAACGCCTCTTCAAACACCAGGAGTGGCCCACTGAACCCAATGACCAGGACAGGTTGGGCGGCAACCAAGCAGAAAATGATTCCCTGTATGCTAGTGGAGATCATCAGCTCTGACACTCCCATCCATCTATCAGACTTATCCGCTAGGAACAGCAGAGAGAAAGTGAGAAGAAGTGAGAAGCAGTCGAGATTTAAAGTGCAGTACATTTCGAGAATGGACAAGGTTAGCAAGGAGAATGATATTCACCCAGAAGTCCTCCAAAGGTGATAGCAGGAGAAAGGGCAGCGAAATAGATGAAAATTATAGCAGAAAAGACCTGAGGATTTAAACCATCAATAAAGTCACTCAGGTAATGGCGGTAACGACGCTTGATGTCCTTGACCATTCCACCAAATAGATATCCAGTTCGTGCCAGTGGATCATCCTGTGGCGGCTCAGCACCTGCTCATGTGTGTACATAAAAGATTGACATCGAATCAGTTCTATTTATATATAACAGCAAACAAATCACTCTAAGAGAAATTGCAAAACTCAACAGTAACTCAACACAATAGTAATCATCTACCAATATTTCCAAGACCTAACCTGTAGGTTTTACTCCCAAAAGGATTCGGGTGTCAGCAGGGCGAAGTCTTTCACGTAACATCTTCTTTTGGAAGCGGATGATTGGCTGGAGCATAGTCTCGCTCTGGATCTCAGTGGGTGGGATCACAACACTGCAGTCCATGAAGTCAGCAATAGCATTGGTCAGCTCTTTTTCACTATTTGCAAGATAGGCCTCCAAGCTGAAGACCTTTTAGAGAAAGACAGTTGGGGAGAAGAGAATAAAAAAAAAAAAAAGAAATTGTACTTACACATGATCAGATGGGAAATTAGAGGAGTTGGGTCATGATCTTTATACAAATGTAGTGCCAAGGAGTCGTCTAACCATGTAGTGCCAAGGAGTCGTCTAAAAGTCGTCTCAAATTATGATATAGCCTTTCAGCTTAAAAATAAAAGGAGTCAAGAACTTTTGAGCCCAGTATGAGTGGAAATTTTCAAAGATTGGGATCTTAATGTATGGGCCCAGTTCATATCTAATATCCTTCGTAGACCAAAATTTTCATCAATAGAAATGATTATGTCTTGTTTGATAACCCTATTCATGATATTTAGGTTATTTTCATCCAACATCCAGGACACCGCTCTTTAATATCCATGACTTTTCTCAGTGTTGCTCAATTCTCCATTTTGCTCATCTTTTGTTGTTTTTTTTTTTCTTATCATGTGATGCTCACAATACATAATTAATTCGCCTGAATGAAGAGTTGTTAGGCCTCTGGGTTGTTGGTCAGATGGTTAGATGTTCAAGCCCCAGTACATTCAATCTGCCGCTTAACAAGGCTCTTAACCCTCAACTGCTCAGTTGTAAATGTGATATTAATTGCAAGTTGCCCTGGGTAAGGATGTCTGCCAAATGCCATAGAGGATAAGTGAATAAACCTATGCTTTGACTAGCATATTTTGATCAAATCGACAAATGGATTGTCTTGACTCACACATTTCAACTCACACACCAGGCACAATAGTGAAACTATGTATTGCCTTGACTTTAACTTTGTGTTTAATAATATATCTTAGCTACCCTTCTCTTACCCAATCAGCCAGGAGTGTACCCATGGCTCTTCCGCTCTCATGGAAATCTATGCCGCTCTCAGTTGGGCCTACCAGCGCAAATATAAAACGCACAGGTACAGAAGTCTCCATAATCCCATCCATCACCACGGAATCTTTCAGTCTCACGAACGCCACCACCGGCTTCTGCAGCGAGTCCACCGCGCCTACATACATATTCATAAGGTAAGAGAACTGCTATATGCAAAGATGTTTAGGATAATAAATTATGGTATATTGTCCTGCCTCCTCACCTGATAGCACAATGGATGCCTCTAGATTATCAGATGTATCTCTCTGATTCAGAATTCAGAACAGAGTCAATGAGAGATACACGCTATTGCAAAAACATGCATTCTTGAAAAAGAGGTTCCTCAAGGGGACCCTTGTATATATAATGGATGTAATATATTTTTAAAGGGTTAAAACTAGATACTTTATTATTAAAAGCTTATAGTATGTAAAATCCTGAAAGGTTGGTTCTTTTAAGGTATTTCTGTGGCTAGGAAAACAGTGTGGTAAGAAACGAAAGATGATTAGAAGGATGCACTAATGGAAACTTTTTAGAAATGGAAAGCTTCTGAGAATGGAGCATCCATTGAAGAGGGAAAAACCCTCTGTGTATATAGTGGATTAAATGTAGTAAATAGACAGTTTGTTAGCTAATACCTGTTTGGGGACAGAGAAGGTCTGCATCTCAATGCCTGCTGCGGTAACTTGAATGTCATCAGTCTGACTGTAAACCATCAACAAAGTAAAATTATGGACGTTCCCATGAGTTTGAAAATTTTCCCAATGGAAGTGACGTTATCCAATTCAAATCTTATATCAAGAAGAATTTGGTGCATGAACTTCACATGAGGATCCCAACCCTGGTCCTGGAGGACCCCTTGTCCTGCACCTTTTACTGCTTGCCCTGTTCCGTCACACCCACTTCAAGTCATGAAGAGCTGTCAATTAACTAATTACTGAAATCAGGTGTGTGGGAAACAAGGAGAACACTAAAATGATCAGTGCAGGAGGTCCTCCAGGACTGGGGTCGGGATCTAGATTAGCCCCCACTATGTACACACTGGAGTAAAATTAAGATCTTGTGGTTATACCGTACGTATGTGTACTGCGTATCTGTGTTTTACCTGCGTTTCTCTAGCAACGCCTTCAGTAAAGTCTCCTGATCTGCAGGCCGAATCTCATTTTTCAGCACAAGTTCATCTACGATCTTCTCAGCAATGATTGTAAAGTCATTTTCTTCAAGGTCCAATACCACTGCCGCTACAGACATCCAATCCAAAAGAGGTGTTATTTAAATTCACAATGGGAACAATGAAATAACTCTTGGAACAGATTCAACAGCCAGCAATATTTGTAAATTCTGTGTAGTGAATATTTAAAAACTCCATACAAACTCCATACAAAGTGAAACATGAATATCAATGTCAACATCTCAACCACACAAATTTCCTCTTAAATGTCCTTGGATCTCACCTGTGCTCATGACCTTGCGGAGCTGAATAAGGCTTCTGAAGGTGAGACAGGAAATGTGTGAGGACCCCCATTTTCCAGTGGTTGGATTGAATGTTTCTTCAAACCCCACCCAGCGTCCAGTCTCCTGCCATTTTACCCCCAACAGCTCGTTCAGCTCTACATATGACTGACACAGACATAGACACACAAAATCACATGATGGAACTCAAAGAAAAAGTGGAGCATGTGTTTTTTTTTTTTTTTGACTGGAATGAGATCATGTGTACTGGGATTGTGCTTACCTGAGCATCACCTCTGGTGGTGGCGTTGGAGTTAGTGTTCCAGGCTGCTGCATTATAACAGACATGATGTAAATACATAATCATGATGTTTTGAAGTTAAGATACAGAGTTGGATATCATTGTGCCATATTGATTGTCCATAAATTCAATGCTTGATGGGAATTTATTAGAATCGAATGATTTTCAAGATATTTATGGTTCATGCAAAGTTTAGCTTCAAGCAAAATCCTCTATGCAGTAAGCTGTGTTCTGTGCTGCAATACAGTAGAACTTTGTCTTGTTATGAAATGGATTTAATTGGGATTATATGTGACTATACACTACATTACCCCTCATGGTGAATTGATTTAAAATGCACAGATTTTCTTTTTCTTCGTTGAAAAATGGTTGCACTGGAACTAATTTATTATGATTTTTATCATTTGTTTACTTTTTTTTTTTTTACAGGTATGAATATTTAGTCACAACTTTTACAAGTTTTGATCTATTTTGCAAACTACAGCAGAGTTTACAGAAGGTGAATAATGATGCAAGCCATATAATTGTTTGTGTGTGTGTGTGTGTGTGTGTGTGTGTCTTAGTTACCATCTGGATGGGTTGTGATGATGTAGCTCTCAGGAGGTTGCTCCTCCTGCTGTTCTTGTCTCTTGTGCTCCAAGTCATAACTCTCTGTATGCTCAGGAATAGTCCTGAAGGGGGAGACACAGAGCCCTCATTGAAAAATGCAGATCTTACCTGCATCCCCAGGCTAGGCTGCACTCTATCCTATTTCTATTGCCTTAAAACATTAATTTAAAATATGATGTATGAGATTATGGCCATATATATAAATATATATTTACTGATCCTGGTGTAATCACATATGAATGGATGTAGCAGTGTTCATGGTAATTGGCTCTAGGAGACAAGAACACTGAGGCCTACGTAGTACTTTAGGGATTATATATTTCTCACCAGCAGAGGGTGGAGGTTTATTAAACATTTCTGCCCCATTTTTAAATGGTGGTTGTCAGAGTTTGCCAGAATGCAACATTGCGATAAGGCAAATATTATTGTTACTAATCAAATTGAATTTGAAGGACTTTATAAAATAATCTAACAAAAGTACATTTCTTCAAGTTGTGAAGTTTAAAAAATAGAAGCTTCACATGCTTGCTATTTATAAATGGAATTTGCATGATATTCAGAAACTGTAATAGTTGTAAACACAATAAGAGGAATAGTAATACAAATTTATTTATTTATTTGTTTTTGTAAAAATCATTCATCTTAGTTTTGCCATGGTTACTTCTGGTTCCTTTGTTGGGGAAAGGCCATGTGATCAATAATACCACTAATTTTTGGTCACAAATGCAATTCAATTCTTTGGATAATTTGATTTGATGTAGACAGACTGGGTTGAAGGGGTTCGCATTGCCATCTTACAGCAAGTAGTTTCTGGGTTCGAACCTGCCAGTCGATCAGCATGTGCCAGCGTGTTCTGTGAGTCAATCAGGTTCAACTCTTAACCATGGGCCTTTCTGTATGAAGTTTGCAAAGGAATGTGCTTGCATGGGTTTCCTCTGGGTGCTCTGGTTTCCTCCCCAATCCAAAAACATGCAAACTACATCAACCGGCTACTCTAAATTTTCCATGATTGTGAATGTGAGTGTGTATGGCTGTCTGTCTCTCTGTGTTATCCCCATCGTTAGTCAGCCATTTTGGGTGCACCCTGCTTCTCTTATGCCCATTATCAGCGGGGGTTGGCGGAAACTTGCGATGTATAATGAATAAGCAGTATTGAAAACGGATGCAAGGATGGATTATATATGATGTACATTCCATTTATTAAAAGAGTGGACCTGATCTGTTTGTGTGTGTGTGTGTGTGTGTTTGAGCATGTGCTGGGTACTCACATGTTGAATGGTGAGGCTGGAGGTGAGTCAGCTTCCTCATAGGACATGTCATTGTCCTGAGAGACAGGGTATGTATGTGTGGTAGTTAGAAGAATAAATTGATTATTTTATATAATGTCATGTCATGTCATGTTTGCTTTTTGTTTTGCTCACCTCTGCAAAATTTAGAACAGCTTCCATCAGTAGGGTCTGTCCCCTTCTTTTTCCGGTGTATTTTTCCCCCCAAACTTACACCGAACCTGTTCATATACATATGCACACACAATTTATGAGCTGTAATAATATCATAATAACATACTGGTATAATATACAGTAAGTAATATTTAAATATGCAGCCTAGTTTATTATTTGGCATAGCTTCATCCCATCAGATCTGAAATGCTACACTTTTAGATGAGTGTATTATTATTATTATTATATTATATGAATGTATTATTATATACATCATTTTCCTACTAGAAAAAGTATTAAAAATAATTAAAATACTAACAGTATTTTTTCACAGGCTTGTTAGTTCTATGTCGGTGCACCAAATTTTCTTTTCACTGTTTAATTTTAATGTAAAATGTCCCCGCCTCTATCTCTGCCTCTCTGTCCCCCTGTCCCTATTACTCTTGCAGACACACCTACATGCACATAGACCATGAGTCCTTAACTTAAGTGGATTCACTACCCTGCCCTGCCTCAAGCACATCTGATCTAGCTATAAAGAGTTTGGTAATGAGAAAATGAGCTGGTGGGTCAGGTGTGTTAGTTACAGCATTAAAACTTGACCCTGTGTAAGGTGGTGAATAACCAGGCCCGGAGCGTAGACGACTGGGTATGTTCAAATTGTGTTTCTTCTGAGATGAGATCTTAATGGGACAGGGGTTCAGTCGAACGTGAAGTATGTGCTCTTGTCTGATAAGCCCTGCTATCAGTAGTTACAGTCAGCAATGCGCACACAATTCTCTTTAAAATCCATCTATATACTATACATTGATATAGATATTTTACTCTGTAATGTAATAAAAAAAGGATATTTTACCTTTTAGCAAAAACATATTTTTTATTAAAATGTATTATATAACAGATTTAAATGAAGCCTCCTAAAGGAAATCATGGGCCCTGGGTTTATTGCTTATTTATTACTTATTTATTACTTATTTATTATTTATTTATCACTGATTTATTGCTTATTTATTGACCATTGCCCCTTTATTTTCCCCCTAGTCTAATATAAGACCCCCCAACCCTATATGTCATTTATGGTTTGTAAATTTATTGCATGAGCAAGACTAGACTGTCCGGGCTACTACTAGCTTTTTGGGCTTTGTGTTTAACATCCCTGCACTGAATGCACTACATGGTACCCTCAAGATTACAGTGTCCCTGTATTATGCAATTGTGTTTCCAATTAAATACTTAATTGAAATTATTACAATATATGAAATTATTTACATAAATAAATATTTAATGGGTTCATAGCATCTATAATATAAACCATTGTGACAAGCAGTGGGGTAACTTAGGACCATTTAGTAGAGTTTTAAAGGGTAATTGAGCAAAGCTTTAGAAAAAAAAGTTGTCTGAGAATGTTTTTCGAGGCTTATGAATGTGTCCATACAGCTCACGTCATGGGCTCATAGTAGCCAGTTAAATCATATTTTGGGAACTAGTATGTTCTGTCTACAGTGATTAGTCCACAATACGTATATTATATTGAAATAATTAATGTTTGCCATTGCCCAGAGATGATGTTACAACCCTATGTGTAGCTAGCGAGATATAAGCTAGCCATCTAACCAGTTACCCCTCCCCCGTTCACAATTGTAAACCAAACACCAACTTCAAATTCAAATTCAAATTTTTATTTGTCACATACAAATTATACACAGTACAATATGTAGTGAAATGCTTAGTACGACTGTCCAAAAATGTAAAGAATAGCTATCAAAGCAACAAGAGAAAAGAACAACAACAATAACTAAAACTATTTAAAGGATAAAGCTTTGTAAAGCTATCCTTAGTGGCCATGTTGGTTCAATTCAATATTTCTTCTAGGTCCCACCCTTCTATCGTGCATGAAGCAGAAAAGGTGTATATTAAACCTTTTTTTTTTTACTGGAATATGCTTAAAAATATTTTTTCTATCTTATATTATTATTATATTACGATCTTATATTGCTTACTTTTATCTGAAGTCAGTAATAAAACAGTAACTTTTTATGAGAAACTGGGAATGAGCAAAGACCTCTACCCTGAAGATTCCGCTATGGTGAAAGACTTACTGGCTGGTACATAGCGCTTACATTAAAGACTTCTTAGGTCAATGTTAAATAAACCATATCCTTAAAAAAAAAAAAACAATAAAAAACAAAAAAAACACCACCATATCAAATATTAGATAAAAACATTACATTATTATTATTATTATTATTATTATTATTATTATTATTATTATTATTTTATTATTATTAATAATAATAATAATAATAATAATAATGTTATTATTATTATTATATTATATTATATTATTTATTTTATAGGGTGTGATATGATCAGACATATCAAAAAGTTATTTAGTAATCATAGCATTAAATGACTGAATGAATTAGAATGAATTAGAGCTTATTTGAGTTATTTGAGTTTGAATGGACTATCTACTTATTTACTTTGAATGAATTTGAGGTTATGTTACTGGTTTATGTGTACATTTGGCAACACCTTAACAGATTCCATAATGAGGATTGGCAGTGTAAACAGCACAGCACAGCAAAATTAAATTCGGGTCTTTACATATTAGTCATGATGCTGCAAAATATTGAGCTGGAGGCACAATTGTGTTTCGCTTAAAGTAGCAGAATGGCTTGACTCAGCCTTGTCTGTAGGACAAAACTTCATAGATATGGGAATTATCAAACACACACCAGCATGTTGCACACCCATGCACACCCAAAATGGTAAAACTGGCATCCACTGCAAATGTTCTAATGATTTGAAAGAAATGCTGCATCAGGTTAATATTTATTTAGTACACTTTGCTAATTATTTATTAAATAAATATTAGTGCTCTTTTAAATATATGTTTTCTATGTATTTTTTTCCTAAGTTGAGTTTGCTATTACTTTTTAGTTAAGTAAAAAAATATTCAGGCTTAAAGTATGATATATATCAAATAATTTAATCTTGCACAAGTTACTTGTCTGGTCATTGCAAAGAAAATAAATACATAGATAAATAAAATGAAATAAAATCATGTTAACGGCATGCGTCTGTGATACAAAGGTTTGTCAAGGATTTGCTGAAGAGTAAAGGGTTTTTAGCTTCCTAATTCGGTTCCACTCAGAAAATGAAGTTTGTATAAAACTCAAGGCAAAAATCCTTTACATGTAGTAAATTTTTTCCCCCAAGACTACAATAATTTCAACATCATTAACACCCCTCCCCCACCCCCAACCTCTATACCCGCCAACTTTATCCTGCCCTGATACAGAATATGAATTTTAAAAAGCAAGTACCCTGGTGTTAGCTTTTCGATAAAAACTAAATTAAATGAATTTGCAATAAATAAAAAAATAATTAGTTGTACATTGTTGTGCATGTTGGCTTTGTGAACTCACACAATTCATACATGCCCTGCAAATTTTAATGCAATATTCAAAACAATAATGTATACAAATTTCACATTCCTAGCCATAGATGATGTTAGCATGTTGTAAATTGAGGGACACACCCTTACCTGGATCCAGGTGTTTCTGGATTTTCTTTACTGTCTTATTGTACGGACAGCCGCAGCCGCACTGTAAAACCCGCAGTCTTCCAGGACAGGAGTAACCACGAAGGGGGTGTAAAAAAGATAGATAGATCGGAAAAATAGAGTGATTGTACAAAGGGAAACACCCATTCTGACGCCATCGCAGAGTCACTTAAAGATGGATGAAGCATAAACTGACGTCTTGCCACTCTCTTCAACACCCCCACCTCCCCACCCCCCACCCCTTGCTGAGCATCCAGGGTGGCATGAGGGTGATAAGCACTCACTGCACAGAGTGTGTTAATTATCGATAAAGACTAGTTTACAGCAGGGATACCCCAAACTTGCTAGAGTAATATTATTCTCTAGCTGCAATGGTCAGTGGTCTAGTCAAACTACACAGGTTTAGGAGAGATGTACTGAAATAGAGGCAAGAAAACAGGACAGCGGGGCATCCATGGCGTTTGTGAGGTGTGAAGTTTGAACATGATGGAAGCAATCAGCATGAAAGCATATGGTATTTAAACGGCAGGTTGTTTACTGGTTGGGGATTCCTTTTCTGAGAGCCTTCCCTTCATGGTCTTCCTCTGATTAGTTTGAAATGTAGTTTTTTTCTTTTCATTGAATCATTCATATTTGTAATGATGCTGCTGAAGAGCTGCTTGGCATCATGTTTCTTGCAGCACATCATGCTATTAGTGACTAAAAGATACCTGTAAATAAATGTGAAAGTCATAAACTAGAAAAATAATCCCGATGTACATGCTGCAAATGTTACCAATAATGCTCAGCTTATAGCAGGGACATCGAAAACCTGCATGTGTAATATAATTCCACAGCTGCCATGGACAGTGGTCTAGTAAAGGTGTGTACGTGTAGAGTGCTAGAGGCAGTAAATTAGGAGAATGGGACAAACCTGGTGTTTGAGAGGTGTGAAGAGTGACTGTGATGGAATTTGGGTCTTGTAATCAGCATGAAGGCATCTGGTATATTAACGTCAGCTTGTTTACTGGTTGGGGATTCCCTTTTCAGAGGGCTTCCCCTTCACGTTCCTCCTGTGATCAGTATGATGTGAAGGATTTTTTCTTTTTTTCTTTTCTTTTCTGCTGAGTCATTCATATGTGTAATGATGCTGCCAAAATCTGCTTTTCTTCATGTATCATGCACAGCCTCATTACGTTAGCGTCTAAATATACCTGTAGGTAAACATGATAGGTATGAGGTAGCAAAATAATCCAGTTGTACAAAAATATAGCATCATAAAATATACATATTAAGATGAAGGGTGGTTAAAAAACAGAAAAATAAAGTACTCAATAACATTTTTAATGCCCTTTAACACATTTTGCACAATTATGATAAGTTCTAACCCAGATTTGAGGCACCTTTAATGAAAATTGTTCACAAAAACAAACAAACAAACAAACAAACAAACAAATAAATAAATAAATGAATTCTGATGATTCAATTAATAAGTCATCTCAGTCACACTCACTCATTTGCTAAACCACTTATTCCTGTTAGTCGCGGGGAGGCTGGAGCCTATCTTAGCCGACTCTGCGTGAAGGCAGAGTACTCCCTGAACAGCTCACTTGGCCATTACATGGCTAACACACACACAACCATTCAAACTCTAATCCAGCTCTGTTTTCCAAGTTCAGAGGGAAATGAAAAACAGCAGTTGATCTGCTTGAACTAGAACAATCTCAGTCCCATTCTTAAGTGTCTCTAAAATTGTTTTTTAATCCAATTAAATCCAGTTCAATCATATAGAAAATCCCAAGCCTACAACATTGCACTACCCCTGGTACAATACACAATTTCAGTAAGCCTTGTTCAACTGCCATTTTGAGCCTTGACGTTTACACACAGTTGAACACTGTTAGAAATGTATATACAACATTATGTAAAGTACCTTTTCCATTTTGATTAATATATTCTGTCATTCATCTTCAGTTACTCTCCTATCCTGATCAGAGTCACACTGAATCTTATCATAGAAACACTGACGCAGGGACATACCCTGAATGGGATGTAACTCACACCTAACGGAAATTTAGCATAGCGATTCCTACTACTGACTTGTTTTAGAAGGTGGGAGAAATCTTACACTGAGAAAAGAACAACACATGGACAGAATCTCCTACAGTAACCTGAGCTCAAGCTCAAACTGCTGACGCTGGATCTGTAAGATGGCAACACTACCCACCACATACAGTATACCCCAACACATCCCCATTTTAACAGTTAATTTTAAGTTTAACCTTACATACAGCACCCTACACTATTATTGGTGACCTTTGTAAAAATTAATGAAAAGGAAAAATTGGAATGAAACTCCTTTTGGTAAAGTAGTTTCATCTCAGACTGAAAATCAATCGATCGAAACAATCAAACCTTTGTAATCAATTTATTCTGAGAAAAATAAATCCCTAATCAAGAAATAGGTATTTTGAACAAAAAGAAAAAAAAAAAAACAAAAAAAGAAAGAAAGAAAAAGAAAAAAAAAAAACCCACACGTGTCCATGATGATAGGCAACCCCTGCATTAAATCTTCCTTTGCCAATAAAACAGCAAGGAGTCCTCTTCTATAACATTTTATAAGGTTGGAGAATACAGGGCAGAGCACCTGAGACTTTCCTCTCAGCAGAATCTCTCTAGATCATCCAGGGTCCTGTGGGGTCTGTGGGCTGAGCTGAAGTTTACAATGAGGTTGAGATCAGTGAACTGAAGTCGCCGAATTGGACATACGCTTTGGATCACTGTCCTGCTGGAGGATCCAGTGACATCCCAGTTTTATTTTCCTGGCAGAGGCAACCAGATTTTTACCTAAAATATCCTGGAATTTCATGGAATTCATAATGCCATTTAACCGAATAAGTTTTCCAAGGATTTTGAAGGAAAAACATCCCCACAACATCACAGAACCTCCACCATTTTTCATAGTTGAGATAAGAATCTTTTCATTACAACCATCCTTCTTTAATGCCAAACCTACCTGCAGTGTTTATTGCCATTATTATTATTATTATTATTATTATTATTATTATTATTATTATTATTATTATTATTGCCCTTCCAGTAGAAATTGGCCATTTTCAGGCAAGTAGCTTTATAACCATTTCTTGATTTATGAAAGTCAACACAATTCTTCCTTGTTTGGTCTGTTATCTTTACTGTACTGAGGGATGACAAATGGAACTTGGCCTTTGTGTCACCTCTTATTTATAATCAAACAATCATGGATTACAGCTTGAAATTCCCACAAACCCCAGTTAACTTAAAAATGTACAATTTGAATGGGATATATGCTTCAGCTACATTGCGCTCACTTAGTATCCAGTGGTGTCATAATAATCCTAGACAAGGCTGTATTTGGACAAGATTTTATATCCATGATGTTGAATCCAGACATAATGCAACAGGTTTGCTTTCAGCTTTGCTCAAAAGACCATCAGTGGTTCACTGACAGTCCTGGGATTTGAGCTCACAACCCTCTACACTGTGTGCACAATTATTAGACAAGTTGTATTTTTGAGGATTAATTGTTATTGTACAACTATACAGTGCTCTTG
>JAQMYF010000003.1:14742384-14754439 GCA_030014195.1 Neosilurus mollespiculum | reverse complement strand
CACACACACACACACACACACACACACACACACACACACACACACACACAACCATTCACACTCACACCTAGGGGCAAATTAGAACCATTGGAGACAGCCTAATGTGCATGCCTTTAGACAGTGATAGGAAACTGGTGTGCCCGGAGGAAACCCACACAAGCAAGGGGAGAATGTGCAAAGTCCACACAGAAACACCCAGGGACTCGAACCCAGGACCTTCTTGCTACACTACACACACACACACACACACACACACACACACACACACGTATATATATTCATATATATAGATATATATATGTATTTTTTTAAATAAATATTATTGTGATAATTACTAAGCCCCTGGATTATTGTTAGTGTGTGTATAAGAGACAGAGGTAGTTTAGCTTACATCTCCTCCCCACAGTGCCATTCACCACTACATTCGGGACTTTTGATTCGATGGCGTGCTTCAGGCTCCTGAAGCGCTGGTCGTAGCCTCAGCTTCCACTGTTGGACACACACACACACACACACACACACACACACACACACACACACACACAAAAAACCCACATTGTCAGATATTTCCTCTTATTTCCGATTTACTTTGTTCCACACAATGAGTTTGAAAGTGTTTTGCCACTCCAGTGAAAAAGTCCCAATCACCTCACAACCCAGTTTTCTTTTTCAGCTTCTGTTAAGACTAATAAACAAAACCAAACAGAATAAGAAATAAAGGAGATAAAGTTTAAGGTTAAGTTGAATCTCACCAGTATTCGACTCTTACTGTTATCATCCTTTTTCTCTGTCGTTTTGTTCACTCAGTCCTCAACACTCTCTCAGCTTCTTCCAGATCTCTAATGACACAGTAGATCTGCTCTATTCACTTTATATTGCTGTTTAGGTAACTGCGTAACACAGGTTACTCACTCTGAACGCTCTCTCTCTCTCTCTCTCACGCACACACACACACACACACACACACACACACACACACACACACACACACACAGAGAGAGAGAGAGAGAGAGAGAGAGAGAGAGAGAGAGAGAGATTGATTAACGCTTTAATACCCACATCTTTTATTTCCTGAACATTGCTTTGATGAACTTTGTTGAAAGTTATAGGGGCAATGTCATGATTGTTTAATATCATCATTTATGTATATCATGAATGATGTCATCAAACCAGACATAATCATTCATAAACACTACCAGTAAAAAAGTGTGGAGACTGTTGTCTGTCCAACCTTCTGACTGTACTTATGTTTATAAGAGCAGGGGTACTCACTGTATCAGAACTCGCATACTGAAATCATTGAACACCAAACATTCCAAATTATTTCAATTATCTTTAATCTTAAACACACACACATAGCTAGTTAATGTAAAAAGAGTCAGAACGAATGCATTTGAAGGTATTGTGACATATTGGGTGTCTCTCAAAAGTTTAACTTCCCATATTTGTTCATGTAAACACCAGTATTTCCCTACATATAAAAAGTAAATGTGTCTGTTACATTTGTGCTGACACAACTCTGCTTTCTTCATAGGATTCTTCCGCTTAGGTTACAGGATGGCTTGTGACATGCTTTTATTGTGCTTGCATTTTACATCATAAACTGCAACTGCAATTAAATAATCTATACACTAGAGCAACAATGTTTATTTATTTTTTTTTTAATAAATAAATGCCTGCAGACAAATATTCATGCAATTTTCCTAAATTAACATTGGCTAAAAATAATTCAGGGCAACATGGTGGCATAGGGGTTCACATTTCTGCCTCACTGCAAGAAGGTCCTGGGTTTGAGTCCTGAGCTTGGCAAGGGTGTTTCTGTGTGGGGTCTGTATGCTCTCTCCGTGATTGTGTGCGGTGCCCCTAGGTACAAGTTTAAAAGGTTGTGTGTGTGTTGGACCTGTGATGGTCTGGCGGGCTATTTAGTCTGTACCCCACCTTCACCCAGTGTCGGCAGAGATAGGCTCCAGCCTCCACGAAACGCTAAAACAATTAAGTGGTTTGGCAAATGTAGTGAGTTAACTTGCTGTTTTTAATCTGACCATTGTTTCCTTTTTCAGAGTTTGGGAAAAACAGTCAGGTTAAAAAGCTTACAGCACCTGGTATTCCGAGGAGGTCTCCTATCCAAGTTCTAACCAGGCCCGACCCTGCTTAGCTTTCAAGATCAGGTGTTCTCAGGGTAGTATGGCCATAAGCAAGAGAAACTAAAAAGGCCCAATTTAAATAGTAAAGACAGGGACGTGCAACAACACAATATAGCCTAAAATAAGACACCAAGTAAACTAATCATAACCACAAAAAATATAGCAGCCATGACTTGTATTGCACTTCTAAAATCTAATGGAGTGCAACTTGGCCATACCCCACCCTTCCAAGATAATTAAAATATGTTCGTACTTTTTTTTGGTGTGAAGTTTGTGGTGGAAGTACAGTAATTACTCTGAAGAAGTATACTTGTAAACACAGTATTTAAGTATTTATTTATATTTTTACTTCAGAACTCATCATAAAGTTTTTGAATGTTGAGAAAAAAAACACAATGAAGATGGAGCTCAATCATTCAAAGTTATTTGTCCCATTTTCTGGGGTAAAATAACTTGTACATATGGATGATTCAACAAACTAAAAAGTAAGACAACAATCTGGACTTGAGTTTAAAGGCAGTAAGAAATAAAACAACCTGTGCTTCAAAATGAGACATGAACATTATTTACTTGCTAATGTTGCTGTGCAAGCAAACTATAGTGGTCAGACATGGTCAATCTGACCATTATCATCATGTTAGACAAAATTGTAACTGGATTCCAAAACAGTCACGTAACACAGCCTGCATAGACAAAAACAAAAAAAAACCCACATTCACGAGTTCACTGTCCCTGATAAGAACGAAAAAACTGACAGAATAGTAATAAAAAAAAAAAAAAAAGGAGGGAGAAACAACCTTTCATATACACTATACAGTTGTTTTGTTTGACAAGAAAATTGTCTTAGTTTTTTTGTAATATTTCATTTTGTAAGACACCTTAGTTTTTGTAAGAAAATTAATTTATTAACAAAACTACTGAGTGATTGTTAAATTCTAACTATTTGGATTTCTGATCTGAACTATAATTATTACTCTCATAGTATCAGTAATGTCCCCTTATTTTATATATTATCATCTATAATTAAATAGCTTTAAAAGAAGCATCAAAGCAGCAAAAAGAAGGTTACAGGTTCAAGTCTGATTTTTAGTACAATATGTTAAGGTGCCTAACCCCCCTCCTCCCAGACTCCTTAGTTTAACTGAGACATCACATCAAAGCTGTCTAAAACTCATTACACACCAAACAAACAAAAACAGACAGATTAAACTAGACAAATGTAGAAAGCCTAATTTCCCCTTCATCCAAAAACAGATATCTGAACTTCAGTAATGCAGACCTGGATGTCTCTCCTTCATCTCTGCTCCAGGACTGACAGTGACTGGACCGAGAGCTTCATAGTGTAACCTTTAATTTTTTTTAGCAACACTAATCATTTAAGTCCAAAAACATGTAGTTAGAAGCAGAGACAAAAGGAGACATTTTGAGGATCACTGACAGTCAGTACATAATTTCACTCATAGCTTCTTTGTTTGAGGTAAAAAAAGCTTTGGAGTTTAAAGTATGACGCAAGGTGGGCGGCTCTTGGTGATCTTCTCTACTGGTTTGCCTTCGTGGGCTGTCTGAATAGCGCTCATGACCTAGAGAGGGGAAGACAACAACGATGGCATGAGATCAAGGGTGAAAATTTTAATCCTGGAACCTGTTAGGTCATTAAACAAAGCCCCACCCCAAAATAACTTTACACATAAAAAAAGGTATGATGCCATGTTCTTTATTTAAAAATATGTTGCGGTACAAGAGAAATATAATACTCCAGGATATACGGTTATAGAAATATGAGCCGTTTTGCATAATGTTATCACACGATATCTGTGATTATTTTCATATAGCAGACAGATTAAGACCTTTCTTGGTTTTACTGATGTTCTCTTTTTCCTCCTTCCATTTCCAATATGTGGCTTCAGCAGAATAACCTAAATTAGAAATGAACTCAGTGCGCAGACGTCCACCAGGGTACTACAATCTCATCTTTACATGGTTATTAGTGGCAGATGATGTAGAATTACGGTGCTCCCTTGTGGCCTGTTGCCAAATTATTTTTGAGTGCTTAACTTTTTTTCCTGCAGGCACATACTGGGTGATTTCCGCCACCTTGCCCTATTGGATCATGCCCAGAATGTAATCAGTTCTTAGTAAGCCCAAGACCCACATTTGGTTAAAATTTTGTAAAAATCCAACCATTAGTTATGGTGGTCACAGAAGGACATTCACACATCAGTGCTGGAGGTAATGCATCAAGTATCGCCACAAAACTTTCAGAATGTCTCAAGATACTCAAAAGACTGATCAATTATGTTTTTTGAACAATTATTTTTATTGTATCCAGCTACGTATTTGTAGAGCATAGCAGACTACAGGCAGAGGAAGAACGTATGCACAATAACCTTCATCCATTCAAGTAGGTAAGCACACTATGACTTACAGTTGCAATTATCAAAATCATTATCACACTGTTACAATTTTGTTGAAGCTGAAAAAGAAGCAAACTTTAAACCTGTTTAACTTCCAACACAAACACTTTCAGTGAATAGGAAAAAAATAAAAAATAAAAAAATTCAGGAAAACTTCTCTAGTTAATTTTTCTTTAGTTTAAGTACATTAACCCTCCTAGCATGACATTATCTAAAGCATTCTGTAGGTGCAATTAATCCAACACAAGTTTGTCTGTTGCTAGTAACGGCTTAATTATTTATTACTGTATATAAATGTTTCTGCCTAAACATCAAGGCAGCCTTACATTTATCCTGTTCTGACGTTGGATAAGTAAACAATGTCCTGCCTATAAAAATCCAAGCTGAACCAAATGCCATAATTAGCAAACTAGGCTCTGCCTACCACAACACATTCCTTTTAAAATAAATGAACCGTTCCAGTTGGTCTGGTGTATGATATGGTCCATCAATCAAAAGATACTCACGTCATCTTCGTAGGGAAAACCGCTGGTTTCAAGCTTTGAGAAAATCAGTTTTCCATTGATCTCAATCTCAAAACTCCCTGAGAGGTTGAAAGAAAAGTTGTTTTAGTCAAAACTGTAAAACATCATACTCTCTAAAAACAACTTATCGGAAAACTCTTGCATTAACGCACCTTGTCTACCGACGAAGCCGGACACCTCCGCCTCAGGAAACTCATCGCAAACGACACGCTTGAGCTCCTGATAGCGGGGCTCGTAGCCTCATCCGCCACTGGGGAAAGACAAAAACAGAGAAAATTAGAAATTTCATTCTTTAATCTTATTCTATTAAACATTGTTGTTGAATGATTTACTTCACAATGCCAGCTGTATTAACCAAGTTCGTTTTTAAATGACTCAATATAAATTTCAAGAAGTTCAAATACACACTGGAAAAAAAAACAATCAGTTCCTCCCATCAACACCAAACATGTGCAACCCTTGTCTGAGAATTGCAATCACAGGAAGTGTAGATATCGCAATCACTCTAGCCCACTACCGCCACTTGGGTGACAAGTTTGAGTGTCTGTTGTATTAAGTACAAAATGTCATAGTGAAGCTCCACCTGACTTGCTTTGAACTATAAGTCAACAGTTTTCCTCAGCAACCCTGTCCTTATCTACCAACAAATGGCTACAATTTCCTTCTTTTCAAAATTTATTGCATCAACCGGTCACTGAATTGCGTCCTCCTTTAATGATTTTGGCTGTATAATTGCGGCTATTACCACCTCTGTCAAAGAGGTTGCGTTTCTGTCTGTGTTGATTTGTTTGTAAAATGTACACAAAAACTTATGAACAGACTTTGAGGATTTATTTATTTATTTATTTTTGGGTGGTATGGTGAGAGGTGTCCAAGTAAGACACTTAAATTCTGGTGGTGATCCAATAAAATTCTGGATGAGCTTTTAGTAAACAAACATTCTTTAACAATGCAAGATGTTTGTTTTGTAGTGTGGTATTACAGGAGGCTTGGCAGAGGTTTGTGCTCTCTGCTTCGAGTACCCATTATGTTTGTCTCTGCACAAGTCCCACACCTGACTGCACATTTACAGACAGAGAAGTACAAATCAAACCTAAAAACTGTGTTTATTACATACCACACTTGCTTGCTATCGTCTATCCGCCCGTTTAATACAGGACGTAACATATTTTCCAACACGTCAAACCAGATGGGCCACAAAGTATGTAACCTGGTACCATTTGTACTGATCTTTTACAGAAGATAAATTAATATTTTCAGATAGAGATCTATAAAAGATTTGGCCAGGGCTGAGGTTCTAGACAAACTTTAATGTTCATTACACCTCACCAGGTAAACCTAAATAAAGATACAAATCCAAAGAGGATACAAAATTTTATGAATATTAAGCAGTCCAACATGAAAGACAGGGGATTAGTTGATAATGATAGTGTAGATATTAACCCTTTCTCGCGCTCACTAGAGACGTCTCTCCACCCATGTCCCTTTAGGGACTCCGTAGGGTTCTTCATTACCTTGTTACTCACAGACACTTTTCACGTAATTTGCAAACCACACTCCACATTTACATTTTATCACTTTATCGTTCCAAGCGTTTGCATTCAAACAAAGTAAATACAAGACATACATTTCACAACCGAATAAACAATCTAATAAGTCACAGCTTAGCAGCTAACAAGGAAACCGAGAGCCATGGAAACGGGGCTAGCTAGCAACAAGAAATGACGTGGATACATGTCCTACTTCATTTAATATAATTATTTATGAATCTTTGCTATTTAGTTTCTTTAATTTTATTTGTTTCCTCCCCTAAATCCTAAGGTCTCCGCTAAAATTACTTTTATTTTTAATTACTAAGAAAAATAAACAACATTTTTTCCTGGCTTGGCCATAAAGCTATTGTTATGCTAACAGCAACAAATAGTTAGCTTGACCAGCACCCTCTTTAATGGAACTGGCTTAACTACAACATTTAATAACAAAATTAATAAACATATTTTACATGTAAACACTCCCAAATCTTACCAGTATTCAACTTTGATTTGTATAACCATCGTCACACCTCAATAGCAGCTATGTGAATCACTCCTTCTTTATATAGCTCACCAGAACGTCATAATGCTCGTACGGGTACGTAAAGCACTACTGGCGGGTGCACGTCTTTACGACAGTTTTCAATGTGCTGTGCGGCGTCAACTTGACGCCATCTTGGACAGGGTTCCTTCATCATCAACAGCATGGAAGGAGATAGAACAAGAAAGAAAAGGAAGGGTTTAGGGTCAGAATGCTTTGTGGTAAAGTGTATAAATTACAGGAACCAACACAGCAGATGTGCAGGGATAACATTTCACAAGAAAGTGATAATGTCACCCATAGAAAGCCATATAAATCCACACTAGAAGAGTGTGTATTCACCTGAGTATGAGTACGGTACTGGTGTTTTTCACTGTATGCATCATGTGCATGTGGCTGATTATAGTAGGAGTCAGTACTTACATGTACACATCAAACGTAAACTCATTATTTAAATATATGGGTTTATGAATGGGAACATGATCTTATGAGTATAAAAAGCACTCCTGCATTGTAGGGGAGAGAGGGGCTAGTTGTCAAAGGGCATTTATTTCAGAAAATAACAGGGAAATCCCAATATGATGTCATTGATAATGGAGTACACATGTAGATACAGATGGGGGAGTCCTATTGTACACAAGTTTGAAAAATGTCCAAGAGTTTCAGAGCAAATAGGTTAGTTTTTCACTTTTTGTCGTACATTTTATGAGTCCATAAAAAAATATGATATCCCGGATATATTATATGTTCAAGAACTATTTAGTCACTCTTAGAATGAGTAATGAGTGGTCTTAAAGGTACAAATGGTGACTCTAAGTTGTAGAACAGGGTTATTGAGGAATAGACTGATGCATCAGATTAACTAGGGCCGCGGTTAGTTATCACAGTTGTGATTATTGGATTTTTTGTTAGAATTTTTAGAAACATTTGTTTTACTGCTAATTAATACATTTATAAAAAGTTTACTATTAGTGTCCATTAATACACTTTTAAAAGTTTAACCTTTGTGTCAGTTAATACATTTGTAAAGGTTTTACATTTACAATGTTATAAGTGTGTTATGTTATTTATATTCACCAAGAACTACGAACAAAATGTTGCTTAGACTGTATTCTATAGCTTTTATAGTACTTATTATTTTTTTTATTGTGTGCATTGATATTTGCCGTTCACATCACTGTGGCCAATAGGTATGTGACAACTTGCCCCAGCAGATGTGACAACCAGCTCCAGCTTTGGGGCCCAAGTTGTGGCTCCAGATTTAAATACTTTTCAATATAAATCAAACTCTATGTTAAGGGTGTAGCAGTATTACATCTACATGTACATTTATATACATGTATACACTTGTACATTTGTAATTTGAGTATAGAACTATGTCATATGATACTATGTCCCAAATATACATACATGTGTCTAGAAATTATTTTATTTTTATACCAACAAGTACCATCCATAAAGCAATTTATATATATTAAACTGTTCTATTTAAAGAATAACCTTATAAAAATATGTTGCAATAATTTTTCTATAATAAACACCATTAAAATATACAGCACTGTTGGAATATAAATGTTTGCATGTTGCAAATAGCACGACTTAATGTGGGATAATTGCATTGTTTTTAATTAACAAATAACATGTATTTATTCTGTACTATGCATTCCATAACAATAAAAATAAACACACTGAAACTATGATATCATGTTTTGTGTCAAATAAACCCACAGACCGCTTTCTAGTGGCATCAAAACATTATCTTTACATTAACATCTTTATGCTCACTTCACCCACTGTTTCTATAACAAAAAACCCACAAAGAGCCCTCTCCAAGATGGCGTCATGTTGACACCGCGAGAATCTATCTCCAGTCTATGGCGATATTTAGCATGTCTATGGCGCATGTATATTGGCAATTACTAGGTGATTTAGGATGGAAGTACAGTGACACAATAAAAAGTGAGCCTTTAGCGCCACCTGCTGAGTTGGAGGAATCTTTAAATGCGTCTTGTTCAATATGGGGGCAAAACAACCAAGGCAATGAATGAATGAATGAATGAATGAATAATTGAATGAATAATTACATGCACCTCACAGCAAATAGGTCCTGGGTTTGAGTTCTGTGGGAAGTTTGCATGTTCTCCCACTGCTTACGCAGGTTTCCTCCCACAGTCCAAAGACATGTATGTAAGGATAATTGGCTGTTTCAAAATTGCCCCTGTGTGAGTGTGAATGGTGTGTGTGTGTGTGTGTGTGTGTGTGTGAGTAATTGTCGGTGACAATTACCCTAATGTGCATGTCTTTTGACTGAGGGAGGAAACCAGAGTACCCAGAGGAAGCCCACACAAGCTTGGGAGAGCAAGGAAACTCCACACAGAAACACCCTCGCCCCGCTCAGGACTCGAACCCACGGCAGACGTGCTAACCACTACTATCTATCTATCTATTCATTTATTCATTTATTTATTTTCCTTGTTGATTCAATATTTTCAGGCATTTTCATGTGAACTGATTGACATTTGTTTCAACAAAAAGTTTAAAAAGTATAAAATATTAAAATAATAACCTATTTAATTAAGAAATAGTAAAAAATGTCATAGAATTAGAAAAAAAAATACATTTATTCCTTTATTATTATTTTTATTGGCATCTGAATGTGGTTGTGTATTTTATATTGTGCTAAACATTTAATAAAAATGCACCCATTTATACACATCCTCAGAAACTGAACCACATGATGGCAGCAGCCACCTACGTACTAAAGTCTCTCACGCTGGTGATTGATATCACCAAATAAACCCGGCTGTTCCTTTGCACTGCTCCATGTCCTCCAAGGTCTTCAAGACCTTAGAAACTAAATGTATTACTTTTCTCCTAATACCTAGGTCATTGTTTACTTCAGCACCCAGAAATGAACCTGCATTACATACATATCTGATATCTGGCCAAATCATCTGTACCAACACTAGAATGCTGGTTTAATTAAAAACATTTACTGCAATGCTGAGCAGGTTTTGGTCTGCAGGATGAATGACGACTGTGGGAATTAACTGATTAAGGTCTAGCTTTAATCTTAATGTGACCTGGGATCACATGTTCTGGAAATGATGGAACGTGGGATGGCGCCTTATTATATAGTCTAAGCTGATAGCATGCAGGATCCAGTTTAATGTGGTTTTTTTTATATTACCAGCATACTGACCACACAGTAAATAAACCAGAAGCGAATGGCATAGTTTAGCCTACAGGCATGCATGTATTTAGGTTTCAGGATTGTTGTACCTTCAAAAGTACTTTCATGTTTTTTTTTTCCTGCATTAAGATAATAATGTGCTGACTTTCATTCGAACTTTTTTTTTTTTTTTTAAATCCTTGACTCTTTGATCTGTTATGGAAATAATTAATATCATGTACTGCTTTGCCATGGAGCCCTGAATTCGAACAAATCTACAGTATTAACACAATTGTCTTGTAATTTATAACAGGTGTACTTTGGATTTTTGTTCAGTCATTTGATTGCCAGAAAGGTATACATGAGCATTCTTGAGATTTATAGATAATTCATAGGAATAAGAAAGAGGGAGGCGTGATGGCGTTGTGGTAAGCACGTCCACCTCATAGCAAGGTCCTGAGCCTGAGTCCCAGGCCCGGCGAGGGCGTTTCTATGTGGAGTATCAACGTTTTCCCTGTGCTTGTGTGGGTTTCCTGTGGGTACTCTGGTTTCATTCTACATTTCAAAGACATACATACTCGGCTAATTGGCTCTTCCAAATTGTCCCTAGGTCTGATTACAAATGGATGTGTGCGTGCGTGTGTGCGTGCGTGTGTGTGTGTGTGTGTGTGTGTGTGTGTGTTTGTGTGTTTGCCACAGGATTAGACAGTTTGGCAAAAGAATAATTGAATGAATGGAAAAAAAAGTGTGATTATAGAAAAAAAAATAATACAAATAGACCTACGAGACCCAGACAGCTTGCTTCTGTATCTGCATATCAATCAGTGATGGTTTAATTGCACCCAAATTTGTTTAAACCAGATTTAAATCATAAATCGTTCAAACCACTTCAGGCTTCCTGAAAAATTTTACCCAGATGTTACACAAGTGTAAATACATCTGTCTTTCCAAACCACATCCGGCAACCAAACCGCCACACAAAACATATTACGTCATAATAAACATCCACCTTGAACTACAAATCTGATATATTCCACTTCCTTAAGGAAATGCCATGATGCAACACCTATCTTTTGTATGAATCTCACTCACTCTCACTCACTCATTTGCTGAACTGCTTAATCCCAAAAGGGTTGCAGGGACGATGGTGCCTATCTCAGACGACACTGGACGAAGGCACAGGGTACACTCTGTAAAGCTAGTCAGACCACTGCAAGGCCAACACACAGAACCAATCACTCACATCCACACATACGGGCAATTTTGAGACGCTAAATATCCTAATGTGCATGTCTTTGGACTGCGGGAGGGAACTGGGGTATCCGAAGGAAACCCACCTAAGCAGGGGAAGAACATGTAAACACGCCACACAGAAAAGCCCTAGCCCGGGGCTCAAACCCGGGACCTTCTTGCTGTAAGGTCCCGGGTTTGAGCTACCGTGCTCCCCTTGTATAAAATGGAAGCAAGAAACAAAACAGGAAGTTGGTTGTTAGGTATAATGATTCATATTCATTTGCTTAGTGACAGCAATTCAATGTGACTACTTTACACCACCCTGCTGTGTCCTATAACAACATACCCTCCCTTAGCAAAAAGTAGTATACTTGAAGTTTATTTTATTAAGTATACTTGAAAAATATTTTATTCTATCAGTATTGATGTACTTAGACTTTTCTTTATACTATTCAGTATAAACTGAGTATACTTCACTATACTATTCTGAAATAC
>JAQMYF010000003.1:14713139-14725509 GCA_030014195.1 Neosilurus mollespiculum | reverse complement strand
TTCTTTTACATGCCTCTCACCATAGACAGTGGGAGACATGGCCGGCATTTGATAACCCAGTTAGCTGCACTGGGGGGACAGCAGTAAGAAACCGTCGATAGTCGGGCTTGAACCCCCGACCTTGGGATCAGTGATCCAGCACCCTACCACCAGGCCACCACTGTCCCTAATAGGATAAGTTGCTCAGCAAATGAGTGAGTGAGTGAGTGTTCATATCGTAAGTGATAATAAGATGAGTGTTTAAATAAGTGATAAAATGTTTGTTAATTTAAGCATTGAGTTTATATTTTTGTTAAGTGTAAATTCAATTACAAACTAAAGGTATTGCTGTAATGGCATTGTGTATTATTCATTCCTCATTTATTTTCTGAACCGCTTAATCCTAATTAGGATCATGGGGAGCCTAGCGCCCATCTCAGCCGACTCTGGGCGTGGGCAAGGTACACCCTGGACAGCTCTCCAGGCCATCGCAGGGTAACTGTGTATTATGATTATGCTAATAATAGTAAGATAGATTTGTCATGTATTTTACACAGCAATATTAACTATTCCATGCTAACCAAAGTCAGACATGGTTTGAACAACAGTAGATCATTAGGATAATTCACTGCAGAGACTTCCGAGTGAACTCTGATAACATCAAAGAGACTGATGTTATAGCCTGTCGCCACCAATTTTTTCCCCTTAATTTAGTCGTTGTCAATTCCCACCTGTTAAGTATTGCCCCCTATCACATATAACCACCACCAACCAGGGAGGGGCATTAGCAAGCACGTGTTCACCCTGTGACGTGATGCTGCACCAGCATCTTTATAAACTGCTGCGCATCCACATTCAGGGGTGGCCTAACACACTCAGAGGGACAGTGCTATCTGTCCCTTTTCTAAGAATGAGCTCTCAGAAGACCCATGACTCGTGATCGACAGACAGTTGAGCGTATTCCATCCCTCCCTCCCATGACAGCATGGCCAATTAGCTCCCATGGACTCCCGGCCTCGGATGTCTGCAACATCAACCTGGATTTGAACCTGCAGTCTCCAGGTTGACAGTCGCACACCTTGTTTAATTTAATACACAGTGCATGAGTTCACAGAAAACAAGAGAATGCATGAGGAATGGTAGTTCTAACTGTTATTAAATGACATGGAAAAATTATGTCATTATGTCAATTACATTACCGTATCCTGAAACTCATGTACTCAGATGACATGGTAATAAATTGTTTTCTGTGGGGTGTGGTGAAATCTGAGCATTTTGTCCTAAATCTTTATTTCCTGTACACAGAATAGCTAATATTGTGAAGGAGTGAAAAACAGGGTGCTTGTGAAGTAGGGTGTCCAGGACTTTTATATGGAAAAATATTTATTTCAATATTTTATTTTGTATGATAATGACAAGTACATACTGATGAAATTTTTAATAAAACATGCCATCATGGGTAAAACTACACTTTATATATATTAAAACATATTGTATTATTAAATTACATGGTCTGATTAGCCATTAAATGGATTATTGATCCAGAAAATAAAGTTTTGACAAATTTTGGTCAAAATGTGCAAAATTGAAGGACTCTGGGGGACCACTCAGACTTATTTAAAAACTTATTTTATTTATATACTTTATATACTATGAATATTCTGTTGAAACTACTGCTTTAAACGAACCAGTGACACATACTGTCACATTGTTTTCCATGCCATTCAAAAATTTGACATTTGAAATTTTACTTTAAAAATACTTTCATAGACCTGTGGCCAATGGCCCATTCATGCATTAGGCCTACTGAGGTGGGGTCTTCCATGGGCGGCAAAGAGGCAAAAATATCGCATATGCACAAGAGACACAAACACCGCAAGAAACACAGCGAACCCAAATGTGCAAAAGCATAAAAAGCAATATGCCAGATGTGCACTATGTGTAGATCGCTAGACTGGAAACAGCGGCTGGGTATCTGAGACGACACTTCTGATGGGCAAGTACGCATGCGCAGATGTACATGATGTAGTTACAATAGCTGCCATGAGAGAGCGACGAAAGGAGCGGCTTGGTGCAAAAATTGTTCCGGTTTTAAAATTCATTGCTCACTCAGCAAGTTAAGACTGGCTGGAATTAGAAAAAAAGACGTTTTCCCAATTTTATTATTTTTATAAATTGCGGATCCGCAAAGCAAGGAAAAAAAAATTAATGGCCTTATCCAACATGTATGGAAGGAGTCTCCAAAGCTCTCCAAGAGTCAATATTTCACCAAGGAATGTCTTTAGGACAGAATACTTTGTACTTTCCAGTTTCTCAGTAAGGAAGATTTTGTTCTGTATACTTCAAAGGACAGAGAGTAAATGACTATGAATAGTGTATATATGTAATGCAAGACACAACAGGAATAAAATTATTTTACAGACAGCACTGATTGTAACCATATACCATATTCTTACTTCCAATGATTCCTTGCATCAAAATAAAGAGGCGAGATTTCCAGTTGCTTGCTATCCGGTTGACAATGGCAAATTTAATGGTTATACTGAAGGTGTTAGTTGCTTAGTGTTAAATAAGATAAATAATGTAGGAGTGCAGTCTTTTAAAAGCACAGGCTGCATATTGTGATCATCTTCCTGTCTTCACTTTACTGAGGAATGAGAGGATGATGTGAAGATGTGACCTCGGATAACCTACTGTAATATGTTTAGCTACTTTATTTCATCTGTTGTTTCCGATATGTAATCTGGTATTTGCATTATTTTATCAGTAGGAGAAATACTAGAACACTGTAAAGATATGTGAAACTATTTCTTTACAAGTACTACAAATAAAAATTTAAGCAAAAGATTCATATGTTTAAATACCTAATACAAAAGAACTTATTCTGTACATCTGAGCATTTCCTGCTCCAGAAATGTCACGTTAAATCCGAGCACTTGTTGTCTCTTCACCAGTATCATCTGCTAACCCTTTTCCATAGCAGCTAAGTGCAATAATCCCACATAGAGACATTTTAGATGTGTTCTTTAAATTTAGATCCTTTGTGTTCTCTTTAGGGCAGCACAGTGGCACAGTGGTTAGCACATTCACCTCACAGCACATCTCCGGGTACTCCGGTTTCCTTTAACCGTCCAAAAACATGCACAGGAGGCTGATTGGCGGTTCCAAATCGCGGAAATGTGAGTTTGAATGGTTGTATGTGTGTTGGCCATGCCGTGGCCTGGTGAGCTGTTCGCCAACCTCCCCGCAAACCCTAATTAGGATTAAGCGGTTTAGAAAATGAATACACAAATGAATGAATGTTCTCTTTAGGTTATGCTTGCATGGGTTTTCTCCGGGTACTCCTGTTTCCTCCCACAATGCAAAAACATGCACATTAGACTAATTGTCTGTTTTGAATTGTCCCTAAGTGAGAGTGTGAACATGAGTTTGTGTTTTTTCTTTTTTATAACAGCCTACCCTGACTTTTTTTTTTTTTAATTCCTGACATGATTTCAATCGTATCTATTTCAAATGCTGTAGATGTCATGATTAAGAACAATCTTTCATTTCGGTTTTTTTCCATCCCAGTTTATGTTCTATTTTTATCTTGCCACAACTGAAGGAATGCAGAACCAATGCTCAGTGAATATCAATAATGATACCCTAAACAGTTCATGCTGTGTGTGCTCCTTGCAGAGAGACACATGTGTTTGATGTGGCCCTTGTCTGTCCTGCATACCATTTATGCTTGTTAAAAGCATACTATGCTGATGACAGGAGAAATGGGCTAATTATGTATTTGGTTGTCATATTTATACAAACCACAAACATCTTCATCAGTTAAAATACAGATAAATGTACAACGAAAATGAATAATTATCACCAAGGTTGCATGTAATTAGATTCAGATGTATGCTGGCCACATTTTGAGAAGACGTGACTAACAGTGACAAAATGCCGAGTGCTGATTTAGGATCAGATCTTCATATCCGAATAAATATTTTTCCATATGCAGAAGCAGATGCTATGTAAATACTTTTAAGCTGCATAAACAGTACAACTTCTTATGACATCCCTGTGAAATAGGCTTAAAGTAGCTCGCATGATAATGGTGCACTTATTAAATTAGCCAACATATATGATTTTACCCGCGTACTGAATGATAAAAGAAGTTTAATTTGCCAATCTATTTGTCAGAGTAGACCAGCAAAACTGAACCTGATTTAAAGTTTGAAAGATGGAATTTTTTTGCAACCTTTAATTCAGTACACCTTAAGAACAGCATGGTGTAGTTTTGTATAAGCAGCTATCGGTTATGTATTTATTGAGTTAGATTGAGCCTTTCTTTCTCAATCACACTAAAGTGTTCACTCAGTCCCCTTGCTATCTTGAGTTTGAACTTCTGGAGCTTGCTCCTGGTGGGATTTTCCCCTGCATGCAATCAGATCCCTGTAATTGATCCAAAATGCAGTTGTTTTCATCTTCTCACAAAGCTAAAAATGCATCAGTTCCCACCTACATCAAGGCACTTATAAAACCCCATGTGCACCACATTACTTTCAAAGCACAAAGCTTGGCTAGAGCTACAATCCCTTCCGGTACAGGAAAAACATTCAACCAGTGAAATAAATCTCAAAAGATGCTTGTGTAGCACTCCATCCATTCATCCATCCATCCATTCTTCCATCCATCAATCTATCCATCCATTTAAGCAGCCATATATCCATCCATCCATCCATCCATCTAACCAGCCATCCATCCAGCCAGCCTTCCAACCATTCATCCACTGACTCCATCCACTACTCACACCAACACCCCCCCCCCCCCCACCCACACACACACACACACACACATTGGTACTATCTTGTGAGGACCTTTCACGGACACAATGATTAATGCAGATTGATGCTGTGCCTGCCCCCAAACCTAACCCTAAACTTAACCTCAGTAATAACGTTTTGCCTCTTTTCTTTCCTTTCTTTCTTTCTTTCTTTCTTTTTTTTGTTAAGAACACTTTCCTTTTAGGGACCATCCAAATGTACCCACAGGGTCATCATTGTCAGTTTTTACTATCCTTGTGGGAATATTTGGTCTTTAGACAGACACACACACACACACACACACACACACACACACACTTATTTGTGCATATGGACAATTAATCTTAGCCAGGCCCTGCAGTGGAGCACTGTTCAGGGTGTACTATGTCTTATGGCCTGGAGTCGGCTGAGATACGCACCTGCCTCAAAACAACCCTATAAAGATCAGGTATGCATAAAAGAAAGAAAGAAATAATGAATCCCTAGCCCATATCAAATATTTTGTGCTGTACTACCTTTTATACTAACTCCTTTCTAACAGCTCTAACAGAATTATAGCCTCTTGAGACCTCACTGTCCTCATATGAGGAAATAATATTTCCTCTCAACGACATGGTGTGTATTTCCTTGTAAGATCCTCATATAAAGGCAAATGGGTATTACTCTTTCAACAAACTCCTTTCTGTTTAAAGATATTAATCAAGTTCAGTATTATCAGATGTTAAGGAACAGATGCAGTTTGGAGAAATGTCAAGATTCCCAACATTATTGTTTGGGTCTTTGAAGGTTAATGTGCCAAGGTGCCTTTATTCAAATTTCACTTATGTTCTAATGTCTGAACAGATCGTGAGGGTAACACAGTGGCGTAGTGGTCTCCATGAGTGTCCATGAGTGTGAAATTGGCATACTCTCCCCTTGCTTGCGTGGGTTTCCTCCACATACTTCGGTTTTCTCCCACAGTCCAAAAACAAGCACATTAGGCTAACTGGCTGTTCCAAATTCACCCTTGTTGTGAGTGTGAATGGTTGTATGTGTGTGTGTGTATGTGTGTGTTGGCCCTGTGATGGTCAGTCAAGCAATTCAGGGTGTACTCCACCACTCAGTGTTGACTGAGATAGGCACCAGCCTCTCTGTGATCCTCTATTAGGATTAAGTGGTTTGGCAAATAAGTGAGAGAGGGTGCTAAGTGGGTAGCAGTTGGTGTCAGAAGCAAATGTAATAGTGCCTTGGGTAGAAGGTATGCTGGTACTTGCACATTATGGTAAACAAATATTAATGCATCTGAACTGTTACAAAAAAACAGTGTTTGAAGTACATATTCTGTCAGTTCCATGTAGCGAACTCTTCTTTTTCAATCATACCAAGGTAAATCAAGTTTTCCATCCCACAGCACCTTTATTGGTACTCTATTAAACCACTTCTAGGAGTATACATTTCTGTAAATGTCACTCTGGATAAAGCCATCTGCTAAACACTGCAAATTTAAAAGCAATCCAGATTCCATTCAAAAGAAATTAACTATGTCTGCAAAATTTTGCTGACTGAGCCTTTTTAATGTGGGATTGTGAAAGCATGTGGAAGTCTTGTAAATCCTATTAGGCACAAATAAATAAGAAAGCGCATAAGCCCCATATGGCTTTGCCGTTATTTGTCTTTTTCATTACTGCACCATGTGAGTTACCAGCACTTGTTTTGATTTGAGCAAACCAGATACATTAAGTGATCAAAGAAAGAAAAAAAAGGCTTACAGAAATAGAGAGTCAAATACAAAAGAGGAAGAGGACAAGAGAGAGAGAGAGAGAGAGAGAGAGAGAGAGAGAGAGAGAGAGAGTTCTGAATAATGGCTGGAAGAGGATATGAGGGTGTTCTGTTCCATCTGTAAAGAATACTAGAGACTGGGCCATACAACCCATCCTGGTGGGATCACGGCTTCCTGCATTCTTCCTTTGTTCTTTTCTCTCTCTTTTTCTTAACTCTGCCTTTTTCTTGTTTAAACGCTTGACAAGTATACAGTGACTCAAGCATTCTGCAAGCGGTCGGAAAGGACAGGATGACGGACAGTGAGTATAAACTGAGCCAGTAACACATGCACTTCAAATACTAATTTACTCTCCCCTACGGCTTCCACACACACGCACACACACATAACATGCAGTGTGTCACGCGCCCTTTCAGTAACCAAGTACAGGTGATGCTCTGAAACTTTTACAAAGAAATCCCTAAACGGCTTTCGATGGGGTTACAAGGTTACAAGTGAAATATTGAAGCCCATTTTCCTTCTCGCAGACACATATACGAGTGAGTTTCACATACACCCAACTTCCATTCACATTGTGTGATATCCACACACACACACACACACACACACACACACACACACACACACACACACACACCTCATGACCTGGCTGTTCTGCTCCTGAAGTGGCTTGAAGTGTCTGCTTGTAGTATGTTATGGTCCATGCTGAGATGGGAGCTGAAGTCTGTTACAAATCAGTGTCATTTCATGAAGACTTATTTTAGTTTAAGCTTTAGATTTTTTTTTTTTTTTTAAAAGATTGCATATACAGTAAATATTACTGTATACACAGATGTGAGTGCAAGAAAAACATGTGCCTATCTCAGCCGACTCTGGGTGAACGCGGGGTACACACTGAACATTTCACCAGACCATTGCAGGGCCAACACACACACACAACCATTCACACTCAAATCCTAGCTGTCACACCTAGGGGCAATTTGGAACAGCTAGCTTAATGTGCATGCCTTTGGACTGTGGGAGGAAACTGGAGTACCCAGAGGAAATCCATGCAAGAATGGGGATAACATTTAAACTCCACACAGAAACGCTTAAGCCCGGGTCTTGAACCCAGGACCATCTTTCTGTGAGGTGGATGTGCTAACCACTAGGCCACCTCGCTGCCCCCTTGATAATCAGTTCCTGATTTAAATTTGTACATTAGTATATACTTGTGAAATATTCTGCATGTTTTCTGAAAGGTCTGTTGCAATTTTTCTTAGTTCAGACACAGCTTTTAGTAATTTTGCTTCGGCCATTTAAAAAAAAATTATTCTTTTTTTTATTTTTATGGGGGCTGAGCGATTCGTTCATATGTGACATCATGACCATCTGATGGGAGGATAGCAAAAGGTCAATCTAAACCTTACACACTTTTCTCAGCATGTCTACTTTAGCACCATCTGGCCCTATGGTGGTCTTAAACCCAAACTGCTGCCAAAATCTAAAACTGAGGTCAGAATGAAAGAAGAAAAATAAAAAACCCTTACACCTCAAAGAAAAGGGCGACATTTTCACGGCATGAGGCAGATGTTAAGTAAGACAGCACGGTCATGTTCTGGGTGACCAGGAGACGTAGAATGACATTGTTTTTGTGCTGAGCTTTTCTAAAGCAGGTAAGTGGATACGGCAGAGATGAGAGATCCTATAGTTACACTGCTGATTCAGCTAGTAGCGTCTTCAAACCACCAAGTATCCATGTCAGTACTTAAAAAGGGCTCAGGTTTAATAGATGGGCCCTATTCAGCCTATTCAGGGCATGGGGTCTTGACATATGTGATCCACAGTGGAGTTATAGACCTCTGACCGGACCTCTGGTTCATGGTTCATGTGGTGAGGTTCAAGAGCGTACACACCTGTACTACCATATGGAAAAAGCAATCAGGTTTTATTAGCGCAGGGACCACTTCATTATATTCAACCATAAATACGACAGTTTCTTCCTTGTGTCAAAGTGCACCTAAACTATATAAGCTAAATAGGCTTCATAAATGCAACCAGTTCTTTAACAACCCACTACACTACCTGTCAAAAGTTTGCAAGGATTTTTTTTTTTTTAAGTTTACATTCATGTTTGAATTTCAGTGACCTCCTAAATGCATCAATCCTGAAATTTCAATGACCTGCTAACACGTCAAAGCTGTAGAGGAACCACTTGCTGGAATGGAATACCATGAAGAGTCACCCAACCTTAACCCAGTCAAACTAGATTCAGAGGTTTCAGAGTGAAGTCTAACCAGCTCTACAGTCCACTGGGAGTTCCTGCAGGAGGCATAAAGCAGATCAGCACTGAGGAACACCTGGAACATCTCATTATTTGTTTGAAAAAAATGCATGCTGCATATATGGCTGCAGTTACACATCCACTTGCTCCCAATTGGCCAATTCCCACCAACTAGGTGGTCCTTACCTCCTGCCAACAGTTACCAATGTACAAGTGCTGCCTCTGAAATCCATTGAGACAGTGCATTTTTTTCAAAGTGTTGCTCATGAAACATCACACTGCGGCTGAATGGACTTGGTGTTAACGTCTGTGTTCACTTTATATGAGTAAAGACACAACTTGAACTGACTATCATTGCTCTGATCTACAGGGGGATATATCCATCTGAATGTGTGTGAGAGAGCTCATGGTGCACTGTGATGGACTGGCATTCCAATTCTCCCACCTTGCACTAGATGGTTCAACAGTAGGGAAATGTAGAGGTAATGTTAACAGAGCAACCAGATACAATCAGTAACTTTGGGGACTGCAGGAATTAAAGTGTCCCATTCACTTAACAGGCATATTAAATAAACATGAAATACATTTACTGCACTTGGCAGACACTTACATTTTTTGTCTCATTTATACAAATGAGCAGATGAGGGCTAAGGGCCTTGCTCAAGGGCCCAACAGTGGCCAATTGGTGGTACTAGAGCTTAAACCCTCAACCTTCTGCTTTAACCAGAGCCACCACAGCCCCAAATACAATGTTATCTCTTGGAAATAAAATGGAATCAGTGACACTGTCTTTCTGAAACCAATTGCTTACTCCTCTACGTGAGCATCAATAACCCCTGTAATGGGTGCACTGATATAAGTAACAACTGCCATCTTTTTTATATTACTCATGAGATATGGCTTCTTATGTTTCTTAACACTTGATTTTGGACTTTTCCACTTTCTCCAAATTGGTGTTGCACTACCAAGTTATCCTGTATGCACAAGATTATTCCTCTGGTCACATGGTCTTGTTATTGCTATTGTACACAGAGACAGAACCAGGGCAGGTGAATAAGAGATACTAAGTCCATGAGCTAGGGTGGTTTCACCAGGATACCTTTGTAATCAGCCAAAACTGATAATGGAAGATACACAGGATATTCCCTAATGAATGGGCACCTTTAGGCAGCTCATGTAAAGCACGTCTGCCCTGCTAGAGCGACAGTTTTTGTTTTACATTGAAACAGTTCTCAGGAGTTCTTTTGCCAATTATTTGGGACCCTCTCGGGATCTTTCTGTAGAACAGCCAATTAGCCTAATGTGCATGTTTTTGGACTATGGGAGGAAACCGGAGTACTCGGAAGGAACCCACGCAAGCATGGGGACAGTCCAGATTATCTGTATGTATTCACAAACATGTTCATTCAATGCATAAATGTGTAAGGGTTAACTATTCATTTATTTATTCATTTTATAAACAGCTTAATCCTAATTAGGGTCGTGGGGAGGCTGGCGCCCATCTCAGCCGACTCTGGGCGAGGGCAGAGTACACCCTGGACAGCTCGCCAGGCCATCACAGAGGGTTAATTATTACTAAGTTAAAGAGATGATGATCCACTCGAGCTGCAAGTATTAAGTTTACTGACAACTTTATTGACACAAATCAATTAGGAAGAGCATTTAAAGTGCTATGGACTCTTGTTGTGCAGAGACCAGCCAGGGTTTCTTATTACACAACCCCCACTAAGGATTTGCACTTAATCAAAGACTATAATTGGGCCATTTGCATGAAATTATAGGGTGACCCTGTTATAACTAGCCCTCCATCTATCTATCTATCTATCTATCTATCTATCTATCTATCTATCTATCTATCTATATATATATATATATACATACATACCATGTGTTCAAGTAAATGTACAGACACCTGTCTGACGTATGTAATGTAGCATTATGTGCAAATGTGCCTACCCTTATTTTATTCAGAAGTTCACTAGTTTATATCTGATTTGTTGTTTAATATCTGTTATACTATTATTATTGCTGGCATCTTGCCTTCTTGGAACTGAGGCACCTATGTCCTATGAAACAAACTCTAAATGGCGGCATTTTAAAACAGGCTATCATTTTCAAATTATCGAATGCATTTTAGCAGATTCCATCTCCTTGTATGTATGTAAAAAACACCCGATAATGAAAATATATATGCATTTTCAGTGTAACAGGAGAGTTTGAAATGCTTTCCTTTCATTTTGCTTTAAAGTCTATTCTTGGTGTAAAAAATAGATAAAGCTATGAACAGAGCATTCTATCTGTACTCTGCATTCGTTTTGTCAGAATTTTGGCACGCTTTCGGAAAGCTTGCATAAGATGCATAAGAATGAAGCAGTACCACTGGCAATCATGAGGGCTCTGTGGCCACAAGTTCACAAAAGAGTCATGAAGAAGAAACTGTAATAACAACGGATCTTAAGAAGTTATTAACTTATCTATATGGTGTTACTTCACCTGGCCACAGGAACAAACTTTTGATACAGAGCAGCTGGGAGGTATTTGACATGAATTGGACCGAAGCGACAAAAAAAAATTGCGGTCTGCGCGAAACCAATTTGTTTGTATCCACAAAAATTCAGTGAGCAAGTGGAGAAAAATTATTCTCCATCTACATGTTGAAATGTATTTAATGACCTTACAGACCACTGCAGCCTACCATTATAATTGCATGTTTTCCCGTTTCTTAATAAAGTTATTATCATTATTATGATCTTCTCCGACATCGCCATGTTTATACCTCATCTTAATATTGATGCTGATGTAAATGATGTATGGAAGTATGTAGACAGTGTTGACTGTAATTTTTAAGAGGACATCTTTATTTTCGTACATAGGGAGAGCATAAATGGGCCTTAACCCAAATAATAGGAAATTTACCTGGTTGAATTTATTTTGTGAGATGACTAACACTGTAGTTTCAGACATACTGCAAGTTCTTGGTAATATTTCATCATGGAGAGCATAAAAAGCACCAGGAATTCTATACATGTTTCTTGTGACAAATGAAAGCAATACTGCACTTGTGGCCTGTTGTTAAATACTCACTGCAGTTAGGAAACATAGTAAATAAGTGCTAGACAGCAGGTATGCCACTTTCTTTATGATCAGTGTCAAAGAGAGGTCAACATAGCACCCAACACACACACACACACACACACACACACACACATTAAAGTCCTAGAAGTGAATTTAAGAAAGTAATATGAGTTTAAAACAATTATTTAAAAAAATGCATTGTATTGAATTTAGCATGCTGTCCTCCTAGCTCCAGCCCTTCTGCCTTTTAAATTCCTTTCCGATATCCACTACAAAATATAACAATGGCAATGTATATCTTGAAAAATATGCAATAATAGTCATGCAATAATCATATCAATCATACTTATGCAATAATCATAGATCCAGAGCCTCCTCCAGGAACACTGGGCAACATGGAACAAGAGTCACTGCACATATACAGTACAGACCAAAAGTTTGGACACACCTTCTCATTCAATGAGTTTCCTTTCTTTTCATGACTATTGACAT
>JAQMYF010000003.1:14697795-14711582 GCA_030014195.1 Neosilurus mollespiculum | reverse complement strand
ACCACAGTATGAACACAGTATGAAAGCACAGACATTAGCAACTCTAAACAGAATACAGAGAGATTGTGGTAAAGAATAAATATTATCTCACCCTATAGGCTATGGGCATTAAAACCAAGCAGGAGAAATTAAATATCTAACAAGGAGGAGGGCAGAAAACATCACACATCACAAACGAAACATTAATATGATATTATTATAATATAAAATATAGGTAGTAATTAAAGCATATTCCAGTTGTCTGACATTGAATTCAAACATAAGAATGAAGAAGAAGCAGATGTGTTCATGGATGCAGAGAGGTGCAGATAAAGATGGCATGAAGGTGTATAAACCTGATATCTGATAATAAATAATTGGACACTAGTGCACGCAGGGAAAGAGAAGAAATGTTCGAAAGAGGTGGAGTAAGACGAGGAAATGAGCCGATGATGATGATGATGATGATGTCATCAACAAGAACATTATCGTCATCATCATCATCATCATCATCATCATCATCAACAACAACAACAGCAACAGCAACAACATTAATAATAATAATAATAATAATAATATATGCAAGATTAGAAGGATAATCAGAATGCAGGATCTAAGAACTTGGATGAGAGGGAGGTGGTGATGATGAAGGTGATATGCCTCCTCCTCCTCCTCTTCTTCCTCCTTCCCTTCTTCTATCTGCTCCTCGTGCCCGTCTCTCAGCTCTGCAGTGCACTGGCGGACAGCACAGCACGGGACAGGACACACACACACACACATACACACACACACACACACACACACACACACACACACACGCGCGCACGCGTACACTCTCACACATACGCACGGGACGGGAGCGCGCACGGGCGCGCGCAGTAGGAGGAGAGCACTCCGGTGCTGAAGTCCCACGCACGGCACTGAGCCAGGCTTGTCTTCCACACGGGACTCACTATGAGCTGCTCACGTCTCAGTGACCGTTAGTTGCTGCGCATTCAGAGAGGAACGAGGAGGGGGGGAAAGCCTTTCAGTCATGGACACTCTAACGTGGATGGTGATTTGCGCGGCGGTGAGTACCGGGACACTTGCAGCGCGATGCGCACTATGGGATGCAATTAAAGTGTTTTTTCCCCAGCTTGCAGCACATGATAGCAACATCAGATGGGAGTTTGTTTATTGAACAGGTCTGCCTTTAGTCTGGGCTGCAAATCTGATGCTGATGAAATACAACAACAACAACAACAACAACAACAACAACAACAACAACAATAATAATAATAATAATAATAATAATAATAATAATAATAATAATAATAATAATTATGAAGTTAAATTATGAAGGGAATATTTAATAGACGAGGAGTGCAAGTAATGTATCATTCAGTAGTTATTGGAAGAGATGGATTAACACACACACACACACACACACACACACACACACACACACACACACACACACACAACTTTTACAGCATGGAATTCAGATCTGCCTTTATACACAGTGATGCACCAGCAGTAATGTATATGCAGTAAGTCAGTAAGTGAAATGCAGATGAACACTGTGAACACTGAATTCAGCCTTCAGGGAGTTCCACATTTCAGGCTTTGCAGATCTGCTCCACTAATAAACACACTGCTGCTGTAGAACTTGTTCTTCCATACTATATATTCCCACGATTTCTTTTGACACATCATTGCGTAATTCCAAGAACAGGTACAGTTTCTTTTTTAACGGACCTTTTTTTTTTAAACTCCTTCAAAATATTTTTTTTCCTAACACATACACCTAGAGATGAAAGAGAAAACGAGATCATGCTCATTCACAAAAAGTATGCAAACACTTTATTTGGGACCTGGAGTCTGGGGACAGGTGCTTTAACCCCATTTATGTATAAGAAAGTAATAATCAGTGCTAATGTGGAAGACCTTGGAATTGTTTGTTTGTTTATTTAATTGGGTTACGTTTGAATGGTCATGAAGAATTTTTTAAAGAATTTTTTAAAATTTTATTATTATTATTATTATTATTATTATTATTATTATTATTATTATTATTATATTTTCCTTTTTTTGCTTCTGTTGTAGTCTGGTGCCTCAGCATGCATTTGTGGTCTATAATAAGTTGGACACCTTGGAGGCTTTAAAAAAAAAAAAAAAGTAAAAAAAAAAAAGTTTGTTTATTTTCTTTCTTTCTTTTCTTTTCTTCTTCTTCTTCTTTTTTTTTTTTTACACAGTTGTTCTAAATGCCAGTGCTGTTTCTCTGGCGCACCGTGGGGATATGTGCGCACTGTGGAGATATCTCACATTAATGCGATGCTGTAAAGTTGCAGAACTGTCGATGATGACAGAAGAATCCGGTGCACGGGATTGAAGCACGCAGCGCACGCGCTGAATCTCTGCGCACGGTGCGCGCGCGCCACATAATCATGTACTGAAACTATAATGTCGTGTTCTTAGAGGGATGTTCCATCATCTGAACTCATCTCTTTATGCGATCTCACGTGTTTGATTGGCACATGTCGTTTCAACCCCCCCCCCCCTTCCAAAGTGCCAAGTGTGCGACTGCAGCTGTGTGAAAGTGTAGACTCTTAGTATATCATGTGCACTCAGATAGGGAGCCAAGTGTCAGGACTCTGCTCTGAAACTCTTGTGCAGTGTTGGATTCGATTTTATTCAGTCATTCAGGATTTAAAAAGCTGTAGTGTGCTCAGCCCTGGATCAGCTAAACCTGATCTCACATGGTGTAACTGAAGAAGTCCCTATGGGTGTGTGTGTGTGTGTGTGTGTGTGTGTGTGTGAGAGAAAGAGAGCACATGGTGGGCTTTACTGCAAAATGAACAGCTTGGCAAGATAGAGTTGATCAGCATAGGGTATCAATAAAGTCTCAGTGTTTAGCGCAGAGCTCACCCCACATGCGTGCAGGTTTTTCACGGATCAAATGCAATAATGCATGGCAATATATCTATGGAGGCATCTGGGTACACCCCATAAGAAAGCTGTCATCTGATATATTTGCTGCATGAATTTGTTTAAGCCCCAATTCCATTTGAAAATCTAAATCAGCCTAGTGATCAGTTATTTTGGGTGGTGAAGTTCAAGTAAGGCTTTAGGCTTTAGGGTTAGGTGTAAGCAGTTTCGCACAAATTCAATAAAAGACTCTTAAGACAGTTACACAATGTGTGTGTTTTGACACAAAGAGACAGACAATGGAAAGAAACAGAAGAATATCTGCTTGATTAGTCATACATAAATTAGAGAAACTTTAGAAGATATGGAATAAAACAAGGGCTTGTCAGCAACTGAACTGAACTGAACTGAACTGAATCAAATTAAGAAGAGAGAGGGAGGAGGGGACAAAGAAGAGAGTAAACGAGGGTGCTAAATTGGTCCCTGTGCCTGGGCATCTGCTTCTGAAAAAAGTGGGGGTGGGAAGGGGAGTGTGGGGGCAGAAGTGGAGAGAGAGAGAGAGAGAGAGAGAGAGAGAGAGAGAGAAAGAGAGAGAGAGAGAGAATGTAACATATAGATTTTTTTTGATGGCAGACAAATAAAAATCTTAGAAGTTTTTCTCTTTCATATGGTCTTCGTAATTACTTCCTTATTCCGGTTCTTATGCAATCAGCCTTGGTTCTCGTGCCAGGGAGAGAGTGTGTTTGTATCAAAGGCAGGGCATTGTTTATACATGTATCATTTTCTATATTTTCCATATCTATATAAATTATAAATGCACATATAGATGTATGTATCTTCAAAATATAAGATGGAAGGAGTAAAATATATTAATAAAAAAAATTAAGCAAAGTTAAAAGAAAAATTCAACCAATATATATATATATATATATATGCACATGTTTGCACTTTTTTAATCTTAAGATTGTGTGTGTGTGTGTGTGTGTGTGTGTGTGTAAATCAAAGCATGTGTGTGTGTGTGTGTGTGTGAGGGTGTGTGAGTGTTTATGTGTGTGTGTGTGTGTGTGTGTGTGTGTGTGTGTGTGTGGAGTTCCCTCAATCATCCAGCACCTGGTTGGGGGACACAATCTTAAGTGTCAATCATAAACACACACTGTGCACAGTTGTCTTGAGCAAACGTTAGATTTTAACTAAATTGAGGCACTAGACGGACACACACGCGCACATACGTACATTCACACACATTCTCAGTCCTGGAATTACTCTAAAGGAGGAGTGATTATATTGGCTTTAGAAGGGGTTCATGTTACTGGATGACTATTTTAACATACATGCGCTAACAGCAGAATCAAGAATCGTCTCTGGGATTAAACTATACCCTACACATGTAAAGATTTCAGTGCGTGGCCTGTTAAGGCTGCCTTGTCTGACCAGTGTAGCGGAAACAGCTGCATGCAAAACTGTGTACCATCCCTCCTGTACACACCCTGATTTATGGACGGAGTGTTGCAGTAAGGTCCACTCCATGGGCTCCAGTTCTGCTCTTAAAAGCCTCTGATCCTTCAAAGGAGTGAAAGGACTTACAGACCACTTATTCTGTGAAGGAGTTAGGGTGTTGCCGCAAATATGGGTCATGGGTGCTTAATTTCAAATATCTTTGTGTTAAAAAATGCCTATTTTGTGAAATACAGATATGCACAGCTGCTTCATCCAGTACATCTGCAGCATACTGTATGCGCAGTCATTTTTATGTTTTCCTTTACTGTACTCCACTGCACTCAGTAAGAAAGAGGAACCTATTTATGCACAATTTGGTTGTAATGCAAGTCTGTACACAAAATAAATAAGGCAAGAATGTGAAGAAATGTTGATTCATTTAACAAAACATTAATATTCACAATAATATTTCCCTAAAAAATAGCCATGTGATGATGGTATGAACAACTGACAAAGAACTGCTGCTTATTCTTTTCCAAGAAAGGTAAAAAAATAGATTTCATTGTATTCTATCCTGAGAAGAAGGCAATGATGTGGGGAGTTTAACTTGGTTCATGAGTTGAAACTGTATCAGCCGCTTTTGACCTACTTCAAGATGTCAGTTTGAGAAGTTGCTGAAAACGCTAGCTCCACATTTTAGGTGGATCGTCTTTTTTGTCTTTAAAGTTATTTTTGTTAAATATTTTTTGCTGTGCTTGTTAAACAGCATCAAATCTCCCACAACACCACCATTTCTGCAGCAGTTTGATGTTACAGTTTAATGTTAAATAATGCCTGATGTTTCCACAACCTATGTCCGGATAGCACCATTCATTGATGGCATAGTGAGATGTAAAACATGTAAAAAATTGAGCCTGATGCTAAATAAAAACAAACAAACAAACAAACATTGTTTTTTTCCAGCCACAAATATCTGTCCTTGATGTTCATAAATTGTTCATTTTTGGCATACATATGCTGTTTGACCAAATACTGTACGTAATAAGTGGTGCATTATGTGCAAAGACCTTGAGGGCAATTGTTACACCTAAACAACAAACAACAAACAACAAATATTTATTTGAATTGCATACTGTATTTTAGAAGGATGATTCCATGATACGTTTATTCAAAGGTGGTATTTGAATTTGGTGGTATATTAGGTAAAGCCGGTGTAGTGCCTCACAGCAAGACGGTCCTGGATTCATGTCGCAGGCTGGGCAAAGGTGTTCCTGTGTTGAGCTTACATGTTCTCCCCATGCTTGCTTGGGTTTCCTCTGGGTACACAGGTTTCCTCGTATAGTCCAAAGACATGCACATTAGACTAATTGCCAGTTACAAGTTGCCTCCAGGTTTGAGAGTGAAAGAGTGTGTGTGTTGGCGCTACGATGGTCTGGTGAGCTGTTCAGGGTGTACTGCTTCTTCACCCAGAGTCGGCTGAGATAGGCACCAGCCTCCCGGTGACCCTAATAAAATTAAGCAGTTCGGCAAATGAGTGAGTGAATGAGTGAGTATTAAAAAGTGTAAATAGAAAGTAAAATATATAAATATTTAAAATATTTCTTTCAGAGAAGTGATAAATGTTTTAGAGGGGAAAAAACTATTGTGGTTCCCAATGGAGCCAATGGGGTTCCTGGAGTTTCTACCTAATCACACATAGATGCCTTAGAGAGAAAATGCATGTAGCTGTACTTTTTACATTTTAAATTGGGGTACCAAACTGTACCTTTATCTTTGGAATAGTACGATTATTAGTATAATCTTTTGGTTTGTATCTTTAACCTGGAAAGTTGCACCTATAACCTATATGTTGTATCTATAACAAGTAAACTACTACACTGTGTATATAAGCTGTTATAATACACTAGATTAAACTTTTCAAGTTTAAAGAGATATAAAGAAGGTTACAAACCATTACCACTGTACCGGTGATGCCAAAAAGACTGATTTGATACCTTCATTTCTGAGAGTGTACTGTACTATACTGCTTCAGTTGTGATGTTGGATTGAACTGCATAAAGAAAAGTCCTTTGAGAAAAAAAAATGGTTGCTTTATTGTAAGAATGAAACTCTAAGAAACATAACCAGTCATTTCCTATGCACATGTGAAATGGTTGGTGCAGTACAGGAGTGTCATCTGAGATTGCAAGTTTAAATCCCACTAATGTGACAGCCATAAACAGCCAGGAGACAAGACAGAAAATTGGCAATGCTTCCTGGGTGGGAGGGATTGCACACTCTCTCTTCTGTCAATCACAGTTAAAAAACCAATCACTGCTGCCTGTAAGCTTGGATACATGCCCATGGAATATTTCCTCTGAGTGTGTTGCATTTTCCTATAATGCACCAGAGACATCAGTTTGAAAAGATTTAGTTGGTTGGCCCTACATGTCTTGGAGGATGCACAGGTTACCCTTCACCCTCATTTGATAGTATTTTGTATGATAGGGCAGATCATGGGTTTGATCCCTGTGCTTGATGGACTTCTTCTGGGTACTCCAGTTTCCACCGACACTACAAAGGCTGTCCTTTGAGACAGTGTCCTCAAAGACATTAGGCTGACTGGGTATTCCAAACTGTACCTAGGTGTGAATGGTTTGGTGTGTGTGTGTGTGTGTGTGTGTGTGTGTGTGTGTGTGTGTGTGTGTGTACTGGCTCTGTGATGGACTAGCGAGCTGTTCAGGGTGTACCCTGTTTCACCAGAGTCGGCTGAGATAGGCTTGAGCCTCGCTGCAACCCTAAAGGATTAAGCAGTTCGGCAAATGACTAAATGAAAGATATACTGTATACCTGCCTCCCCACAACTCTAATAAAGGATAAAACGGTTTAGAAAAAGACACTACATGACCAATTTCAGAAAAAAAAAACTGCAAAAATTTTATTAAGCAAATCATTTGACCAACTGCACCTAAAAAGTGAATAAAGTTAGTACAGTTTGCTTGCTTTGCTAATTAGTGAAGCAAATATGAAGTCTAGCATACAATCATTGTTTACACTGATTACTACAATAATTAGCTTGGGAAGATTTTTTTCTTATCTAGGATGACTGTCCCATGTCCACCCAGTGTCTGCATTTGTCCATCACAGGAAACCCAATAAGGCTGCCATGTCACTGAGTTGATGCTGATTGGCTGTTATGTATCACTGACTTGAATGATGATGAGCAGCAATTAAAAAAAAAACTGATTTATTATAAATAATCACACAGAAGCCAAATAAATAGTGGCTCATACACCAACATTCAGACTTGCGTGGAATAAAAACAAACAAACACACAGTCTAACTTAGGCAGGCCAACAAACTTGCAGGTAGAAAATGTTCATGGAGCAAACACCAAAATCAGAAGCTTGACAGAACATGAACCTGTTAAACGGATAATTTAACTGACAAGACAGGTGATACAAATAAAAGCAGAATTCAGCTAGTTAAAGGAAAAGCATGGAAAAGCAAATCCAAGCTTGCACACCAATCAATAAAGTCATCTATCAGGAACTTCACATTTAGGCAGTGCCTAAATCTATACATTACTGTCTATGTACAGTTTGTTTTTACAGTTAATTGCAAACCAAAACCAAACAAAGACTAACAACTATACTAAAATGCTGAATGCATTGTATGGCCTCAAGTGACAACATTAGAGGTCAATACATGCTCACTAGAGAGAAAGTAAAAGCAACAATGTGGCCTGTTGCAATTTGTTGCTTGCTAGTGTGAGCAGTGTAAAATCAAGCTTTAAATCTGCAGTATATTGCTTTATATTTTAAATGGTTATTTGTTTAATAGCTTATACTTGGACCAAAAGACTTTCACTGTCAGTGCAATTGAAATTGTATTTTCTATTGTCAAATTATTGTTTGAATGACACATACTGTTCGCTGCAGCTACTGTACTGTAGACAGACATGAATATTCCTTTAAAGATGACTGTTAGCCATTTCTATCAATGGCACTGACATGAAACACTGTGTGTGTGTGTGTCTGTGTGTGTCTGTGTGTGTGTGTCTGTGTCCATAGGTGGCAGTAGTAGGCTCTACACAAGAATTTCCTGTGGGCGACGGGTGTGAATCCGGTCACTTCACCAGGGGTGGAGACTGCTGCATAGAGTGTCCACCGGGGGAAGGGGCAATCACTCCGTGTGGAGATACTCAAACTGTGTGTGGCCAGTGTATTGACAGTAAGTACATATACTGCATGTGCACACACACACACACACACACACACACACGCACACGCACACGCACACACACACACACACACCAGGCTTGTGAAAAATTCCGAAGTGAATTGAGAATGTCTCCCAAATTCTAATTCAGTTCCATGAATTTGAATTGAATTTGAATTGAGGTTGCAAACAGAAAGTAGAATTGCAATTCAAATTTGAATTGAAGGAAGTAGAATTGAAATTCCATGAAATTCCAATTTATAATTTTGGTGTATTTCAGAATCATGCTTTACAGTATATTCCATGCATGACTGTTTTACATATTTCGTACAAATATTATTACTATGAACTCCCTGTGTACCTGAGGAAACCAAGCCTGACAGAGGATGCTGATCCTTTGGTGTTTTGGAAAGAAAACCAGATCAGTTTTCCAATCCTAGCTGCACTTGCCTGCAAATATCTGGCCATACCTGCCTCCTCTGCACCTGTTGAGAGGATCTTTAGTGTTACAGGAAAGATATTTGGACCAGAAAGATGTTGTCTCAATGATGAAACCTTTGAGTAACTTATGGCAATTAGATGCGACAGTGTTACCCTATAAATGAAGAACTGTAATAAATGATTATTGCATTTACTACAGTTTTGTGTCATCAGTTCATTTTCAAATAAAAGAGGGTATTTTTAGTATTTAAGCCAAAACCTTTGTTAAACGTGAGAAATTGTTCCTGTTACTTGGCTATAAGCAATTTCTCTGAACTGCAATGAATTTAATTCCACTTCCTGTAATTCCAATTCAAATTCCAATTCAACATCCTGTGGGGTGAAGACAATTCAATTCAAATTCCAATTCTTCAAATAAATTGAACTGAAATTCCAAATTCGGAATTTTGCACAAGCCTGACACACACACACACACACACACACACACACACACACATACACACACACGGTAAAAGAATGTCATTATGTGGCTTCACGCAGTCTCTTTGATGTGTGTGAGGCTGCAGCTAACAGCACGCGCGGTGTCTGATTACTTTCAGTAGGAGCATTTTTCTGCGCAGTGCACAGTGTCCTGACGGATCTCCTACCTGATCTCTGATGCCTCTAGATCTATTTTTTTTTTTTGTGCCTGGTTTAGCTGATATGATGCTTGGAAAGATAATACGCTGTTGAGTCGCGATGCTTTCTATAGAAACTGCTGACACATTTACTGTGAAGTCAATGTCAAGTACTTTGGGCACGTTCTTCTATATTTACTGACTGTCATAAAAAAAAGAAAGAAACCCTCCCTTTGTCCTCTTCTATAATGAATTCCTGATGTAATGCAAAAAGAAGAGCTGGGGACTTAAATAGGCCTCTCTGTGCACCTGAAACAATTGGATCAATGAATAAGATAAAAACAGCACAAGGGCTTTGAATAGCAGTCCCAGCACAGCTTACTTGTTTTGTTGTTTGTTTTTTTTGTTTTTTTTAACTCAGCACACTGGGTGTGGATTGATTCAAGGAAAGAAATATGACCATCTTAAGTGGTGGATCTGTCGCACTTCTCCTAACACCTCATCATTTATACGATTATACAAATGATTTTTATAAAATCAGGATTTATTGGGGCAGCATGGTGGTGGTCATGTTTTCCCTATGCTCGCATGGGTTTTCTCTGGATACTACAGATTCCTCCCACCGTCCAAAGATATGCACATTAGACTCTATCTGGCTGTTCCAAATTGCCCTGAGGAGTGAGTGTGAATGGGTGTGTGTGTTGGCCCTACAATGGTCTGCTGAGCTTTTCAGGGTGCACTTAAAGCTAAGTCCACTAATCCACTCAAAGCTAAGTATAGTTAGCACAGCTTAAATTTTGCTATAAAAATTTGTGGTTAGCGCTTCTATCTCACAACAAGAAGATTCTGGGTTCAAGCCCCTTGCCCGGCGAGAACATTTCCGTGTGGAGTTTGCAAGTTTTTTCCCTGCTTGTGTGGGCTTCCACCAGGTGTTCCGATTTTCTCCACCGGCAAAAGATGGTTTACTTTACCTCTGCTTGGAGTCCACTGGGATCGAATGAAGGATAAAGCAGTTCATAAAATGAAATGAAACGAAATATGTTAGCCTAATTTTGGAAAGACCTGACTCTTCCAAGCATACATTATTATGAATTTTTTCCACCATCTATCAATTGTGGGTTGACTGTGAAGTGGAGCCAATCCCAGATGACTTTAGGTGAGAGACAGGGTAGACCCTTGAATGATTTCTTGTCTCTCATGGTTCTAACAAAAAGACACACTCAAACTTACACCCATGGGCCAGCTGACCCCCATCTTTGGACCGTGAAATAAAACTGGAGCACCCGGAGGAAATGCAAACTCAACACAGAAAAACCCCAGTTGACTGGTTGACTTGACACATCTTTTGAACACTTGGGAACATCCTCAAAAGTTAGCATTTTTTATTGGTATTCATTTACTAGGGAAAGTATTAGGAGCAGTGTTGGGTCAGTGGTTAAGGATAACTGATCCAGCAGTTGGTGGGTTGAAGCCCTAGTACCACCAACCTGCCATTGCTGAGCCCTTAATCAAGGCCCTTAACCATTAATTGCTCAGCTGTATAAAAATGATAAATGTAAGACACTCTGTATAAGGGTGTCTGTCAAATGCCGTAAATGTAAGTATTAGGACATTAAAACATAATGATCAGTGTGCAATACATAGCATGTGTAACTCAAGGTTGAATCAACATTGAACCAGTTACACTCTCCATAGCTTTTAATTATGTTGAAGTCATTGCCACTTTTTCCTGTCATGCTTATTTGTAATGAGATGTCACACAGTGTCAAGTCCGAACAATGTCAGGAAAGGCTGACCAACTGGTAATTATAAGTTATGACACAAGCACGTGAACGATTTGCAAGTCAGAAGCTTGTAATTACTGTAATCCTGGCATGGCATGAATGTGTTGTACTTATCATAGAACTCAGCGGCTATAGTGTTGTTATGGTTACAGTGTGAGTGTGCGTGTGTGTCCTTTTTATAGCAGCACAAAAGTGATCCAGGCAACATGTGTCATACAAACGCAGTCTATACTAGTATAAATAAGGACTCAGAAAATAGAAATATTTGGAATAAACTACCTAGTGATAAAAGATTATCTGCAGGCAAAGTAATTTTTTTTAAGTTAAATCCAGGTAACTATTCAGCTTGTATGGAAATCTACAACACAGTGCCTGGAGCGTTTAACATTATTCTTCAAAAAGATGTGACGAAATCTGGTGATTGTGAATTCCATAACACCAGGATGGAATAGTTTCATCAGTTATGTCATGATAGATTAGTCTAGATAGATTTGGTTGTCATGGACCCAAAGCATGCCAACAAAATCCTTCACAATGCATATCTGTGCTGTTAGTTTCCTTTAATATGTCACCATACCCTTCTGTTTATTACACACAGATCAGCCATAACATTAAAACCACCTGGATATTATTGTGTAGGTCCTACTTGTGTCGCCAAAATGGCTCTAAGCCATCAAGGCCTGAACTCCACAAGACCTCTGAGTGTGTGCAATGATATCTGGTATAAAGCAGTTCACAGCACAACCTTTAATGTCTTCAAAGTTGTAAGGTGGGGCCTTTGTGGTTCGAACTTGTTTGTCTAGCACATCCCAAAACTGGCAAATTTTCCTCAAATATTCCAGTATAGCAGGGTGCATTATATTGCTGAAACAGGTTACTGCCCATTATGGAACAACACTACCATAGAGGGGTGCATAATCTATTCCCAGCTCACAATTTGTCCTTCCTTGTACCATTTTTGGTAGGTACAAACCACTGTATACTGGCAACACCCATCAAAACCTGTGGTTTTGGAGATGCACTGACACTGTTGTCTCATAATTAGGATCTTGTAAAAGTCATTGAGATCCTTACACTTGCCCATTTTTGCTGCTACCAAGCCAACAGCTTTGAGAACTTAATGTTTATTTTCTGTCTAATGCATCCCATTTTATGACAGATATCGCTGGAATGAGATTACCACTATTATATATAACCACCATTATCTATAAATAATTAAATACTAATATAGTATGTAGATAAAGTCTGTTGGGCTTTTACACCCAAGCCTACTGGCACATCAGACCTGGAGCTTATCTGCAGTTTCTGTATCATGAAGCAACTAGGAGTTCAACTCCACCTGGATGGGACGCTAGTCCATTGCAGGTTACCTTCCCAGTAAATTTTACTGGTACCCATTTATACTGCTAGGTGGACAGAGGCACACTTGTGGTTAAGACCTTGCCCAGGGGTCCTAGCACAGTGGGGCCCTAATGGTGGTTCGAACCCATGACCATGAGCCCAGCACCCTAACCACTACACCACTGACCCATATATAGTATACAAGTATTATTATATCACGTTCATGCCCTGCGATGGCCTGGTGAACTGTCCAGGGTGTACTTTGCCCTCTGCTGAGATGGGCACCAGCCTCCCTGCGACCCTAATTAGGATTAAGCAGTTCAGAAAATGAATGAATGAATGAATGAATGAATATTACTTACACATGCATAGACACATACATTCAACTATCAGCAATTATTGAAAATCTCTCTATCTTTCATCTCTCTCTCTCTCTCTCTCTCTCTCTCTGTTTGTGTGTGTGTTCCATAAACAGACACTCAATGTTCCCTTGGTAGATAACATTATTAGCACATTTTACTCATCTAAAGGCTGAACAAAACCTCCTCCCATTTGTGCTTGAGTCTGTGTTACAGTCACAGTTTGTACTCACTCAATGAAGTGGAAATTAAGGTGTTTAGTACCGCAGCTCTTTCACAACAGCAAGATCTTACAGTCTGGATCTCCAGCTGATTGGTAATGGTGAGAATGTGGTAAAAACACCTTTATTCAGTGAGGCATTCACAGACAAGTGAGAGATAAATCTTTGACCTGGGATGTTTACCTGCTACATATTTTAGGTTATGTGGGTAAATAAAAGAGGAATAGTTTTCATTAATTTGTTTTTTTGTTTCCAGTAAATGCTTCATCCTGGTCAGGTTCACAGGTAATCTGTAGTGTAATTAGTAGTTGCTTTTATTTATTAAAAGGTATAAAGACGTATAAAACACTCTGTTGTAGCTCTACATACATAGAACCTATAAGGGTTCCCCAAAAGTACTTATGCCAACACAAGTCAATGGCATTGGTACTGTATATATATATATATATATATATATATATATATATATATTTTATGTGGGAAAAAATAACAGTAATAAAA
>JAQMYF010000003.1:14640612-14669743 GCA_030014195.1 Neosilurus mollespiculum | reverse complement strand
TATTTAGAAAGCAATGTCATCTCTTGATAAGGATTAATGGGAGGGTAAAAAAGAGAACCCGATTCCCCACTAAGACAGCATGTTGTCTGGTGTGGATCACATTACGATGTTGTAGGCTTGACAAGCCAGTGTATACATTACTGTTAAATGCAGCTCAAAGATGGTAATTGTCTGTAAAAGTATCTAGGTGCTCTTGTCTGTGACCTCCGGCAGGAAATATTGATTAGCTAAATTAGTGAAACTTACACTGTGCTAATAGAAACCACAAAAGACATTACACACACACACACGCACATGCACACGCACACACACACACTTTGTCTTGCTATCCTTACTTGTGAGGAATTTCCGTTGCCATAATTATTAATGCATCTAAAAAAAAACAGTTCTCCTCATGAGGGCCAACCAACTATCCCCCAGGGATAACTATATCTGACATTTCTGACCACACACACACACACACACACACCCATATGCACCCTTCAGTGTTATAAGGAAACAAACAATATTCCCTCGTAAACCCTCGTTCTCTATGTGCATGTGAAAACATAGGTACACCTCACCGAGATTTCACCTTCTTTAATAAAGTGCCTATAGACTTTTTTCAATCATCAATTCAACAGTATTATCAATAGATGTAATATCCTTCTGTGTAGAAGGTAAGTACACCCTTGGCCTCAAAGATAGCATTGCCAGCTAGCATTTATTTATTTTTTTTTTATTTGCTGAAATCCTTCACCACTTTTCCTTCAGGTGCAAGATATTGGGGTGGGGTGGGTATGGGGGGTAAATAAGGTAAAGTCTGTTGGTCATTTTACACCCGAGTCTACTGGGTCATCAGAGCCGGAGCTTATTCCTGAGGCAGCGAAGCAACCCTAAACCATAACATTTCCACCAACATTCTTCACAGACGGGGTGAGGTTCTTCTTCCATTCACATTTATACTGTGATTGTAGCCAGAAAGCTCCATCTTGGATTTGTCTGTCCTGAGCACATTATCCCAAACAGAATTTATCTTTGTTTTTATGTTTATGTAACTGTAGTCATACTCGCGTGTTTTGTTTTGGACAGCCTGGCATTCCTCCTACGTATGGCGGTCCAATTTGTCCAATCACTTTCTGAGTGTAGATGTAAGATGTAACATAATGGTTTTGGGATAAATTAGCTGGAGCAGTCAAGCCAATTTCAATTAACAGCACTTGTAGATAACTTCCTTACAAATAAATCATTTATTACAAATAATTTTGAGATCTTTTTAAATCCCTTGCCAGACTACAAAGAAATAATAGTAAAAACAGCCCTCATATGCCAGGTTTCAATAAGACAGGTTTCACCAGTAGGAGGGTCTAATTATTCATTCATTCATTCATTTATTTGCTGAACCGCTTAATCCTACTAGTGTCAAAGGGAGGCTGGAGCCTATCTCAGCCCACTCTAAGCAAACGTGGGGTACACCCTGAACAGCTCACCAGTTCATCGCAGGGCCAACACACACACACCACCATTCACACTCTGACTTAGACCTTGGAGCAATTTGCAACATCCAATTAACCTAATGTGCATGTCTTTGAACTGTGGGAGGAAACCGGAGTACCCAGAAGAAACCTACGCAAGCACTGAGAGAACATGCAAAGTCCACACTGAAACACCTTCGCCAACCCTGAGACTCGAACCCAGGAACTTCTTGCTGTGAGATGGACGCGCTAACCACTACGCCAACGTGCCACCTAGAGGGTAATCAATGACACCTAATCTGGAACACCTCATACTCATTTAATAGACTAGAAGATGTGATGTGTACATGAAGGGTTGATATGATTATTATTATTATTATTTATTCATTCATTTTCTAAACCGGTTAATCATAATTAGGGTCGCGGGCGACTGGCGCCCATCTCAGCTGACACTGGGCGAGGACAGTGTACACCCTGGACAGCTCGCCAGGCCATCACTGGGCAGAAACACGCTGACAGCTATGCAGCTTGACGAAAATCAGCAATGGTTCTTTCACATTTCTCTCACCATAGACAGTGAGAGACATGGCCGGCCTTTGATAACCCAGTTAGCTGCACTGGGGGGACAGCAGTGACATCCAGTGACAGCAGTGACAGTGAGGCTTGAACCCCGACCTTGGGATCAGTAATCCAGCACGCTAACATCGGGCCACCACTGCCCCTATTATTATTATTATTATTTTTTTAATGATACTAATAATAAAAATGACTGCAAAATGTTGACTTTATGTCTGATTTGTATCTCCAGGAACACTGTCGATAGAGGGTGAAATTTCTATGGGATGTACTTATTTTTTCACATGACTGCAACTCTCTGTGGTACTGGGTATGAATTCCATTATTGCCTTTAGCCATGATTAAGGAAAATCGCAGACGAGGCTGTGTGACCTGTATTAGGCACACATTAGCGCACACACACATAAAGAGGAGCCCTTAGTACCTCTAGCCTGGGCTAAAACACTATCATTAATCTGTGTAAAAGCCTTCCCATGAAGCACTTGTCTTTGTTAGAGAGTGTTTTACAAACAAGAGCTCGCTAGAGGCTTTTTGAGCCGATAAAAACCACAGTCCCTTCAGGTGTCCTCTTAAAGATTAACTGAGTGTGTGTGTGTGTGTGTGCGTGTTTGTTGAACTCGTCAGTCTTCGCTCCCTGTCTAGGACAAAGTTAAAAAGTTTAAAAAGCTAATGTATGCATTCACTTACGCTTTTTCTGTTCCATAACTCCCATAATCCACTGCTGCAGACACGCCGACGATGATGGCGGGAAACAGGTAGCCCGAAACATAGTAATATTTCTTTCGTGAATATTCGCTCTCAAAGATGTCCACCAGCATGAGATAGAGGTGAATTCCCTCCAGACACATCCAAGCAAAAGAGGACAAGAAGAAATAGTGCAAGATCCCAGCGATGATCGCACAACCAATCTGTGAGACACACAAATGTCAGACAGCATGATAAACAAAAACACTAAACTGTACACTGCAATAACATTCACAAGGAGTGGAAGTGATGATGTAGTGCTTGTTTCCCTTTAACAGTAGTTACAGGAATTGAAGGCGAGATTCCATCAACCTGTTTAATATTTGAGCCTTTCAGAATAAAAGTCGTCCAACTCCACCTTTGTCATTTTTGATGGGAAGCCTATATGTGAAATCCTGCGAGGTGCGGTAGTGGGCTAATGGATGTTTAGTTCCATTCCATGTAGAAGAAATACATGGAGGGCTGATTTTATTTTTAGCGGAGCACCCGCGTGGCGTACCATTGATAAGGAAAAACCCTGGGTTTACTCTGAGGCACGATGTCCACGATCTCCACGATTTGAGAGGATCATGATGAGCATGGGGGAACATGGTGGATCCATGATGATCGTGGCGATTATTACGATGTATTACAATTTGACGCTAACCGTGATATAATGTGGGAAGCATAGTAAAGCGCAGTAGAGCTTAACACTAACCGACCTTAACAGAGCATAACAGACGCTGATGTGCCATCGTAGGGGATCTTGATGAACTTGGAAACACGATTCCTATAAGTTTCATCTCTTGGATGCACCCTGCCTCCTTTTCATACCCCACTCCAAGCGTGCTCCTAAATGGTGTAGCTCCATGCTTTTTTGATTCGCTAAGATCGTGGACATCGTGCCCCAGTGCAAATCCAGGGTAATCATTGAGTCGCTTTTGGAACGTCAATCACGTCGGGTCACGTGATGTGATGTCATCGTTAATGATGTGAAATAAACAAACAACTAATGATATTGTTGTGTTATTGAAATGTTCTCTAAAGCTACGGTTTCTAAATGGTGTACTTTACATGTCGAGATTAAGATTGTGTGTTTGGTCTCCTTATTTTTATTCCCTTCTTTTAACAAGTTATTAAAATGGATTCATCTTGATATACGTAGGATACGTGTACGGGGTTTGAGAGTTACCACCAAAGACTTGTCAAGTAAGGGAAATCATATAGGAGTGCCTAAATCTATAAATCTATAAATTATTTATTTTTGCCCTTGCATGGGTTTCCGCCGGGTACTCTGGTTTTGTCCAGACATGCATGTTAGGCTAATAGGCTGCTACAAAATGACCCTAGGTGTGAGTGTGAATGGTTGTGTGTGTGTGTGTGTGTGTGTGTGTGTGTGTGATTGTCTGGCAAGCTGTTCAGGGTGTATCCCCGCCTTCGCCCAGTGGCGGGTGGGATAGGTTCCAGCCTCCCCTCGACCCTAATAGGATGAAGCAGTTCCGCGAATGAGTGAGTAAAAAACTGCATTGAATCAAGTTTAATGTGTACAAATAATAATTTAATTACCTTCAACCATTTTATTTTCATCAACCTTTGAAATGTTTTTGGGTCACCCTGTATTTCTAAACAACCATCCTATTGAGGAACACCTCTACATTAAAGACAGATGTACTTGTGTGACAAAGCGACATATGTTTTTTACGCAACTGGCTGGATTTTTGTATCAGTTTATCAGTGAAAAGAATCCATTCAAATAATCAGAGCATCGGCTGTGCAAACATCATCTCACTACTGCAGGCACAGCAGAGTCTCTCATTCTTTCTGTGTCTCAAATCCCAGCGCTGTTTGGCAAGGACAACAAAAAAAATGATAAAGATAGCAAATTTGTCAGAGAAATATCTGGGATTTCAATGTCTGGGGATTTTCAATCTCTTCAGGTGCGGAGCTAACACCTCTACCAACTCCTCAAACAAACCCAGTGACATCCTGAAGTAGGTCTGAAAGCAGCTGTGATGGAGTATCAACTTCTAAACCAAGCAATGAAACTTCCCGTGTTCTCGTCTACGTCTCGGGAGAAAACGTACCAAAATGTTTTTTTTTTCTGTCAGAACAAGCACCAGCTCATCATCACCTGTCGAATCCATCATCACGCGATTATTTTTGTGGAACGCTCGTATAATCATGTTGCGTTTAATGTGTCTGGGATTTTTCTGCACTTCCACATTATTTGTTTGTGGGTAAAACTCTGAAAAGGGGCAGTAGTGGCTCAGTGGTTAAGGCTCTGGGATACTAATCCGCAGGCCAGTGGTTCAAGCCCCACCACCACCAGGCTGCAACTGTTTGAGTAAGGCCCTTTAACCATAAATGCTTAATACAGTGTTGTCCAAATGTTGTAAATGTGAATCACACATGGACCCATTCCTTCATTCGCCAAACCGCTTAATCCTATTAGGGTCAAGGGGAGCCTGGAGCCTATCTCAGCCGACTCTGGATGAAGGCGGGGGTACACTGAACAGTTTGCAAGTCCATTTCAGGGCCAACACACACACACAAAACAATTCACACTCAAATACACCTAAGGGCTCTTTGGAAAAACCAAACTGCCTAATGTGCAAGTCTTTGGACTGTGGGAGGAAACCAGAGTACCCGATGAAACCCAGGCAAGCAAAGGGATGAACATGCATACTCAACCCAGGACCTCCTTGCTGTTAGGTGGACGTGCTAACAACCACGCCTCCTTGCCGCCCCATATGGACCCATAAACGGCAATATTTTTTCGGAACAGTGGAAGTCTTTTAAACCAAATCCCTGTAAAGTGTGTTTTGCTTTCTTATGAAATTAAATAAATGACTATAAAGATATACATCTTGCTGCTTTCTCACACTGCCGAAGACTACAACGGGAAAATTATATTGTTTAAATTTTCTCTCGGAGGAAGAGACGTCCTGGTTCGACATGGTGCATGACAGAAATATCCGGATCACGGGATCAATGGTTCACCCCCTGAGCCTACCCTGAGTTCTGTCACACTGCGGCCAATTAGGAACAGGAGCTCAGCGATGAACAGGTTAATGCAAAGGTTCTTGTGGATGGTGTTCCTGTCACTCTGCAGGCCGCGGAAGAAGCAGAATGTGAAGATGCACATGGCCAAGCAGACGAGCGAGACCACAATGCCCACGCGAGTGATGACCGTCAGCAGCAGCTTGTGCTCTCTGTCTGGGCCCTGGAGAACGACAGGATGGAGGGAGAGGACATATAGGGAGGAGAGATGAATATAATGTTTTGCCAAGGCAATGAGAGATCATGTGTGTCGCAACCATCTGTTCGAGCTTCCGAAGAGATACAAACACAGCCTGTACTGTAGATATATATTCAACAAATAGGAGGGAGAGGGTTACTGGACCATCGATTGCTTCCGATCGCATCTTACCAGCATTTCCTGGTGAGCCATAAGGACGCCGAAATTTGTTAGATGGTTGCACGAGCAGGTTGTGTGGGTTTTGTTGGACTTAACGAGACTGCAGCCTTGTGTGGACCAGTATCCCATCATGCTCCTTTCTGAGTAGTTCCAAAAGGAGCAGTTTGAGTTGAAATAGTGCTGGATCTGTTAAAAATAGATAAATAAATAAATGAATAAGTGGCAGTATTTTTTTTCATGCTGTTGTATCTAAATTTATCTAAAATAAAAGTGGCAATTCTTATCCTTAAAAAAATAATAATAATAAAAAAAAGAAACGAATAAATAAATAAATAAATAAAGACGACAGAAAATAAAAACTCCGTGTGTAGTGCCATTGTGAAACAAGTGAGAAATTGAGCATGGGACCATTGATTATATGAGCCTCTAATAGAGAGTATAATGGTTTTAAGGCATGTCTGTGAAAATCACACAATTACTTTGATAGAGAGGAAAAATCAAGCGGAGGCTTCCTTTGGGAGCACTTCTGACCACTTTAAAAGACAAATGATAATTGGTCTTCTGGTAATTTCATCCCACATTGTCTGGCTAATCTGGGAGTTAATTTTCCAATCGAAAGAAGGAAAAAAAAGGAAATTGTATCATTTACATCCTAATGTCGACAAACAAATTAGTATTCATTAGGAATTTCGTCAAGACCCCCTAATAACCAACAGTTCATTCTTAGTTAATTTCATGTTCAATGGCTTTAACAAACTCCTGTCTGACCTTGTGGGGTATTTAAATACAAGGTGAAGTTTACAATCTCCTTCTTGTTTCTGCCCGCCTCGCTACTGCTCCTGCACTTAAGACTTGTGTGCTTGTTAAGCTGTGGGACTCACATCAATGTGCTCCAGGGTAAAAATCACTGGCTCGGTTATATAGACTCGACTGGATTCCTTGTTGATGGAGGCGGCAATGACGTCTGAGTTTACGGCCACGGTGAGGTTGTGGCTATTCACCTCACTTCCCAGTTTGATCGTTGCATTCTCGGTGCTCAGGAACTGGCCCAGGTTTTTGTACAGAGCAAACACCAACTTGGCAACACCTGCAAAAAAACAAAAAACAAACAAACAAACAAAAAACATGAAAATGGTTAGGCACTGACTTGAAAATAAATGAAATAAAATATGAAAATAAAACTCAGAGGTACTTGACGCAATGCGTCGCTTGGTATGCCTCAGCTGCAAACCTTTCTAGCGTGTGCTTAAATTGTGGCCATAACCTTTGACCTATGTCCTTAAAACCTGTACCAGTTCATGGGCATTTAGTAATGAGTAACTGGTGAAAGTTTGGTCAAAATACATGTTGGCGTTCAGCCAGCAAAATGTGCACAAGATTTTTATACAATGACCTAATCTACCCGTGACCTTTGACCCATGTCCCTAAAACCTCTAGCATTCTATGGGACTTTAGCAATGAGCAACTGGTGAAAGTTTGGCCAAATCCATGCTGGCGTTCAGATTTTTCTAAGACGACCTCATGTAACCATGACCTTTGACCTATGTCCTTCAAAACTTAACCAGTGCATGTTAAACCAATGTTAAACAATTGGTCAAATTTTGTCAAAATGTGTCCAGAAATACAGCCTGCAGAGTGACCAAAAGCTTTTTCTAAGATGACCTCAAGTGCCCTTGACCTTTAACCAATAACCTCAGAACCTGAACCAGTTCATGGACCTTTAGTAGTAAGTAATTGATCAAAGTTTGGTCAAAATCTGCTGAGGGATTCTGAACATAGAGTGCCCACAAAGAAGTTTGGACTCACGCACGCTCCAACAGGACAAACACATAACACCTAAACATAGCACCACCACAGTGGATGAAGGCATGATAAGGTTTCTTCAGTATATGCAGTTGTGTGCAGTGAAGATTATACACCTCCACTTTTGTCTAAAAGGGCTCCTAATAAAAAGAAGTAAAAAATTACTTCTCTATAATTTTTTGGTGAACATGTATTGAACGATGCTATTGTGGGCAACGAGAACCAAAAAAATAATTCCGACAAGAATATTGAGGTAAAATTATGGCTAATAAACAAAAACACTGATTTTTTGAGAAAAATTGAAAGGTGTCACAACTTGTATTTTTTTGACTTTTGCAAAACATGAATGAACTTCAAACTATACGGAACGGTTAAGTGAGTGAAGAAATTTAAAAAATTACAGTACACTTATACTACTTAACAAAATGAAGATAAATCAGAAACCAAGTACTATTCAAGTATTTATTTCATGTGATATTGGATCATATTGATGAGAATAAATAAACAAACAGCACTATATAGTAATAACAAAAATTACAGTCTCTTTTTTGAGAAAAAAAAAAATCTATATTTATTGTGGTCTTCCTTTACTTTGATTACAGCATTTAAACCTTTCAGACATAGTGTTCACATATTTTTTTAATTTCTTCACTCTCTAAACCGTTCCATATGGATTGAAGTTCATTCATGCTACGCAAAAGTAAAAAAAAAAAAATTTTTTTTTCTGAAAAATTGGTATTTTCAGTGTTTTTGTATATTAGCCATATTTTTACCTCAATATATTTGTCGGAATGATTTTTTTGGTTCTCATTGCCTACAATAGCATCGCTCAATACAATTTCCCCATATATATATATATATTTTTTAATTATTTTTATTTTTTTTTACTTATGTGCCTGTGTAGTATATAATACAACAGTTATGTGCCTTGGGCTTGTCGGATGTTAATAAAAGGTCTGTTTGTTGTTAATATGATGGTTAATTATTTAGTGGTTAAAGCTTGCTATAATATCGAATTTTTTGCCCTCCCTCCTTATTTTCAGTATCGCAGCATGTATCCTCTATGTATGCTGTATCTTTAGTGTTATGTCTAGACTGTTCTATCGTTTTCATTGTACTGTTGCATTTTTTAACACCTGACTGCACTAAAGAGACTGGTGAGAAAAGACATTTTTTTGCTATGCTATCTGATACAATGATGATAAAGTTGAATTGAATTGAACTGATGCCTTGAAATTCTGACCTGTTCTGACCTGTGTAGGCGACCAGGATCAGGCTCTACAACATTCACAGTGACTCTTGGGCTTGTTTCCAAACCACATTTCACTGTACTAAACAGTGCGGCAAAAAATAGTATACGGAATATGTAATAGTGGTTGTTTATTATTTGTCCAACAGTGCCAACATTGCTAGCAAGAAAATCCTATTAAGAAAAAAGAAAGAGAGTAAAAATATGTAAAGGAAAAATTGCTGGTTGTAATCACTACTTAATAGCTGTTGACGTTTTCTGTTCTTCTTTCAGTACCGGGCACTGTATTGAAATATTACTCCATGCTAATCATGTAGGGTAAATATAAGTACAGTTACAAAAATACCAGAGTATTTCTTTAAATACACCTCCCAAACTGACCTTCCTACTCTCCTGTTTTTGCGTGTGTGCCAATCCCTTGCCTATATAAAGCCCTGTGGTTAAAAGCACCTGATTAATGAATAAATAAAAAGCATTGATACGTGCTTACTTAAAGTAAATGCTTAGCCAGGCTACTGGGAGTTTGAAAGACAGAAAATCATTAAAGTGCACGATGTGTCAGCACAGATCTACGCAATACTTGCAGGAGAAATGGCTGGCATGGTTTCCATGTTTTTGACTGATTCCTTGCTCTTATCTACACAATGGCCTGGTTTATCCAACTAACAGTTGTGTGAAAGAGATGAGTGTAACTGACAAAGCTCTGATAAAGGAATACTAGAGTAAGTGGCTCAGTGGTCATGTTCAAACTTTCCACAGTGTAATATTTAGAATTACCAGAAGACTAATGTAAAAAAACAAACAAACAAAAAAAAAAAGTCATGCACTTTACTATTTTGTTGCCCCACTTTTAGCTTTGATTATGGCATGCATTCATTATGGCATTGTTTCAGTAAACGTATGCAATGTCACAACTTTTATTTCAGTCTGTATTAATTCTCCACTCCACTGAGATATTGTGTTAAGGAAGGGAGAGTTGAACTACCGTGTAAAATCTTACCCAGCACATCTCAAACACTTCCACTGGAGTTAAGGTCAAGCCTCTGTGGTGGCAAACAATTCATCATGCTCCCTGAATCACCATTTCACTATTTAAGCCTGAATTTATATTCATGCCATTATTGAAGTAATAATACATTGCTGGGATAACCTGGTCATTCCGTACATTCAGTTCGTCAGCTGACTTCATTTTATTTTTTATTCCATTTTATTTATCTTTTTCCATTGTTCCAGAGTCCGATCTTTATACTCGTTAGCAAACTGAAACCTTTTATTCTGATTAATAGCGAGTGGTTTTCTTATGGCCACATAACTATTTACTCCCAAACATGTTTATGATTGAGTCTCACCAAACATTTACATGGTCTATGATCATGGTCAATCAGTATTTTTTTAATGTATATATAATGCATGTAGTTGATGGCTCAGCACAATCATGCGAGGCTTGAATAATGCGTTAGTCAGTTCCTAATCCAATTTTAGGAATTTCAGCAATCTCCTTAATTGTTTTATTTGCTTGGTGCTGGCCAATTAATTGACCCTTCTGAAATGCAGTGACATCTTTCACACGACTGCCAGATACAGCTTCCAACGTTTGTTTAAAAAATTAGAAGGTACTCACTGTATCCGTTAAGGTTATATAACATGTTGTCAGATGAAATATGTTAATCACTGCAGTAATTATCCAAACAAAGATCAAAATTTGGAACCAAAATTTCACATTCACTTTCCCAAGAGAGCACAGCAATGCGTGAAGGGAGAGTGTGCATGAGAGTTGGATACCAAGTGTCCCATAGAGAGAGAGAGAGAGAGAGAGAGAGAGAGAGAGAGAGAGAGAGAGAGAGAGAGAAAATTTCATTTTAACTAAACTTTTATACATTCAGACCTAAAAAGCAGCATTCAATCAGCAACAAAAAAAGCAAACCCCACAAAAGGAAAAAGACAAAACCAGCACAGAACAAAAAGCAATGTAACATACGCCCCCCCCAAAAAAACAAACAAACAAAAAAAAAAAACCCACAACAACACATTTATAAAGCTATCTAAATCTTTTATTCCTGAGACTTTTATAGCTCTCATCAGTCTTAAGGAAACAGTCATAGCATTTCTGTTAGAGAGAGAGAGAGAGAGAGAGAGAGAGAGAGAGAGAGAATTTTTAATTTCTTTTTTATTTTTATAAACTAGATCTGCCCTGTATAACAGTATCTATACAGCTGTCTAGACAGTGGCCATCTATCTATTCATGGTATTAAAGGTGTTGGTTATGTTACTTGAATTTAGAATTCTGTTGTGTTCTTTTCTTATCTCTCCCCTTGTTGCTTGCTGTCATCTTGACAGTAAAGGACCTCACACAGAATCTCTGCAACAGAAGCTTTCTCTAGAAACACACACACACACACACACACACACACACACACACACACACACACACACAGAGGGAACAATTCATAAACTAACATTCTTTTCCTGGAGACTTACCATAACCATAATTATTACTTGCCCAGCCATCACCCTTAACACAACCCTAATCCATACCCTTCCCTTAACCCTTTACACTGACCTGGAAGCTTGCAATTTGTCTCCATGAGTATGAGTAAGACAAGTCCCCATAATGTGACTATGTAAACAGATTTAGGTCCCCTCAACAATAAATGAATACCTAGACCACACACACACACACACACACACACACAAAACCAAAATGTAAGGTACTTACAAGTGCAGAATGTTCCACTACTCACTTACTTACTCATTTGCCGAACTGCTTAATCCTTCTAGGGCTACAAGGAGGCTGGATCCTATCTCAGCCAAGACTGGGCGAAAGTGGGGTACACCCTGAACAGCTCGCCAGACCATCCCTGGGCATCAAATACACAACCATTCACACTCACTCACACCATGCCACCTATAATGTTCAGTAAGGATTTTTTTTTTATGTACATTGCAGACAGTTTTTGTGTAGTTTATACTAAAACTTTGAATTATTTAAAAACAAACCATTACGGACCGCAGTTTACTTACATTTCCAGGTAGTATATACTAAAATGCGGAATGGGTTTAAGACGTCATTAGCTACTCAGTGCACATTAGCTCGGAGTGTGTGTGGCTCACCTGACCTTCCTTTATTATGGTAAAATATGTAAAAAAAAAAAAAAACTATAAAAATGTAATTTTAGTTTGCTTTTCTTTATGTTTAGTACATACTGAAATTGTAATTGAGTTGAGAGGTTGTCTCTAGGGTTATGTCAACACTGTTCTGTTTCTTATGTTGTACTGATGTGTTTCCACTGTTTGGTTGCACAGACAAGAGCAGTGAAAGAAGCGTTGTGTTACGATGTAAGGTATAATGAAAATAAACTTCCTCTTCTGGATTTCAGTTCTGACCTGACCGGGTGAGCAAATCAGATTCTACACTGTATACAGTTGGGGGACTCTTGGGCTTTGTTCAAAACCACAAATTACTGTGACAACATGGCATGATGATGACAAGTGATGGTGTGTTGGAGTTTTTTTCTAAACAGTAAAAAAAAACTGTAAATAAAAAGGCAGTTGTTAGCACTATTTAATAAGCGCTGACTCATCTATTTTTGTTAACCAAATCTTTGAGTCTCTATATTTGGGAGATTGCAAGTTTGAATCCAAACCATGGCAAAGCAACCCATGGCCAGGAGTCCAAAAGAGCAAAATTGGCCTGGGATGGCATACTCTCACTTGGTAAGTGTTGTATGATTAGAGAAATCTAGATGGTGGGTGAGAACTGGAAAATGAACAAAATATTATTTCACTTGAGTACATTCCAGAAGATAAACAGCCACGTAATGATAAACTACTTGAATTGACTGACTGTAAAGCCATCCGACAGCTCGCAAGGTGAGTGCTGTTAGAACTCAGTTAGGAAAAGAGTAGATGGCAAAACTCCATCCTGGCAGACAACTTAGACTTAAAGTCCCAATTTTATGCATAATCCATTGTTTTCAGATGAGCTTGGAATTAAATATGTGGTGAAATTGTTTGACTGGTACGTCTTGTCCTGTGTCCTGATTGGTTGAGACTGGTTTTGAAGAAGTACGAAGTACGGTGATTAAAAGAGACTAAAACAGCTGTGCACAATATTCATACTATTAAAAAAAAAATTCTAATAGAACTCATTTGTGCTTGTGAAGTTGGATCCCAGATGCCCACAGCACTGCCTGCACGCCAAGGAAAATATTAAACTAGCCTAAAGTAGCTCTGTGGAATGTAATGTAACCACTTCAGCAATAAATCTGTCATAGCGAATTTCATTAACAGCTTTGAAGTTGATGTGCGAAGTGAGATTAATGTCTGTATTTATGGTCCATTTTATTGCCTCTGAAAAGTAATCATTTTTGGCTTCCACTGTGGCTTCCTTATTTCTCAGGTCTAAACATGTTCTTTGCCGATCATTACTTATCATGTGCGAGTCACTAACTATACCCAAGTTGCCCTGACATTTCCTCACTTGTCTCAGCCAGTATTTTTACCCAGCAGTCTGTGTGCCTTATTGGCTCATTAGCAGGTGTTTGGTGATGGATTGCAGCCCTCGCTACAGCCTGTTTGCTCTCCTGGGGGGAAGCTTATAATTTGTTGCAAAACCAATGTTTAATGGCTCCTAATTAAAATTACCCAAATAAATAAATAAATAATAAAACAGAATGTGCTGCTATATCAGAAGTCATTAAAACTAGTGTCTCTACATGCTTTCTGTGATTGTGTATTGTGTATAGGAAGCTCATTAAAGGAAGTGGAAAGACTCAATAAATCAGTACAATTAGCATTTCCTTCTCTAACCCTTGACTGAGGTCTTGATCTTTCTATCGCTCCTTCATTTTAGAGGCACTCTGGGTTTCCAGAAGGGATCTAGATAAGTTTGTTCAAGTGAAGTTTAAAAAGCCCCTGTGAAATATTAAAGTATAGCTGTATATAATAATAATAATAATAATAATAATAATAATAATAATAATAATAGGTTCTTTTGGATTCAGTACAGTGAATTAAATAATGTCTTTCGAGTTCTTTTTCAATTTAGGTTAATGTTAGATTCTTGTTGCAGGTTATTTTTATGGCCTTTTTGGACACATCATATGAATAATTTTAAAACCTATTAAAATATACACTAATGGCCACGTGAGTTTTTTTCATTCTTTCATAAATGTTGTATACTGTAATACTATTGTGCATTAATGAATTGGTCAAATTTTTCTCAGAGCTTATTTTATGACTTTGGAAGGAACTATTTAATACTAGATTAGACCATTAGTCTGTTTTTGTGTTGGTTATCAATTAAACAGGTATTATGCTGCTTTTTCGTATTCAAACCTTGCAATTTTTTTTCCAGTCTAGTTGCTCTTCCTCTCATCAACTTTATGCTGATCTCTAACCTTGTTGGAGAAACAGGACTGCTACCATAGCCAAAAGCAAGTGTACAGAGTTGAACAATCATTATATTATCTGTTTAAATGAATCAGCTACAAATGATAAGTATCAATGTAGCACAATAGTCAAATTAGGTAAGCTTTATTGATAGAGCACAATTAGAACAATAGCCAAAGTTGAGCCAAAGAGCACTTTCAGCACCACACACAATTACACAGGGAGAATTATACTGGGAGACCTAATACAGAGAGAAAGATAATTCCAACGTGTGTGGTAACAACTGGTACAGCCATGTTACCTCTCAACTTCATCCGTGATCTTGGAAATATAAGAGGTAGTTGGATGGATGAGACTAAATGTCCTCGGTACAGGGAGGGAATGGAGGTGCTCACATATGCCGTGTATTATGGAATGAGACAGTGCACGGCTTTAAAAGCAAACAGCATGATTTTAAACTTGATGTGGAATCTTCATAACCAGTTTTATATTACAACATTTACATCAGTGGAATACTTGATGCTTTTCAGCGGAAACCGAATCCATCCAACTCTAATGCATTGTTATGCTGATAGAATTTAACAAAATGGATGCTACATGTATTTCAATGGAAGAGCAACTGCATTTGTCACACACGTGCCAGCAGATGGATGTATACCACAAAATCTCCCCGCTATCACTCACTGCTCGCTAGTTAAGAAAAGTCAGATTAAGATTATTCGACACTTTGACCAGCTAGACTCCTCATATATATACGTTTAAACAATGTGACTAAGTCAGTGAATGAAAAAGCCTCTTATTGGTCTGCCCGTTAAGCAGTCTGGCCAATAACGTTCACTGAATTTACTCATTTCAATTGTGTACATCAGTTCAACAAGAATGAATTGCGGTCACTGGGGTAGTAATGCAGCAACGTTTATCTCGGCACCATCCTATGACGCATGGTTTAATCATGAGTGTTAAATACTATCCATCAGCACTAGCATCCTCAAAAGATTTTTTCTCTTGACCAGATATATAGAGAATTATTCATGCCATTCCCATCTAGTAAGGTAAAATACCTAGAGTGGAATTAACACGCAGAGAGTTCATTTGAATCCAAATTAAGAGCGGCAGAGTGGTGTAGTGGTTAGCATGCCTCACAGCAAGAAGGTCCTGGGTTCAAGTCCCGGGCTCTGTCGTTTCCATGTGAAGTTTGCATGTTCTCCCTGTGCTTGTGTGAGTTTCTCCCACAGTCCAAAGACATGCAGATTAGGCAAATTCGCCGAATCAGATTGCTCCTAGTTATGAGTGTGAATGTTTATGTGTGTATTCTGTGTGGTCTGGCCAGCTACTGTACCCTGCCTTCACCCAGTGTCCATGTTTCTGTATGGAGTTTTCATGTTCTCCCCGAGCTTATGTGGGTTTCTTCAGGGTATACCGGTTTTCCTTCCACAGTCTAAAGACATGCGGATTAGGCAAATTAGCTATTCCAAATTGCCCACAGGTGTGAATCTGAGTGTCAATGGTTGTGTGTGCAATGGTTTGAAGAGCTGTTCACGGTGTGAACCTAATGAACGAGTGAGTGAGTACTATGCTATTTATTTATTTATTTAGTTATAAGGGGGGTGGGGGGGGGGGGGATTGCGCTATCATGTTGGCATCATCTTGTATTGCGGCAACATTTTATTATTATTATTATTATTATTATTATTATTAGCTAGTAGTTGTAGTTGTGATAGTGGTAGTAGTAGTAGTGGTAATAGTAGTGATAGTGTTAGCAATAATGGTAGTGGCAGTAGTAGTAATGTTGGCGGTGGTACTAGTAGTGGTAGTAGTTGTAGTGGTGGTAGTGTTAGAAGTAGTAGGGGTAGTGGTAGTTGTGGTAGTGGTAGTAGTAGTAGTGGTAGTGTTAGAAGTAGTAGGGGTAGCGGTAGTAGTAGTGGTATTGGTAGTAGTAGTAGTAGTTGTTGTAGTAGTAGTAGTAGTCTAAACAGAAGCACAGATCATTTGGAAAAAATTGCATCATCGTGGCATCATCTTGTACTGCGGCAACATTTTGTTGTTATTAATATTATTATTAGTAGTAGTAGCAGTAGTTGTAGTTTTAGTAGTGGTAGTAGTAATGGTAGTGGTGGTGGTGGTAGTAGTAGTAGTAGTAGTGGTAGCAGTAGTAGTAGTAGTGGTGGTGGTAGTAGTAGTGGTAGTACTACTAGTAGTAGTAGTAGTTGTAGTAGTAGCAGTGGTAGTGTTAGAAGTGGTAGTAGTAGTGGTAGTGGTGGTAGTTTTAAACAAAGGCACTGATCATTTGGCTAGGCAACCATAAAAAAACACAAGCAAATATGCATAAATGGTTTAAAGGAACAGAATATTCCTCGTTGCGGTGCAGGCTGTATTCATTTTAAAACAAATATAGCAACTCAGTGAAAGATTTCACATTTTGGGTTGCAATTTCATGAGTCACTGGTCAGAGGTTAGAACCACTGATCTATGGTGTGGTCCAGATAATGACGACAGTGATTATAAGCACCACTGCACACTGGATTCCTAATCAATATCAGTTTCAACTAGAAATTTGCTAAACACCCTGTGGTTGTCCGCATACATGCAAAAAAAAAATAAATAAAAAAAAAAACCTTCCATGACAAAATCAAGGTGCAGAAAGACTCCACGCTGTCTGATGTCGACACAGACTGGGAGTGATTTCCCTCAGGTAAACTTTACCAAGCCACTTCAGGCGTGCTCCACAAGATCAACAGTAATCACTCTTCCTTCCTCTCTCTCTCTCTCTCTCTCTCTCTCTCTCCCTCTCCTTCTTCTCTCCATCTTCTGCAGCTCTGTCTGACCCATGGGGAATGAAGCGATGGATGAGTGGATATCAGGCAGGGGAATGGGTTGTTTAAATTTTAACCGTTCCATCTAATGCACTCCTTCTTTGCTTTTAGACTCCTATATGTCCCACAAACCTCTTTATTTCTATCTCCAGCTCTCTTTATGCCTCTTCTTTGTTTTTTTCTTCTTACTGACAGTTGCAGCTTCTCAGCCTCAAGAGTTTTAGCATCATTCTGTCCACCTACCTCTTTAATGTGACTATTTGTCTTCTAGTCTCTTTGCTATCTTTTACAGCTTTGTTGTTCTTTCCCATTGGACATTAATATGTAAACAGGGATAAAAACAGCCATGAAAGCAATCCGTTTCATACACAGACATTAGACAAGTGCTCTATTAGCTGTAATACAATATGAGTGTTCTGTGTTTTCCTCAATGGGTGATAAATATTGGACACTATCCTACCATAAAAAAGACCCATAAAATGCTTCAGTTCCTAATGGGGTCTTGTACAAAGTGTGCCAACAGACATAACTGAACATCATAAATGATTACTATCTGTTGATCTTAAAAAAAGCATCTGTCATTTGATAAAATTAAATTCCTGAGTACCTCTAGTGGTAGTTGCATTAAGTTTGTAATTTAGATATGTAGCCAGTGATCATAATTATTCAGAATGGACTGATGACTACGAACAGGGGACTTTTTCCCAAGAAAGCTTGCCAGAAAGATTTACGGGACGTCAAGTTGTGGCTATAGGTATGCATCGGGACATGGATCCTGTAAGTCTGTCAGTCTTGTACACCCGAGCCTACTGGCTCATCAGGCCGTTGCTTATCCCCGGTTTCTGTAGCATGAAGCGACTAGGAGTTCAACTTCTCCTGGATGGGACGCTAGTCCATCGCAGGTTACCTTCCCAGTATTTTTACTGGTACCCATTTATACTGCTGGGTGGACAGAGGCACACTTGTGGTTGAGACCTTGCCCAGGGGTCTTAGCACGGTGGGTCCAACGGGGATTCGAACCCATGATCTCCCGATCGTGAGCCCGGCACCCTAACCGCTACGCCAAAAAAAAAAAAAAAAAGGATGGAACATGTTCAAGCAGTCTCACGGCATTAAGATTCCAGGATTGAGCATGGAAGATGAGACCTTTCAATGTGCAGTTTTCATTGATCACTCAGTGCCTCTATGGGGGTTCCTCCAGGTTCTCTGGTTTTCTTTTTACAGTCTAAGGCTATGTATATGAGGTCAATTATTCATTCAATCATTCATTTGCTGATCCGCTTTATCCGACTAGGGTATGCAGGGAGGCTGGAGCTTATCTCAGCCGAGTCTAGGCTAAGGCAGGGTACATCCTGAACAGCTCCCTAGTCCATTGCAGGGCTAACACTCACTCCAATTTGGAACAGCCAATTAGCCTAATGTGCATGTCTTTGGACTGTGGGAGGAAATCTGAGTACCTGGAGGTAACGCTTGCACAGGGAGAACATGCAAACTCCACACACAGAAAGACCTTTGCCGAGCCCAGGACTTGAACCCAGGACCTTCTTGCTGTGAAGAGGACGTGCTAAACCATCGTGCCACTTAGGTCAATAAGATATTTTAAATTGTTCACAGGTGTGAATGTGAGTCTCTGTCTCTGTGTTAGGCCACTGATGGATAGGTGTCCTGTGTTGCTTGACGTCAGGCTTCACTTCCCTGCAACCCTGATAAATAACAGTGGAGATAATAGATTGATGGATTTATGGATGAACATTTTGCAGTTATGTTATGCATTTACTCTCACTTACTGCTTGAGAAGAGTCATTATATAGGTAATGTCTGGTAATGAAGCATGGTGTTTGCACTGTGACTATGTGTTGTGCTTGAAATATATAAGACTTTTGTGTTGCAGGGTACTGTATTTGAACCCAGTTATCTCATTTGCATTCTGGAAACTGGCATCTGTTCACTAATTAATTTTCCTAGTAATAATCTTCTAACAACAACCAGTACCTCTATTCATGTGTTACATGAACAGGCATGCTTCGTAAAAGATTAGCTTGCCACATATCTTCAGACGTTTTTATGTGCCATAGAAAAATATCTAACAACCACAATTGGAATGTACTTTGTTTAAGAAAGCATCTGATACAAGTAATGGAAAAGACAATATAAGCAGTAAGGCAGTGAAGGCTAGACACATAGTTAGATGTGTTGGTGGCCCTGCAGAGCCACCAAAACCTAAAATGTAGTTGACCAAGTTGGGCCACCAGCTCCGGAATTTTGTGGACACGGTTGGTCAATATTGGTATTGGTATGAGCTGGTTCCCTGTCCACTCACAAGCTGTCACAGCATCAGTCACATACACAGTGGCACTCTGTTTACTAATGTGAAACAAAAATTGGGGAGCAGTTGTGATTCGGGAACAAAGTTGTGAATGTGGGAACTTTACGGCTTTTTACCAAAAGCACGGGTTACTAAGTTGAGATCATTCACTGTCATAAATATCACTGATTTTCACGACCTGAGTTCAGAATTTGTGATCATGGAAAACACTGCCATTTGAATGTTTTTAACAACTTGAGCCGTGGGGAATACGATTTCACGAGTTCCATATGTACAGAGCATATGTTCAGAAATGAGTATGGCAGATGACACATAAGATTCACTTATCTTAAATGGTTATATGTGGTTATACCAAAAATGCTCATTAGATTAAGAATGTACTGCATCAAATTATAAATGAAATTCATATCTTACATGCCCTACTGAAATGTATGGACTTGCACAGCATCGGATACGAGATACCATCAGGCCACCAGCTCACTGAAAATGTGGTGGCCCAAATCTGGTCTTCATTGATTTTTTTTTTTGGTGGTCCCATTTGAAGATTTATTGGTCTTGGGCCAGCAGGCAAGTGGTTATATTGAGCCCTGCAGTGGTCACCAAGCTGTAGGTTCCTGCAGGTTTTATCGCCAAACAAAATCTAGCACACCTCTTTTTGCTGATGAACTTCAATCACCTTAACCTTGCACGAGCACTGAACACATAAAACCACACCTTAGTCAACTGCAGCATGCACTTACCAGAGTGAAGTACCTATGTGAACTTCTTTAGGTCCCACAGAAATCACGCAGTGCCACCCGATATTAGTCCACCTTCCATGCATGATAAAGGTCACTGTGCACGTCTTTTGGTTTTTCCTTATAGTAAGATACTCAGTTAATGAATTAAAAATATTGTCGATGTGGACGTGTCAGGGCATCCAACAATTTTTATTTTTTTATTTCATGACCCATTGCCTTTAAGTCAATGATTAGACCGATCAGGAGGGCATGGTTGGGATTGGAGGCAAAGACTTCAGGGAGATCGATCTCCAGGAACAGGGATAGTGACTGCAGGAGAGTTTCTTTTTGTTTGAAGTAAATAGTAAAAAAAAAATCACGTGAACAGCCTACCTAATTTGCTTGTCCTACGGGCAGCTGTGAATGGAAAAAAAAGTGATATCCAGGATTCATAATCTGCTTGTCCCTGGCACCCAGGCTAATGATTACAACTTGATAATGACTTGGACTAAAATAGAGCTTAAGGAGTGGAAATGTCTTTATAAACTTCATGGAGCCGACTAAAGTCAAACAAGTTACACAAGACTTAATGCACCAGCCATTTGAACCCTCAAAGTAAGTAAAACCTCAAAACAGGATGTGCTACATTTGCAACTAGATGGACAGATATGTTAATGCACAATCTGGGCTGCACAGGCAATCCGAGAATGCGCACTTGGTTCTTACATTAGGGGAGAGATGCTATGGAGAGATACTTATGATGTCACACACTAACAGGCCAAAAAAGAGGATACATAAACAGGGGTTGTATGGCTGAACGCTGTTGTACCATTGCATCGGCATGTTACGGCCGCAATTCAGACACAGAAATGGAACCAAAGAATTCAAAGAGAGCTCTCCGCATTCTGGAATCGTTTCCATGACTCCCCACAATTGACAGCAGATTGAAGGGTTTGGTGGGAAAATGGGGCGTTTGTGTGTCGCACTGAATGTAGTAATGATTGCAGTTAAAGAGTATGGGCGAGGGGGGAGGGGCCATGGTGAGCATCCAGCTCAAGAGAGCCCCCATTAGGTGAAAGCTGAATAGACTTAAAATCAGGAGATATTCTTCTACAGCACTTTCATGAAAAATAAATTGAAATCAAAAAGGAACATTGTTACATCTTAGGGAATCTTATCAGGGCTCAACACATTTGATTTCATACTGAGCACAGAAATCTAAACACAGTGCCCACCTCGAAGCATCTTCTCAATGTTTACTATCACCTTGAATTTGTGAAGAAAATTACAAAACAATAATATTAACCTATATAACAATATACAGTCACAGCTCCATAGTCCCCACGACCCTGATAGGAAGCCGTGAGGAAAATGAATGAGTGAGCGAGTGAGTAACAGCCTGCCAAGTGAGAATAAAAAGTGTATTATAATGCACTTTTTATAATGCAAATCTGTAAAGCCTCACAAGGGACGTGTTTAAAAAATCTTGTGCATAAAAGAAAATGTCCCTTACACTGAAAAACATTTCCGGTGCACATGATGTACATTACAAACTTTCCCACGCGCACCAGAAACATTCCTTTTCACACGGGAAGCTTTCATGTTTGCACGGGAATTCCTGGGTTTTTTTTTATTATTTTTTCTGGACAACTTCTGGATGAATCAATTAATAAATAGTCAATAAACAGTGACATAGTGGTTAGCACTGTCACCTGACAACAAGAAGGAACTTTGTTCGAGTCCTGGGCTCAGCTGAGGAGTTTCTTTGTGGAGTTTGCATGTTCTCTCTGTGCCTGCATGGGTTTCCTCCCACAGTCCAAAAGCTAATTGGCTATTCTCGTTTTTTTCCCTAGATGTGAATGAATGTGTGAACAGTAGTGTGTGTGTGTGTGTGTGTGTGTGTGTGTGTTTCTCTGTGTGTGATGTGTGTGTGTGTGTGTGTGTGTTGGCCCTGAAATGGTCTGGCAAGATGTTCCTGGTGTGCCCCGCCTTTGCTCGGATTTGTCTAGGATGGGCTACAGCCTTCCCATGACTCTATTAAAAAATAAAGTGGTTCGGAAAATGAAATGAATTAAAAAAAAAAAAGTTCTAAACAGTTCTAAATTGTTCTAAACAGTTTATAGTAAAGTACCTTTACTCTAACAGTATGCTTTGGTATAATTCTTGCTTTGTACAACAATAAATCTAAACAGTTAAAACAAACTCCATCCATACATAATTTCCCCACGCAAATTTTGTGTTCCTGGAACTGTCGCATTATGGTATGAATTATGATAATAGTGTAACGTGTAATGTTTGCACAATGCAATACAGTGTAGTAAGTTTGTAGAACCTTTCACCCTTGTAAAAATATTTTTGTGATTATTTTTTTCTTTTTCCCTCTTTTCCCAGTGGTGAGGGTGGATGGAGGGGCTCAGCCAGACTCTCCGCCATCACAGGCATGAAGGGAGCAGCTGAAGGTGGTGACACCATCAAGTAGATGAAGGACAAGCTGTTCCAGTGAGAGCAAACGGGTGGGATGAAAGAAGAAGAAAGTGACATATTGTTCTGGTGGTCATTTGCGAAGTGTGCCCATCAGCTCCTAATGAACCCAGGATGGACATTTCCCCAATGCACCTGGTCCTGTGGGCTTGGAGAACTTCAGCAATCAGATGTTTTGGGACACAGTCTTCACATCTACAAGAAATGCCACCATATAATCCAAATGCTCCAAAGTCAAACGCTTACAGGCTGAAACCCAGTTCAGATCATACCAGCAACTGTCATCTGAAATGGCACGTTGATCTAAATTGGGCTTCGTATAGCACTGGCATCTAACAAATCAACTCATTTAACACCACCAATGAAATCTAAATGGCCTTATAGCATTCCTCGCTGTATTATAAACGATGTATACTCCAAAATATATGTATGTTGTTCCCTTAACAAACTAATCCATAAGGTAGTCAATTCAACCGTACTGAAGATCACCAACCCCCGCGAAGCCACTTTATGCTAGAGCTGAGAAAGCAGGACTGTTTCTCAGACTGACTGCAGCCATTGCCTCCTCTCCTGATGAACTGATCCCACCAAACTCTCAGAATAAGAAAAGATCCGGACCTATGAAGCATATAGGCCGTGTATGGACTCCAAAAGAATGCCTCAATCGCACTAACCTCCTATGCTTGATTTTTGAGTCTTTGTTTTTAATATTTCTTTTATTTCTTCTGCCTAGAAAGTAGGATTAAAAAGCATGTCTTTGAGGTGTTGGTCAAATTCCTTCCTTCAAAGGAGTGTACAGAGATTTGAAAGGTTGCCCTTTAAGCCCAGGCCTGTTAGTGGTGCTGTTTTCACCCCTAATAGTAGTTTGTGAAGTGAAGCTAATTCTGTATCAGCAAGTGTAGGCGACATCTTAAAAAGGTGACATTTACTGACCTTTACGTTTGTAATGACACACATCTATACTTGGAATGTCTGTCTCTGTCTCTCTCTGTCTCTCTCTCTCTCTCTCTCTTTCTCTCTTGTAAGCAGCTATATTTTTCTGATGGATCCACACACAATCTCCGTTTCCTCCATACATATACACTGTAAGTGCATTGCATTCCCTCCACTATTGCCTCACTTCCCCCCAGGTTTATGTTACAGTGCTGAGTTGTATGGTTCTCGTTTCACTGAGAGCAAACTATAGCTAGTCAATTGGATGCAATTCTGCACAGCAGAGGAAGTCGGCTTAATACATTACCCTCTCCTTCCGTACACATACACATCATCAGAGTAGTTCCCAGATTCAATATTCAGTGAGTCGGATGCTCAGACGTCTTTTTGCCTCTTCTTTTACCTCTGTCAGTTTCACTCCAACGCTGACTAACCCAGCTTTGAGAACCATGGGTAAATGATTCATGCCGTGGTTGGTGAGTGGGCCATATGTGGTAAACTGGGGTCCATTAGATGTTCTAATGTGGTTGTTCTCCATAGCCAGCTCAGCATCTTTGGACTATGAGTGGTTACGACTGGCTGTAAGTGCTGTATCACTGTGTTGGTGGTATTGCTATTAAAAAAATGGGTCTAACCAGCGTCCTTAAAGGTTTTTTAGTTTGTCCCTGTTGGGGCCTCTTAATGTGATATATGTAAACCCTTCAAGTCTGAAAAAAAAAAACATTAGGAAATCTGTCAACATAGTGTATTCTTATCAGACAAATTCCAGTCAGATTAATTGGAGTTTAATTGGTGGACTGATAAGTGGTAAAGAAACACTGACAGTGAGAATGCAACTACCGGTGGGAACTAACATGGCAAATGACTATCTTGCTTACTCTACTTTAAGTGTACTGATGAGTCACTGGTTCAATATATAATGCTCCCCTGTATATGGATGGGTTTCCTCCAGGTACTCCGGTTTCCTCCCAGAGTCCAAAGACTGACTTTATTGTAAAGTTGCCCAATCACTGTATTCTACCGCAAGTTTCACCAATCATAGCATTCCCCTGTGCAAACTTTCATCCGTATGTCTTCATAAATCACCATATGTTACTTCCTTGGTTGTGCCTTTTATGACATCAAAATGCAGACACGCACAACTTTTTTTTTTTTTTGCAGCTTTCATGTAATCCCATAGTTTCACTGTAACAGTGCCTAAAAACATCGCGACATGCGTGACATTTTTCATTTGCCACAAAATTTGGTATTTTTGACCACAGCCATCAGGAAAAAGCCTGTAAAAACAGGGACTTGCTTCAAGGAAACCTGGGGTTTCACCAAGTAAATAAGTCAGAAATGAGCTGTGTGAACATGGGCAAACACTCACATCCCAAAGACACACCACAACAGAACAACCAAAACCAACCAATTTCATCTGCTTTTTTTTTTCAGCAAAAATTACATCCTTCCTTCATTAACCTAATGAGTGGTAACAACATAGAAATGCATTGAGTACACACACACACACACACACACACACACACACACACACACACACACACACACACACACACACACACACACTCTTTTACTGTGTCTGCTGCATGGCTTTGTAGTTTCTTCCACAACCCTGAATGGGAGCTTGTAATCTAGTGATTCACTCTCAGGTCACTGGGCACAAACTGAGGAATGGCGGCAGGATTCAAACTGCAATAAATAACCACTATAGTATTGATCAAACTTTGTTTAAAACGAGCACAGTATTTGACACCTTTTTCTATTTTACTCAGGCTTATCTAATGTAAATTGCTGATGTTAAAAATACTGCATACTGAACTGGCTGCACACTGATTAATTTTTGGTAGCACTGGGCTTGGAGCACCTGAAAGATGCCTTCGTTGTCAGATATTAGTGTACGAGAACCTGGTGTGTACCATTTCCTTATTGCTTCGCTCCTTTGTTTCGCTTCACTTGCCTAATACAAGCTTTAGCTTCGTGTGATAAGCTGAAGTCAGTATTCACCTCCTGTCTGGCAGAGCAATAGAGAGCCTGTTCTTGCGCATTACAGTTCAGAGCCGTCCTCCTCACCCAGCTGGGTGCTTTCCATTAAATCATTCCATGGAGCGTATCATTGGCCTCTGCAGCTAGCCGCTGTGTTGGAATTTAATGCGTTTTATGTCTTCATCACCTCTCCCATGGAGCTCTACTCCACTGTTTTCCTGAAAGCACTTACAGGTGAAAAAGAAAGACAAGCCGCATTGTTTATTTTATTTTTTCCCCCTCTCTTGATTGCTTTCTCTGAACACATAAGGCAACAGAGACAGCTGTCATCTTGGCATGAATGGAGAAGTAAAAGTTTTGCAGGACCTGATGTTCCTTCAGTTTAGAGTACTGATATTTTCGTACCGTTTAAAAGTGATTTGAGTGAGAATGAAAGTGTTCCTAGCGTCATAGTACAGTGAACAGAAGCTGACGTGGATTTTCCTTGATGAACTGCTCCAAGAGCACAAAAAAAGCACTTCTATATTCAGCACCTAAGTGTACAGTCCTCACTCACTAACCAGCTTTTACTTCCATTTATCACCCAAGGACGAGTATAGAATGTTATCAAGCCAGGTGATTAATATTCATATGCAAAATGTGTTGCGCTAGCTAACTTTGTCCAATCTCGTGTTCAGTTCTATTTTTATCCAGTTCTATTCTTTTATAGAAAACATGAGTTCGTTTCTTGATAGAATTACCTTTTCAGAGCAGAATTTTATAAAGACAGTTTACTTTTGTAGCACTTAAACTGATTGAATTAGTACACTCAAAGAGTATCCAGCACCACAAAGTGCCTGTGGAAAATGTCAGGTGTCTTTGAGCTACATTTATAAACTTACATTTTGCATCGCTTTGCTCTATTTTCTTTTTTATTATCTTTTTTTTTTTTTTTTTGAAGCCTGATCTGTATAAATTGTATGCTCTATATATATATATATATATATATATATATATATGCTTTCCACATTTTATCGGGTCTTTAGTCATGAGAAGATGGTCATGAAGGTTACAGGACATTACATCATAATCCACATAAACTAAATCCAGATTAAAGTTTAACAGTAGTGGGCTTGAGCATACACAAGCTTCACATGCTATGTATTCTTAATATCATCAGTAAAATGCAGAAACTATCATCTACTGTCACATTCTTGTGTTATGATTATTATACCATTCTATGCATTTACAGGATACAACACCAATCTAACAAAGAAATCTTGACCATAGGAACTGCATATGAAATCAGTGGCAAGTGACAATACTTGATATCAGTTTGTTTCGCAAGCCAATACTATGGACACATCTTTTAAAACCCCGCTTTAGATGGATACAGAGGCACTTTTAAGAGGCCATATGCTTAGATTAAGATGTCAAGGGTGATTCTCACTGGGGAATTCACTCTACCAGTTACTGTTCCCGCAATGGGAATGAATGTTAATTGTACTTTGCCCATATTCTCCAATGCATTGTGTGAATGTGACAAATTTCATATAGTTGTTATGACAGTACACTTATGTAAATTACAAATGAAAGTAGTTATGTAATAGAATAAAACCAAATATGATTGATTCTGTGTCATCTGATTCCTCTCCTTCCTCCTCTTTTCACATATTTATGAAGCTATAAAATGTTCGTACATGTATTTAGGTTGAATAAGCCTATACGCTTTGCTATGTCTTAGATTAACACTGGGTAATAATGTTTTATGACAAATCTTAAAATTTAATCCTGAAATTTAATCTATAACGTAAAATTTACAAGCATAAGCTAAAACCATGTAACTATCCAAAATTAAAACAAGAAGCATTATCTTCTGAATTAAGCAACTGAGTCCACTTAAAACCCTCAACTATGAAGCATTTCAAGTAGAAACTTACGGTCCCCTAAACTATCCATACTACAAAGAATCGTTAACCATCCAGTGTTTTAGGTAGAATCTAAGAACCCTTAATTTTCCAAAATTCAGTCCTAAAAAATACTTCTCTACCTTCATGTGTATACAAAACTAACAAAGCACATCTATCCAATGTTACAAGCAAAAGGTAAAGAACACTTAACAAACCAAAGTTTCAAACTGAAACTAAAAACTTTGATATCCAATGGTTCAAGCTGTGTATTCAGTTCTACAGGCAAAAACAAATACATTCCAAGAAGAAACTAAGAACCATTACCTTTATGATGTTGTCAGCAGATGCTAAAAACTTCTTTGATGCTAAGAATCCTTTTACATTTCCAAAGGTCCAAATGAAAAATAAAAAGCCTTTACAAACCAAAGTTTAAGGTATAGGCTAAGAGTCCTTAACTAGCAAAATTTAGACTAAGAATGCTAAGTACCTTTAGCTAATTTAAAGTTTTAAGTAAAATTAGGCGCCTTTACCTATTCATGGTTTTAATGAGGTAGTGAAAACCTCCAACAGTCCAAAATTCCAAACAGAAGTTAAAAATGATTATATATCCGTATTAATATAGAGAAAATAATACCTCGTTACTATTCAAAGCTTCAAGTAGATACTATCCTAAAATCTAAGCAACAGCTGAGAACTATTTAAAGTTACTAGTAAAACATAAGAGCTCTTTAGCTTTTCAAAGATCCCTGCCTAAGCATTCATGCAGTTCTACTTTCTGATGGTTCCAAGTAGACACTAAAACCCCACACTAACACAATAACCCTTAGGAAACATCCATTAAAGTGAAAAGAAGCTACAACAAAAAATTGCTTAAACAAGCATGTTTTTCTCTGAACAGTGCATAAGTATCACTTCCCCAAACAGCATCACAACATGAAATCCCCCACAATATGTGATGAACAGTATTGTTGACATCAACTATCCACAAACCGTTAACTGTTGTAGTAAATAAACATTGAGCATGAGGGAAAGTTATTGGCAGTTCAGTTGTTACTTGGTATTGCTGTAGTGTGTGAGAAGCGTGGGAAAGATGGGCTGGATGAAGACCAACATCCCACACTGAGACTTTTCACCAGAAAGGAGCACAATTGTGAAAATATTCTTGCAATATAAGCTTCCACACCCAATTTCTAGCCACTGTTGCTTCATAAAATAATATAGGAGATGTATCAAGCTCACCTTAAAATCCAGCATGCTGAAAATCACCAAACATCAAATGGTTCAGGGCGGCACGGTGGCGCAGTGGTTAGCACGTTCGCCTCACAGCAAGAAGGTCCTGGGTTCGATTCCCAGCTCGGGCGTTTCTGTGTGGA
>JAQMYF010000003.1:14574435-14587160 GCA_030014195.1 Neosilurus mollespiculum | reverse complement strand
AAACTGGTAGCCCTTCGTATGACTCAGTACCCATGAAGTAGCTCTCAGTTTCAAAAAGGTTGGTGACCCCTGTTTTATAGGATCATCTTTAAACTCCATTCTGTTTTTATTTTAAAATAATGTTGCAGAAACTGCTGTGATGTATTGATATTTTGTCTACTGTCAAGTATATATTGTTTTTCTGATAATGCTGCAGCTTTGAGATCCTAGAGGTCAGACATAAACAGAACAGCACCTGCTGTCTGGTCTAATAGGGAAATTTCCACACCAAGCACTCAGTGGATGTCCCAGTGGGTGTTTTGAGATGCCGCCACCGATTACGTCTGCATCGCACAGAAAAAGCTCAGAGAAAACAAAAAGCAAACAAAAAGGTAGAAAACATCTTTGATCAGAAGACAAAACATCATTAAATCTGGTCCACTTTATCGTTTCGATATATTTTACTATACAGACGCATTCATGCACACACATACACACACTACTCTCCTTTATTGCTCACAGAGTAATACCACCCACTTCAGTGCTAATAAGATTATCAATGGCAGAGGGGGGAACCGGCTGGAGGTATGATCATAACTGCATTAAAGAACACTCAATCCAGCTCTTAAAGGTACTCAGAGGCACTCTTGGCTACATATTCAGTGGGTCCTAAGAACCAGGAGGGAGAAGTGGGGAAAAAAGGAATAATGGATGGGAGTTAAGAGGAAAATTGTTTTTATGGACATGATATGCAGCTGTTTACTGAAGTAGAGGTATCACTGTGGGTGGAATTTGGGGTTTGAAGGCCACTTTAGATCGAGCTCTATTTGTTATTCCTATTAATGCTTTTAATGCTGGTGGATCACACCTCTAATTAATAATTAAATGACATTCTGAATACACGCACCACTTACGTCCAACCAAAATGGATACATTAAGGGCATCGAGCTTACCAATTCAAGTGTTCTGATTGTGCAATGATTTTATTTAGCATATTTACTCACCACGTTGTAAAATACATTTTTGGATATGAGTTAAATCCTGCTGAACGGATGAATGAATGAATGAATGACCGGGTGAGTGAGTAATATTAAACAAATAAATGAATGAGGTAATGAATTAATGAATCATTAATTAAGTAAGTAAATAAATAATTCAATAAATAAAAGGGACCACGTTGAGTCACTTTCATTCATTTAATTTCAATAGATATAGGGCAACACTTCAATGATTATGTTGCCTTGTTGATGCCTCCAGCGCAGAGGAGAGAAAAAGAGGAATGAGATGCGCACACTCCGGCTCAATATCACGCTGTATCAGGTTGCAAATCTGAGCATCCAGCTGCCATTGGGGAAAAAAAAAAGAAAAAGAAGACAGAAGGGGGCAAAAAAACAAAGACAAGACATAGCAGGTCAATAGCAACTGAATGTGTTTATGTGATGAGCATGGCACATTACCAAGACTCAATATAAGTTTAGTGCCTGTGACAGATGTCTATGTTCCATGTGCAGGAAATCCAGTAGCAAAGGGACCCTGGTACTGGCAGCAGCCTGCAAAACACAGCTGACAAAGACAAAGCTCTGCGTAAACATCGCCAACCTCTACATCAGTCATGGAGCCTGATGAAGCACTCGTGCAAAGGGTATTGTCTATGGATTGTGCAAAAAGCATATTGGTGGGAAGTGGCAAGGGCCAGCCTGGGTCAGGCAAGGCAAATTCACTTTCAGCGTCCACAGAAATAAGCAGTCTAAAGTCAAAATGAGAAGAAACATAGCTGATTATAGGAGACTTTATGGAGGGGTTAGATTTTTCCATTATTAGTTCATAATGTTGGTGAAAAATGAACCCAACTCTGGATGGAAATAAATGTTATGATGGTACTGAGGTTTATCAAAAGAATGTCATAGTGATCATGTGCTGTATTCAAGGATAAATGCGAACCTACAAAATTAGACTCTTGTGACTTTTTATTATGGGGCGGTGGTGTCATACTGATTCGAAGGCTGGGGGTTCAAGCCCCACTATCACGTCAGCGGTTCAAAAAATGAATGATTGAAATTTTTATATATTTTTTTATTTTTGGCCTGGGTAGTCTAGCTTTGATAACTATTGGAGATTAAGTGTTTGTAATAGTCACTTGATTGATATTGGCTATTTGTATCCTACTGAAAAATCCAGTTTGGTCTGACCAGCGACCAACTGTCCAAAACACAACTATGTCAATGCTGGTATAGGAACTTTATGAATTTTTACCTCTGTGGCTTGGCAGGGAATGTTATATAATCACCAGCATCTATTTGTTTGTTTGACTTGTTAGTAGGATTAAACTATTGAGACAATTTTACCAAACTTGGTGGAGGGAAGGTTATGGGCCTGAAAAGAGCCCATAACATTTTGGAGGAGATCTGGAATGATCCAGATTGAGGAATTTTTAGTGAAAGTTTTTTAACAAGCATTTATTAAAGGATTTTACCTGTTAGCAGGATTATGCAAAAACTACTCATCAGATAGTTATCAACTATAGGGCTGGGGTATATTGGAAGAACCCATTAAATTTTGGAGCAGATATGGATCATATCTAATTTTATTAAATTGATTAGGCTTTAAAAATGCACATATACTAGTCTGAGGACAAGCTTAAGCAATTCCTAATGTCTTAATGATAATAAATTAAAAAGTAAAAAAAGGGAAAAAAACATATATCTGAGAAAACTGAGACTTTTTTTGCAATTATGAAATTATTATAAATATATACTTAGAAGTAAAAAAAAAAAAAAAAGAAAGAAAATAGCAAAATATAAACACATATCAAAATATAAACAAATGACAACATTGTTTGATTTTGTTGATACCCGTATCAAGAGTTGCAGGTAACTCTTTCAAATGCTGGTGTGCAAGTGTATATGTCTACAATCAGAAAGAGTTCAATAAATTACCAGTAAGAGATGGGCACCAGGTTGAAGCCTTTGCTGCCTAAAAACTCACTAGAGCAAGACTACAGGTTTGTTTGTTTGTTTTTTAATGAATATATATAGTCAAAGTCCAGGTCTTTTGAAGTAATGTGCTCTGGACGAATGAAAAGAGTCACAGTACACGTGTTTCAGGGGAAGAACTTCAGAGCAACTTTTAAGCATGGTGGTAAATATGGTTTGTGGTTGTTTTGCTGCCTCAGGGAGTGGGCAGCTTGTAGTCCATTATTCATCTATGAATTCTTCATCATATCAAAGAGTGGTTGAAGATAATGTGAGGTCTGAAAAATTGAGGTTTTCAATGGGAATCCTAAGGAGATCTGCCAAGGAATGAATTGCAAAGAACAAATGAAGGGTTATGGAATGGCCTGGTCATGGAGATTTGAAACCCAATGAAATGTTATAACAGGATTTGAAAAAGGCAGTACATGCAATAAATCTATCAAATATCTCGCAACTAAAGGAATTTTGCATGAAAGAGTGGTCAGAACTTTCAGGAAGCTGATGTCAGAGACTAGTGGAAATTATGCAAAATGCCTGTAAGAATTTTTTCTGATATATGAAGCAGTACTAACTTCTAAAGCCAAGGGAGTACTCACCCCTTGTTGAACCTTACATTTAATGATATTTTTGTTGAAAAAATGATTGAAGAAGATACTTTTACTTGTGGTTTTGTTCATGTATTCCAGCTGTATCTGTAAAAAGGGTGAAATATATGCTTGTTCAAATACATCGAAAAAGTCAACAGTTTTCATAAGATTAACTCAATAAAGCTGTCTTCATGAGGAACGTACCTTACATATCACTTAGGGAGCAACAGTGTGGATATTCTTTTTCTTTTCGTTTTTCTTTTCTTTTTTTTTTTTAAGCTGTAGATGATCCGCAATCACTTACTCACTTACTCACACTGGCACCTATCTCAGCCGACACTGGGCAAAGGGAGCGTGCACACTGAACAGCTAGCCAGACCATCACAGGTCCAACACACAACCATTCACACGACTTCATATACACGACTAGGATCAATTTGGAACAGCAAATTAGCCTGATATGCATGTTTTTGGACTGTGGGAGGAAACCCACACAAGCACAAGGAGGACATGCAAACTCCACACAGAAACACCTGCGCCCGGGACTCGAACCCAGCACCTTCTTAATGTATGGCGGACGTGTATCCACTACGCCACTGTGCTTCCTGAACCTCAATTAGCAAAACAAAACCATTACAAGGGGAACACAGTACAGAAGAGAGCTCATTCCGTTATATTAGCCAGAGAAACAGAAATGGGCTATTCAGCAAGAACATAAAATTTCTTATTCTGAATCCGATCCAATAAGAATTATGAAACACTGAAACAGCCAAAAACATTCCATTGGCCGCTGGTCAAACCAAAAGTTTTCATGTACAGTTTTCTGTGGAAAGGTCAGAGTATCAAGTATCATCGTTGCACTTCCGTATCTAACACTTGTTGGGGTCAAGGCTTTTTACAGCCTTTTTCTGAAATTGATTGTGGTGACTTCTGTAATAGCTCAGATCTGAGACCAACAAGCCCCAAGGTTCTAAAAGAGATTGAACAGAGAGAAAGTGCAAGAGAAGCGGAAGGGAAGCATTAAAGCAACACAATCTAATCTGTCTCTCATAAACGAGTGTCCCTCTGGCCAAAATGCCAATCATATGAATCATTTACTTTTGTCTATCTGCCTTCGCTGGCCGCCTCCATTTGATATTTACACTAAAAGGCCCCATATCTGAGTTCAGTCAAGTGCTGCACTGTTTGATAATGTGCTTTAGAAGGCGAGGGGGCAGATGAAATACTGAATGGCATTTAGCCTGGGGAGAGCATGACTCAGACATGATAGAAGTGTGCATGTCTTAGGCCCCCTCATTCATACCACACATTACAAACTGAGGCCTGATTGCCCCCTCCTGAATCGACTGATTACAATCACATCGTTGTCTTCTTTCTGATGAGATGCTAAAATGGCTCAGAGCAGCAGTCTGTGCTGCATTTAGGCAGCAGGCTGCAGAACACAAATCGGATTTTGTTCTACATGTTTCTTTTAACTCAATCAGATTTGCAGATTAAGCAGCCAGCTGGGTTGTGATCTTTTCTTAAAATGCGTTCTAAAAGGAACTGAAAGAATTGTCTTTAAATAAGTTAAAGGGTACATATATCTTGGATATTTGTAACAAAAAAAGCCAAACCTTGCTCTGTTCAGCATCTTGACTGTACAGCAGAGCCAATTCAAAATTGTTTAAAACATGTTATTACCTCCATCGCTTGACAGGAGAGGTTATATATTCACCAGCGTCAGTTTGTTTGTTTGCCTGTTAGCAGGATTATCAGCAAAAACTACAGAAACAATTTTCACTAAACATGGTGGAGGGATAGGGTATGGGCCTGGCAAGAACCCGCAGAACTTTGCAGCAAATTCAGATCACGATTCGGGAAATTATTAAAAGCTTTTTAACAAGCATTTATTTATTAAAGACTTTTTTTTGTATTAGCAGGATTACGCAAAAACTTCTGATCTGATTTTCATCAAGGTGGTGGAGGGAGGGAGTATGGGTCTGGGATTAAACCATTAAATTTTGGAGCAGAGACACATCAAGATCCGGATCCAGGCTTTTATTAGAGAATTAATAATTATTGCATGTTAGCAGGATTATGCAAATACTACTGTACTGAATTTTATTAATCTTGATGGAGGGCTGGGGTATAAGAAAAACCCATGAAATTTTACTGCAGATTTGGATCATGATTCCGATCCAGGGGTTTCTGAAGAATTTTATATGTAAGCAAGATTATGCAAAACCATATTGTACTGTACATATTTTCATCAAACTTAACAGAGGAGTGAGATAAGGGCCTGGGAGGTATCCAGTAATTTCTGGAGGTGATCTGTGCATAGAATATTGTAATAAAAATAAAATAAACAACAAACAAACAAATAAATACATAAATAATAATAAAAAAAAAAAATAATAATAATAATAATAATAATAAATACAACAAATTCCTGACCTCCCAAAAGATGCCTATTCTTTAATATATGCCAAAATGAGATGCCCTCTAGGGGGAGACATTTCATTATAACTATCTCAAGTTATAATAATCAATTTGAGCCTGGTAAGGAGGTTAAGAAGGTATCTTATTCTCTATGAGTACTCCTCTGATTGTTTATTTATTTATCTGATTGAAAGAAGATACTGCTATGGTCTATGGACATTTATGGAGTATGAAGTAGCTTGCATTATCTTGTCCGATATGAATTATGGTTTGAGGATGATGTGAATCCTGTGATTTATCGCCATTAGGAGCACTCATATGGAAGGGTCAAGGTCCTGAAAGCACACTGTAAAGCATTTACTGATTTGTTTGAGAGTTCCTTTGTTCATTGCAGCTATCTGCAATATCCTGATTGTAAAGGCCAATATCACAAGTAGTATGGGTTGCACTGATTTAGGAAGTGGATTAGCTCTACTCTTTTAATGACTACCAACGGGAAAGTGGGGGCAGTGTGTTATTAATGGACCCGTCAGTGGAGACACCATGGAAATATGATTAAAATAAGTTATGAATATCTGTACCACAACTCTTGAATCTGATCATTTTCCATAACATTGTGGTTTGGCCAGTAGTGAATATAACTTAAATAATTACCTTAATGTGCTTGCTCTAATGTTGTATTATTTCTATAACTCATATACAGAAACTTATAGGGAAGATGCCTGATATAACCTAAGGCTATAAATGTATCTAATTTAAAAAGGTTATAATTATTTTAAAGCATATGATTTATTATTATTATTATTATTATTATTATTATTATTATTATTATCATTTATTTATTTATTTTTTTACTTATTTTTTTTATTGATGCCTGTTTGATTTACTCTCCTGTGTCAGCATTCACTCTCAGTAGGTTTTTGCCACTGGCCAGTCAGAGTAGTTTGCACTTGGTAGTTTAACACCCATACATCTATCTATCCATTTATCCATCCCTCCAGCCATCCATCATCTGTACCAGGGGGAGCTGGAGCCAATCCCAGCTGGGTTCGGGCAAGAGGCATGTTGCCAATCTACTGCAGGGCTAATCCAGACATAAAAATTCATTTAAATTACACTGACCTGTATCATGACAATTTATGAATTTATTTGTCCAAACAACTTCATTCATTTTCTAAGTTCTTCATCTCAGCCAACTGTGGGCGAGAGCAGGGTACATCCTAGACAGCTCACCAGGCCATCACAGGAACACACACACAACCATTCACACTCACACCTAGGGGCGATTTGGAACAGCCAATTAGCCTACTGTGTATGTCTTTGGATTGTGGGAGGAAACCAGCGTACCCAGAGGAAACCCATGCAAGCATGGGAAGAACATGCAAACTCCACACAGAAATGCCCGAGCCCGGGAATCGAACCCAGGCCTTCTTGCTGTGAGGCGGATGTGCAAACCACTGTGCCACCATGAAAAAAAGAAAGGCTGGTGATAGCTGCTATAATATTAGAAATAACAGAAACTAAGTCATTTAATGGACTTTGTGTTGACCATTAATAAACACTGATACTCATACAAACTAATAGACACTGATCATTACAAAATTTCTGTAGGATAAGAGGTATAAACAAATCTAATGCTTAGCACTGGGCTGCATCACACCATCAGTTGCCAGTTGTAGAAAGAACTTTAATCTTCAGTTTCCCATGCTTGTCACTTTGCATAATTATTTAATTTCATTTTATTTCATTTTTGAAAGCCCTTTATCCTTTATTGGAAGTCCATCCCAGTCAATTCTGGGTGAAGGTAGGGCAGAACAGCTTGCCAGACCGTCACAGAGCCAACACATACACAGACACTCACATCCAGGGGCAATAGAGAACATTCAATTAGCCTAATGTGCATGTCTTTGGACTGTGGGAGGAAACTGGAAACCAGGCATGGGGAAAACATGCAAACTCCACACATAAATGCCCTTGACTTTTTTTTTTTTTTGCCAAGGTACATGTTGCAGTAAAGCCTTTACACCATTAAAAACACAATATCAGTTTTTTAACTTGCAAAAACAGAGCCAGGCAATAATTGTTATACGTTTTATGAGTTTGGAAACACATTTATTTCACAACATCAAATGTTTTATGATGCTATTTTATTTTTACAGCTTTAAACTTTTGGTACATGGAGAAAAGAGTAAAGAAAACAACACAATCCATAAAAAAACATGAAAACCTGTAGAAAGCCTGGAGCTGACACCATGGGTCATGTCATTGTTGGTTCCTTTGTGTTAAAAGCCCCTTTAAAACCTTAAATCCTAGTTCTTAGCTTTAATAGTATTTTTACTAGAAGTCAAAGTTTAGGTCATGTGAAAGTTAAAAACATGTTAAACTCCCAAACAAAAGTGCTGATTTCACAATAAATTACATTTATTAGCCTGAGAGGGATGATGGAAAGGAAAGCCCAGAAGCATTTAAAAATATTGATCATGAAAAACATCAAGCGGCATGGTGGCAGAGTGTTCAGCTTGCATGTTTTCCCTGTGCTTGTGTGGGTTTTCTTTGACAGTCCAAAAACATGCACATCATGCTAATTAGCTATTCAAAATTGCCCCTAGATGTGAGTGTGAATGGTTGTGTGTGGTCCGGCGACCTGTTCAGGGTGTAACCTGCATTCGCCCAGTGTCGGCTGGGATAGGCTCCAGCCTCCCCTCGACCCTATCAGGACTAAGTTCAAATAACTTAATAAATGTGTGAGAGAGATGAGTTGAAAAAAGTCCCACATCGACCACACCATGACGGGGCATGAAGGTTTAAAATAAGACATTGTAGAATATGAAAGCCTTAAATTATCATATGCATTCTCATATCTATCTGAATGACTGAGACTTCAGAAATATTTAACCATGAAGTTTTTTGGGGGAGTTTGGGACATTGGTTTCACCTTTGTTACGTGCAAAACCATTCATCTTAATGTTTATCGAGTCACCCCATCACCTAAGGTCATTACCTTAATATGTACATAGTTAATTTACATGTTTTTGGACTGTGGGAGGAAACCAGAGTACCTGGAGGAAACCTACGCAAGCACAGGAAGAACATGCAAACTTTCATAAGCTCTGGACTCAAACCTAGGAACCTCTTGCTGTAAGGTGGACGTGAAAACCACTACACCACCATGCTGCCCACATTTCCAGTTGAAAAACATAAAATGTGATGAAGTATCCACCCCTGTTGTTGTGAAACCAAACATAAGTGATTGGGTGCAGGCAGCATTAGTCAGAGAGGTCAAGGGGGTGAATACTTATGCAAGGCACTGTAGGTTTACTGTAAAATATATAAAAGGTGTATGATACTTCAACATTTGGAGATTCTACACATTGAGGAACAACAACATACAAATTTTACTGAAAGATTCATTTTTTTGTTTATTATTATTATCAGAATTTCTGTTGGAGAATACAGAGTAAGACAAGTGGAGTTGGAGAGAGAGAGAGAGTGGGGGGGAAATTGACTTGAGAGAGAGAGAAACAGGGGGGGAGAGAGAGAGAGAGAGAGAGAGAGAGAGAGAGAGAACAGCGATTAGAGTCGATCATTAGTAATCAGATTTGCTTTTTCCTTTCTGCTGGCAGGGTGAGAAGTTCACTCAGTTCCCAGTGACCAGAGAGCGGTATATATGTGCCTGTGTATAATGTGTGTGTGTGTGTGTGTGTGTGTGTGTGAGGGAGAGAGAGAGAGAGAGATTTTCCACTATTATACAAAGGTACATTCTTCCCACTCATCATACTTATAATGTTACAAAGTGCTGATAGCAAAGCATTTTGTGACCACAGACCTGTAAGGGTCAGAGCATGTTCTACATTTAATGGTAGAACCATTCAGCAATTGTTTCTACTTTCTGTCTAAGAGGGGAAAATGTCAGACAAATTTCTTTAATCATACAAGATAAGTTCAGAGTTTCAGCTTCAACATAAAGTCTGTAAAAAAAAAAAAAGGGAAAAAAAACTGACAACAGAAACAATTATATTACGATGACTTGTCTTGCTACAGTAGGTGTTTAAATGACCTCTATTCTGGATAACAGTTTCTTAAATTTCATATTTATTTTTATTCTAATGACATGTTAACCTTTGTACGTCTCAGTAAATCAAAGCCAAAACAGGTATAAAACTTTATTTTATTTAACATGTTTACAGCTATGACTCCTCCAGACACCCCCAAGAGTGTCACTGGGGAGTGAGATGCCTCCTAGATCTGATGCCTCCATGACCAAAGCTCAGATACTATAATGATTACATATAACTTGTTTCACAGATAAAAAGCTTCTTTAATATATACACTTATATTGTACAAAACTAAACCAACTTCATTCATTCATTCGTTTTCTGAACCGCTTAATCCTAGTTAGGGTCGCGGGGAGGCTGGCGCCCATCTCGGCCGACTCTGGTCGAGGGCAGAGTACACCCTGGACAGCTCGCCTTCAATCTTAGACAAATTCTAATAACGATGTAGAATAATCCTGTTTAAAGTCTCAGATTGTAAAGCAAAATATATGCAAGAAATACAAATACGTTAAGAAAGGACATTTAAAGGGTGCTCTCCTGACACGGACATAATTTAGGACTTAAAAACCCAATCGAGGTGATTGAAAACAGTAACTGTTACTACTTGCTCTTGCAAATATAACACACATAACACATGTAACACATGTGGAAATCGAAAATTTAAACAGTGTTTCGAGTTTAGAGTGATTAGATCCTAAAGAGAAATGTTTAAAAATGTACATAGAAATTTAACTGTATTCATTGGTCTCACTATAATCTTGGAACATAAGGACAGCTATTGACATTGAGTTAACCAATATTCTCTCAGTGGACTTCCATAGCAATAAATTAGGTCTGCAGTGCATTTCAGAAATTTGCTTTAATCAGGAATTGCCCCCTGAGCATTAAATTAATATTTAGGCGTCGGAGCTCTGCTTCATTTTTTAGTGGTACTAATGTAGAAACAAACACATTTCAAAAAAATTATAGCAAGTCAAAATTCCTTGCACAAAATAAAGTTATCGATCTATGAAAAAAAAATCTTCTTTTGTATTCTATTGTTAAATACGGCTTAGCTAGAAATAAACAGTTGGAATAATCAAAATCAACCACCGTGAATTAGACATTCTCACTCTCACTCACTTATTTGCTGAACGGCTTAATCCTACTAGGGTCGCGTGGAGGCTGTGCCTATCTCAGCCGATTCTGGGCGAAGGTGAGGTACAGCCTGAACAGCTCGACAGACCATCACAGGGCAACGCACGCACACACCCAATCACACCCACATTCACAACTAAGGGCAATTTGGAACCGACAATTACCCTAATGCATGTCTTTGGACTGTCGGAGGAAACCCACTCAAGCACAGGGAAAACATGCAAACTTCGCACAGAGATGCCAGAGCCCAAGACTCGAACCCAGGCCCTTTTTTGTTGTGAGGCAGACATGCTAACCCTACCCCACATTATTTGATAATGATATGATGGAATGAAGATGTGCTAAACTCTTAGTTATACAGTTATGTTATGATCCTAATTTACAAACTACAGTTCAGTAGGCTTCAGTTTTCTTGTACTTACTTGTAAAATACTAGTTTGTTCTTGTCTCTTTCAAAATAATTAAAAGCTGTTTTCTTTAGGAATTTACATTTTACAATGTTTTTTTTTCAAAATTTTTTTTTTCAATTACATATTACATTTTTTTTTAACCCTTAACAAGAAGAATTTACACTCAAAATTGCATAATTTGGCACTGGCACTTGCTAGCTAGCAAGTTAGCTTGCTACTTAGCTAGCAACCTAGCAATAGTTTTTAGCTATTTGTCAAATTAGCTACATTGGTTCCAGCTATCAAAACACTTGTTGTTTCTAACTAGCTTTCCAGCCTAGTTAGTTTGCAGTTGAAAAGTAATAAAAAAATAAATAAAAAAAAAGAGTAATATTTGCACAAATGTTGTCTATTAAATGCAGTGAATACCTGTTCACGTAAGATAGGACTACTCTATGAAGGCACTTCATAGCTAGGCTTTAGTGGTGGCCATTTCCTCTGCATAGCTTCATAGGAATTAGCTTAGGAATATTGTAACTGTTGTATTGTGTGCATTGTTTGTCTTCATAGCATTTTCATTAAATTATAGCTTGAGTTCAGTTATTTGCTCCTCACATAAAGAAGGGATGATAGACCTTTCCTTCTTTTTTGATGAGGAATGAGTGGAGAACTTTGGCAAATTACAGTGCTCAGCATAAATGAGTACACCCTCTTTAAAAAGTATGAATTTAGTCATTAGCTCAATGAACAATTTCCAAACTTTTCACAAGGCTGAGCTTTATCGAACACTTATTTAACTCCATAACATGAAATTAAGGTTAATAATCTAACTTGGATCACAAGATCTTCAGTTCTGCTCAAATTGGTTGAAGCAATAATGAATATACCCCACAACAAAAACTACTACATCTAGTATTTTGTATGAGCACCGTGATTTTTAAGGACAGCACCAAGTCTTCTAGGCATGGAATGAAGAAGTTGGCGACATATTGCAACATCTATCTTTTTTCATTCTTCAGGAATGCTCAACTTGTCGCTTCAGAATTCCCCACAAGTGTTCGATTGGGTTCAGATCAGGAGACATACTTGGCCATTCAATCACCTTCATCCTGTTCTTCTTCAGAAATGCAACAGTAGCTTTAGATGTGTGTTTTGGATCATTGTCGTGTTGGAAAAGTGCACGAC
>JAQMYF010000003.1:14547368-14562028 GCA_030014195.1 Neosilurus mollespiculum | reverse complement strand
CCCATCTCAGCCGACTCTGGGCGAGGGCGGGGTACACCCTGGACAGCTCGCCAGGCCATCGCAGGGCCATCAGTCAGGTAGAGATAATCCAAAAAAAAAAAAAGATTATTACAGGTTAGGAATGTAAATGTGAAGAGCTGTAAGGATTTATGTGCCCAAAGTGAAGCCACCGGCTCCTTCATCTATACCTTTTCTCATTATTGCAACTGCATAAAAAACCCTAAGTGTATTTCTTTATAATTTTTCATACAGGTAGCCTGCACCATGGGGATGTGCTGAAAAGTTCTGGGTTACATTTTAGAAATTTGTTGTAAGAAAATATCAGAATTGCATAAAAATTTACTGTCACGAATATTCTGCAACAATTGCTGCATAGAATTTGCTCACATCAACATGTTTTATTCCTTAGACAAATATACGTGCATGTGAGAGCTACACCCCTGTGTCCGGATACTATTGCTAGTTGGTAATGGTAAGGTAAGCTGGGTCATACAATGGAAAAATACACAAAGTAAGAACGGCTTGGTATGAACTGACCATGAGTGGCATAAGGTTATTTGAATATGTGTGTGTGTGTGTGTGTGTGTGCGTGTGTGTGTGTTCAGAGTCCTTATATAGTGAACAGGTGATCAAGTGTAATTGAGAACAGGTGGTCATTTTGTGCGTGAATCAGTAGTCAGGTGATTGTGAGTGGTGCAGTGTATGATGGGAGGTGTAAAGCATGTGCTTGAGTTGATGATGCAATGCACACAACCATTCACACTTAGGGGCAAACCGGAACAGTAATTAGTCTAATTTGCATGTCTTTTAATTGTGTGAGGAAACTGGAGTACCTTGGGGAAACCTAAGCAAGCACAGTTAGAACATGCAAACTCCACACACAGAAATGCCTTCGCCAAGCACAGACCCAGGGTGTTCTTCTTTTAAGATGGACATGCTAACCACTACGCCAACATGCAGTCCACAGTTTAAAGCTGCTTTAACATAAATGATAATAGGAAGGAACTTCACAAAAGTGTCACAAAAGTATATATATAAATTTTAAGGTTAAAGGCAAGCTGTTTATTATTGAATGCAAAAAAAATGGTGTGGTTAGCATGTCTGTCTCACACCAAGAAGGCCTGGGTTCGGTCCCGGGCTCGCGCATTTCTGTGTGGAGTTTGCATGTTTTCAACGTGCTTGTATGGGTTTTCTCCGGGCACTCCGATTTCCTCCCACAGCCCAAAAATATGCACAGTGGGCTAATTGGCTGTTCCAAATCACCCTTAGGTGTGAGTGTGGATGGTTGTGTGTGTGTGTTGGCTCTGCGATGTCCTGGCGAGCTGTCCTGGGTATACCTCGCGCTCGCCCAGAGTCGGCTGAGATGGGCACCAGCCTCACCGTGACCCTGATTAGGATTAAGCGGCATAGAAAATGAATGGATGAATGATGTGATGTTAAAAAGAATCAACTTTAGGTTTGGACCAGTAATTCTGCTTTGTGTCAGGCTCCATGACAGCCCCTAGATGTTGCTTTTTTCTTATTCCAGATAACCATATCTACGAAACCTAAGCAACAAATCACCAATTTTTTCATCATTTCTGGCCATAATTTGAGTACCAATGATAAAAAACCATAAAAAAATAAAGTTTGACTCACTGTTTGCAAACCTTCTGATTGTGTCTATACAGAATGGGAGGCTTTGTGGTTGAAACCATGCAGTGTTGTGATCATGAATAAAAGAGTCGCTGAGTTCAGAGTTGAGTCAGGACAAGCAGATGAGCCTCACAGCAAAGCGTGCAATAGGGAGAGGGGTTCTATTAACACTGGCCTTTACGGGTCATATTTGTTTGGGACCTGAATGGATCATCATGTCACTGTCTCCCTTGTGTTCCCATATGTGTTTGATCCATTAAGGCTACCATCACAACACCTAGCCACATTACTCACAGTCACAGCTAATGGATCTTCTGTTCTGGTCACCCAGGGTGCAGTTTGTGGGCTTTCAGAGGCCGCATGTCTCCGCTGATATTGAGGGTAGAGAAGCACAATGAGCTTCTAGCAGTGCCATTTCGACCAAAATAAGCAGCTTCATTACCAAATAGCCTATGTACAAATAACTGTTGTTATTTTGCACCATCTTCAGATGACAGGTGAAATGTAGTACGCATTTAAGTAACAGTGTTTAGAAGAGACACTGATGCCTGCACTGAGGACATTTAATGACATTACCAATCAGAACGTAAAGATAGCTGGCATTTGCAACCTGATCTCTCATAGGAACTCTAACGAGTGAGAGCATATTCAATGGATTTCATATAATACAAGTCCATTAACTTGCCCCTTGCCCAAGCCCTAAAGGTCCCCTGAGGTTATTTTTTTTCAGTCATTCATCTTTAGTAACCTCTTTATCCTGTTGAGTGTTGACTAGGGTCTGGCCCCTAACTCAGGAACACTGCGAACAAGATATGGACACACCCATTGCATTGCAGGTCATTGCACACATGTACACATGCACACCTAGAGGAAATAGAACAATCAGTTCATCTACTGAAATGTTTTGGACAATGAGAGAAGTGAGAGACTTCAGGCTCAAACCCATCATGAAATTAACAGTTTCTGCCATTTCCTCCTTTCTAAACGGACATACTAGTAGATGGGCTAAAATATGTAAAAATTTCCCTTATTGCATGATTTTTTTCAGAGAAGAATTGACTGCTATTCTGTTTAGGAAGTATTCCCACCTCACTTTCAAAAAACAAACAAACAAACAAACAAACAAACAAACAAACAAACAAAACCCAGAAATGGCTTCGGATCCACTAACCCCTGGCCAGGATACTGAACTCTGCCCACTACCTCCCCCTCTGCCCCTGGACTGTAACACACACAACGACACTACCTCAGCGGGTCTCCACTTCCATTTTTCTGCTCCATAACATTATAATCCATTGCACCTTACTGCACCACTTGCACTCGTGCTCATTTGCACCTTACTGTAATGTACTGTACCTTATGCACATCTGTCAAACACAACTGTCAAATAAGCTGCTACCGCATTGCACTACTGCCCCTGCTGTACATAGGTTTAGGTTTAGATGAATATTACTTATTTGGACACACAGATACATATTTTGTATACTTTAGAATCTCTTTGTATATTTTATTTTGTATACATTGCATTTTTTGTATTTTAATTTTGCTCTGTATTACTCTTATTCTATTTTATATATGTTAATACATATTATATATTCTAATTATGTTTTCTAAGAGAGAGAGAGAGAGACATGCACATGTCCTGCACATGGTGATAATTGAAAATAAAAACCTTGAATCTTGAAGCAGGATAAATAACTTTCTAGAGATGTTGTTTTATTTTTTTTTGGTTTTTTTTTTTTTTTTAACGCAGAATATAAACAGGTTATTAATCTGCTCTAAGATTCCTTAAGTTTGAAAATTTGTTCAGAAAGTGGCACCTGTTTTCGCGACAGAGCTGTTCATTGAAAAACATGATTAAAATGTGCACATATTTACAATGGTGACCTGAAAATTTCACAGGCTGACCATGATGCAATGGTCAAATTCGACCAAAGGTGGAATCTTTTTCAACACAGACTTCCCTGTAGTCTACACACTTCTTCCATTGGTGTTGCTGCACTTGGATTCCATTGGTATCTAATCCTGATGGTGAGATGGATCACTATGCACTCATCATCTTCAGCCCACCCTCATAACATATGCATAAATTTATAGTTATAATATATTGATATAATTCATTCATTCATTTTCTGAACCGTTTAATCCTAATTGGGTCACGGGGAGGCTGGACAGCTCGCCAGGCCATCGCAGTATTGACATAATATGTTACTAATTAACTTGAATAAAAATGCTGACTTATGTTCTAGGGTAGCTTTCAACATAATTATTTGCACATCTCTAATATCAAACATATATTTATATGCCAATTTAACAATATTTGAATTTGCTTTAGAATTTAAATGTGAGATGAAGTAATGTTATGTTTGTCAGAAATCTTATGTTTATCCTGGGACTTGTGTGTTCATGGTATAAGGTGTTCTTTGACTGACAGCTTGCTCTTGTTTTTCAAACACTTCCTATTGCACATGGGTAAAAATCTGACACTTCCAAAAACAACAGCCTTTGAGGACTTTTGCGACATTTCAGGTCAAATGTCTGGCTTTTTAACTACAAAGCACTAAATAACTCATGGCCTTGGATTTGGACTGGGATCGGAACAAGAGAGTCGAAATGCTGAGAAAACCAAATCTTATTTTTGACTGATTTGTTTTAAAGGCTTAAAAGTGAACTCGTGAAAGATTAGAAATGCCATGTTTGATTGTTATACGGACAGATAACCATTGTTATTCTAGTCCAGACCATCGACTATATAAATGTGAATGGAGAGCATCAATTCAATCTCATTTTATAGCGATCAAGCCTTTGCCCTCCATTATGTTGCAAAATTTTTAGTCAATTTGCACAGCAAAAACTTTCTCAGCCCTTTAATCTAGTGAAACACATCAGATGAATGGCCATGTTTTCAAATACTGTTTGATACATCTATCCAGAGAGCTTACATAATTATAAATGAAGATGTATCATTTATACGGCTGTATCTATGGAGGAATTTAATTATTTGGCCATGAACTGGAATGTCAATAGTTTAATTGTGGCTTCCAGGACCACTAGCTACCTGTTAAACACAGCAATCAGCAATGCATGGGGATATAAAAAAAAAAAAAAATAGCATAATTTGAAACATTTACTTATGAAATCCATGTTTCATCATCATCGTCATTATAATAATAATAATAATAATAATAATAATAATAATTATTATTATTATTATTATTATTATTATTATTTTCCCAAAGCTAATGAATGAATTTTGATAGCTGGGATTAATTAATACAAAAACATTAAAAAGTTGTTCGCTTACTAGCAGTTAGTGGCTAGTTTTCTAGTGTGCTTCTCCCATTTCCCATTTAGAATGTGTGTGTGTGTGTGTGTGTGTGTGTGTGTGTGTGTTTATTTTGTGTGCGTCTTGGCAGTGGTGTATGAGCCTCATTTTTTGGGTTTCAGTTTTGTTATTAATAATAAATCAGTTTTCATCATGCAAGTGAATGATACATAATAGACAACCAACATCAACTCAGCAAGGCAGCAGCCTTATTATTTCCTGTGGTGGGCACACACTGGACACTGGACAGACACGGGACAACCAGCCAACCCATATCCCATGATTTTGGTGCTCCGCTCAGGAGCTCTGCTAATATTTTACAATAAAATGTCTTAAGAAATATGAATACTGTGTGGATATCACCATCAACAAAAGCACTGTTTGAATTAGATACTGTAGAAAGAACTGTAGACAAGAAAAGAGGCATAGAAGATCGTCTTCTTTGTTATTGTAATGTATGGAAAGGGTGCTTTAAAAATAGTACTGCAACCAGACATCAGGAGTGCTAGGCCTTTTCATTCATTGAACTGCTTAAACCTAATTAGGGTCGCTGGTGCCCATCTCACCCGACTCTGGGTGAGGGCAGAGTACACCCTGGACAGCTCGCCAGGCCATCGCAGGGCAGAAACACGTTCACGGCAATGCGGCCTCCTCTTTACGAAAGTCAGCAATGTTTTTTACATGCCCCTTGGGATCAGTATTCCAGCACCCTACCACCAGGCCACCACTGCCCCGAGTGCTAGGCCTATGATGACTTAAAGTTGAGACATGACATGGTGTCTGTATTTACACAGTTGATGTTCTAGACTTACAAATCCCAGTGAAAGATTGCTGTCTCATACACACTAGGATGAATCACAACTCGGACATTTAATCACCTCACATCCAAATGGATTTTAAAGCCACTGTTTGACTACAGTGGTCTTACAGGAGTTCTAAAACAGACTGTGCGATCATTTCTTGCCCATGTCAGAGTATTCTGTAAAGAATGTCTAGTGCAGAGGTTCGCAACCCTATTCGAGGAGAACCCCCTATATCCTGCATATTTCAGTGTTTTCCTGCTTCGGTACACCTACTTAAACTCTGGAAGGGCTATTAATTAACTGATCAGTTAAATCAGGTGTGTTGATAGCAGGGAGATCAATAAATTGTACAGGACGTGGGGTTCTTTAGAATTAGAGTTTAAACCATCTGTAATAGTGACAACAATAAACCAAATTGCTTCACTCTGCTGACTTTATCAATCAGCGCAATTTGGAATACCACATAAGAGGTAAAAGTATTAACAATTTCTTCTGCCCTTTAGCGTATTTGGGTTATGCTTCCCAATTGCCACTCTTGTATTATATAGCTGTCTCATAATCTATTGCTATTGTCGACTTTTAGACAAGTGTTAAATTCCATCACAGACTAAGATTTTAATGTGACACTGCCAGAACTTCACTGCTGCCTTTGGGCGAGGCAATAATTCAGCAGCTGGTGAGCATGACACCTTATGTGTTCTACAGACCGCCAGTCTCAGCTTGTGACTCTACAATTCAGGCTGAAAATTGTACGTGTAAAGCATGCAAACATCCAGCAACAACAAAAAATCGGATAATGTCGGATAATTCTCTTTCAATGTCTTTTCTACTTTGAAAAGACATCAAACAAAAATAGGGCACCATATGTGGACACACACATACACACACATACACACACACAAACGTGCGCACTCACACACACACGCCTTCACAGCAGTGCGGCAGCTGCATGCAGCAATTTTGAATGAGACGAGTGTGATGTTGACGCTGTAACAGGTTAGCTGTGTGTCTCTGCCGCGTTATGACGTACAAGAGCCGGCACTACATGCCGTAGGCAACCATGAGAGCGAGATTCACCTGTGCTATGGGATAGGTGCCATGCCAATACCTTGCATTGCTGCCAATTCCTTACCAGCAGGTATTCTTTACACTTATTACACAGATGAGTCAGAGGAAGAGAGAGGGAGTGAAGTAGGGATAGACAGAGAAAGTGGGAAGGGAGAAAGTGGGACTAGGAGAAGAACAAACAGTGGGAGGGACAAGGGGAACACACAGTGTGAGGGGATGAGTCATTAAGGTGCAGCAGATTAAATGAGGAAAACAGAGGGAAAGAGATGGTGAGATGGGAATGAGTGATGGAGAGAGACTGAAGGGGGGGACAAGAGAAAAACAGGAAGGTGAAAGTGACATTGATATGAAGTAGGGAATACTTTTACAAAGGAGAGGAAAAGAAAAATGAGTGAAAAGAGAGGGGGAGTGAGTGAGACAGTGAAACAGACGATAGAGACAAAGGCAGACAGAGAAAGAGAAACAGTGAGAGACAGAGACCAAGAAAGAACTAAAACAACAAAGTGAAAGAGAGCGGGTGTATAGAGAGAGAGAGAGAGAGAGAGAGAGAGAGAGAGAGAGAAATACACTGAGAGGGACAGTGACACTAAGGGGGAGTGAGACACACAAAGAGGGACAGAGACAAGAGAGAAGGAAACAAATATAGATGCAGAGAGGGAGAGAGAGAGATAGATAGAGAGACATTAAGAAACAGAGACACCAAGAAAGAAAGTAAGAGAGAAATAGGAAACACGAGACAAACAGAGAGATACAGAGACACAGAGAGAAGGAAACCAATAGAGACACACACACACAGAGAGAGAGAGAGAGAGAGAGAGAGAGAGTAGGAGACAGAGACCAAGAGAAAAGGAAAACAATAAAGAGAAAGAGCAGGAGAGAGAGAGAGAGAGAGAGACTTTAAGAAAAATAGAGTCGCCAAGAAAGAAAGAAAGAGAGAAATAGGAAACATGAGACAAACAGCGATACGGAGACACCAAGAGAGAGAGAGACATCAAGAGAAAAGGAAACGAATAAAGATACAGAGGGGGGGGGGAGAGAGAGAGAGAGAGAGAGAGAGAGAGAGAGAGAGAGAGAGAGAGAAAGAGAGAGAGGAATTTAATAAGCTCCAGGCTTTCCCAAGCCACCCTGAGGAGCCAGAGCTTGATATGATTTAGCGGTTGTAATCTTCCTTTAGAAATGAGGACCCTTCTTTTTGTCTTGCTTCACTCTTTAGCAGGCGTTTTCTCCAGCCAACCTGAACTCTAATCATGTTAAGCACTTCCTGTTACAGGCAGGTAAGAGGGAAAAAGACAAATGTTTTGGCACTTTAGAAGATGATGGAGAAAACAAGAGACTCTAGTGCTGCGATGGAGACACACGCACAGGGGTCAAGGACTCCACCTGTGCACTTTGATCACTGACCATGGCGAAACTGTTCCATTAAGACTACGAGCTCTTTCCTTTTAAACACACCTGCATTCTCATGCATACTCCATGCCAAGAATGTGTGACGTTTTTCATTTTGAACGTGCTGAGCGACTGACAGGTCTAATGTATATGTGTGTGTGTGTGTGTGTATGTGTGTATGTGTGTGTATGTGTGTGTGTGTGTGTGTGCATGTGTGCACGCTCAGCATGTGTTTCAGTGATAAGAAGGTGGAATGAAAAATGGCTCATATACTACGTCTGCCACCTGTGACTTCAAGCAATACTTGTGCAATTATAATTACAGGTGGGGTTGAAACTTTGCATGCACACATACTTTTTTTTTTTTTTTCTTTTTTTTTTCATTTCTCCACTTTGTACTTTCACACAGCATCCCAGAGCGCTGGGTCTCAGGAGGGATGAGAGCATAAAACCGCCCACGCTCTTTCACAAAATCCTCCTCCTCTGCCTTGGTCCAAAGATTCACACCCGAGCCTACACACACATTCGCTCTAATGACCACAACACAAGCATATATACACAAATGAACACAGCTGCAGCATGCAACTTTTAACTACTTCAAAGCAACCCACACTGTGTGTGTGTGTGTGTGTGTGTGTGTGTGTGTGTGTGTGTGCTTATTTTACCCAGAGGAAACAAGCAGCATCTAGGGATTCATCTCATTTACTGTGTTAATTAGAGTGCAGCAGCTTCACAGCACAGCCGTCTCTTATCCCTCAGCTGTTTTATGTTGTGTTTACTTTAGTGTTCTTATCAGGCACAGAAAAAGCATGATGGCTGAACTGTCAGTTGTGTGTGTGTGTCTTAGATGTGATTGAAGGATTAGATCTTAAACTTGGAGGCATGTGTCTTCAGTTTACATTGTATTTTCCCATAAAAGCATTTCACAGTACCTTTCGCTTGGGGAAAAAAAACAAAATCTTTGATACTTGAAAATCTTCGAATCCAGATAAGCTCCTCATTTAAAACTCTTCAAACTCTTCGAAATCATTTCAAAATTATTGTTCTTTCTGAAAACACTCGCCCACGATTCTTCATTCACAATACAGTGAACTCAGTAATCACGCCATTTCACCACAGAGGTTAGTTCACATAATGGTAACATTGAAAACTATCCGTTCACTTAACAGGTATATTAAATAAACATGAAATACAGTGTTATCTCACTCACTTAGGGTCGCAGGGAGGCTGGTGCCTATCTCAGCTGACACTATGCGAAGGCATGGTACACTCTGAACAGCTCTCCAGACCATCACAGGGCAGCACAAACACACACAGACATTCACACTCACACCTAGGGTCAATTTAAAACGGCCAATTAGCCTAATCTGTATGTCTTTGGACTGTCAGAGGAAAACAGAGTTCTCAGAGGAGACCCACACAAGCACGGGGAGAACATGCAAAATCCACAAAGAAATGCCCAAGCCCGGGAATTGAAGCCAGGACCTTCCTGCTGTGAGGCGGGCATGCTAACCACTACACCGTTGTGCCGCCCAAGTGTTATCTCACTCATTCATTCGTTCATTTTCTGAACTGCCTAATCCTCATTAGGGTCACAGGGAGGCCGGGGAGGGCAGAGTACACCCTGGACTACTTGCCAGGCCATTGCAAGGCATGTTATCTCTTGGAAATAAAATAAATTTAGCCGTGATGTCTTTCAGAAACCATTTGGTTACTCCTGTACATGAGTGTCAGTGACCCCTACACCGGGAGTGATGATATAAGTGAGCATGACAGGTAATGCTGAGATTAGTGTCAGAATTTTGGCTGTGTGCCATTGGTCAGTCCATCCAAATGGTACACAGACCCAAAAAAAGGTGAAGGTGGACAGAGCCAAATGAAATGTACAAAAAGTAAAGTTATTAAAATTAAAAAACATATACAATTTAGTCCCTTAATGTATTTTTAATGTTTTACTTTTGATGAAACCTTTGAGAATTTTGTGCGTAACTCAACAACAGAGATTTTATCTTTAGGAAAAATCCTCAGCTACACAAAGGACACTTGAGAAAACTTTTTTTCCTTCACAAAATGTACAACATCCACATAAAACGTGTGCTTTTGAATTACCTTCTGGAACGGTTATCTGAACGAAGACCATACAATGCGTAAACACCTTTCTGGTTCGCCTGGTTTGCATTCATTATTATTTTGTTTGTTGGGCAAATAGGATGTTACCATTTAAACCATATGTCTGCTTGTGTCTGCTCAAACCACATCAATTACAAATGGACAGAACTCTTAGCATTAACTAGTAGAACGCAACTAAGACTCTAATATAGCCCAGGTGTAAAACAAGGCTTGCTGGTCACACATGACCTGCTGACTTGATTCATCTGCAGAAACTGAGCAAAAAAAATGTATAAAACCTTTTAAATACTATTCAGCAGTGTACAGCATCAATAGTCTTACATTTCAGTGCTTAAACACTGGATACACTCAACATCTACTATGTGTAATGTAGGTCAGATGCACCTCAAAGCACATTCATTTTACTGTAATTTATTTATTTGGTCCAGATCCTGAAATGCATCAGCCAATGAAGAGACCCATAAATATGTATACAAAAGGAACAAGATACCTGGAAGGTGAAGGAAATGTATTATTCACAGTAGAGATAAGCCCATGTGAGGTAAGCCTCTTTCTGAAGATGATATAATTTCAGTATTAAGGAAACAAACATTTATATATTCATTTTTATATAAAGCATATTCATTCTATTAGCCATTATATTTCATTTTCAGAGCCAAGGTTATTGGTCAACAGTACAGCACATCCTATACATTAAATAAAGCAATTTTCATTACTGTCCTTGAAGGGTGAAAGAAATGCTGATGTGGCCAAGGCAGGATTTGAGTTTGACACCCAATACAGTAATGGCATTATGTGTCCATTCAATTTTCAGTGAAAAAGGATTTCTAGAAAAAAAAGAAAAAAAAAACCCAAAAACCAACAACTTCAAAATCACTGTACTGTACAATAAAATGATGTGGCTTCCCATCTTAGTGTGGTCATGCCACTTTTGCCAACCCATCTATTAAAAACTTGGAAACAAAACCCCTGAAGATAAATGGACCTTCATCCATCCATCCACCCATTCACCCATCCTATATACTGCTATCAGTTGGTGTTGCAGGTGAGCAGGAATCTATCCCAACTGACATTGAGTAAGAGGTGGGGTACACCATGGACAGGTCACCGCTCACAATCTATCAAGTCTTCTGCAAAAACATTTTCCCTTATAGGGCTGTAATGATACATCGAGACAATGCAGCATGATATAAAATGTTGGTCATATGATTGCAAAAGCATTATTTGCTTTTATCGAGAGCCTGCAAGGGCATATGTGCTTGTGGTGATCAGTAGACTGCTAGCTTTAGACTGCAGTGACAAACATGACACTTAACCTATTCTCATTCACTGATTGCACAGAACATATAAAGGTATTAAACCCGTTTCAAAATATTTGTTGCATAAAAAGCCTTAATTTACCTGTTGCTGGTATTGTGTTTCGTTTCTATATTTCAGTTCTGCTTGTAGTCTATGAACCTTATAATGTTAATTCAGGGGTACGAGCTGTGCCTTTTAACCTTGACCTTGCCTTTGGAGCTTCCCATGTTGTACTAGTTTGCCTGATATCTGACCTATGTTTGTTTTACAGACTTTGTGGATTTGCCTGGGACTTTGCTTTTGCAATTAAACTTGAACTCGGCTCAATGGTTTCTGAGATTACCTATCATTTTGGATCTGTCTTCCTAGTTTAGTCAAACTGTCTTATCTTCAGTTGCATCCCCATGCTTTCTAGTTCTGCATATGCCTTTTTGCATATGCCGTGAATACTAATATTTTAGGGTAGTAATAATATATTTATTAATATTTTGTTAGCATTTACTTCCACCCAGTGTTGGGATCATTTCATTTATTATAAACTAATTACAATTCCATGAAGTCTTCTCCAGCACATTCAGCAGTTAAGATCTGAACTCTGTGGTGCAAGCTGATGTGTAAAAATGATTCTTCATGCTCCCTGAACCAGTCTTTCTCTATTTCAGCCCCAATATATATATCAGTGCCATCAGGTAAGAAAGAGTTCATTGATGGGATAATCTGCTCATTCAGTACATTCATCAGCTGATTTCATTTTATTGCCACATTAATGTTGCTGAGTCTCGACCTTACCAACTAAAGCAACAATACCATGGGGATTAGGTGCCGTAATCAAGGCTAAAGGCGCTTCAACAAAATATTAGAGTGCACAACTTTTTTGGCCAAGCAATGTATTTTGCTTACAGTACTGATCTTCTGTTTATAGTATTTTTATTGACAAGAATGCACTGTGTTTTGCATTGTATGGATAAAAATGCACACTGATTTATATCGTCTTTAATTTAGATTTTAAAAAATCCGTCCTGTCATATTTTTTCTTTTTTTAAATCCAAAAATAGAATTTAAATGAATCTTGACCAGGGAGTATTGTTATACACTATTTCCTTATTATGTGGTGCACCGCTATTATTTAAATATTTGCAAGTACATGAATGTTTCTTAAATGAATTGTGTGAAGCCTGTTTTTTTGTTTGTTTTGTTTTTTTGCAGTGGTTAATGCTTTAAACAGTTGTTTGGATCGGAGATGTTCCAAGTTGCCATAAAATCAAATTGGTCCTTGATCCTGCACTGGAAACAGGTCTCAAGTTCCTCACACACACACACACACACACACACACACACACACCACTAAACTCAGAAGGAGGCCATGGGCAGGCCAGCTGAAATTGTTTACACATCACATTTACCCATTTCGCTGGCGAGACATTAAATAACGTCTGCATGATGACTGCCCAATGGCAGCGTTGCGTTTTCTATGATTGGAGGAGATTGCATCTCAAAAAATCATAAGCATAATGAAAAGAAGTGAACGCATTATTCAGACTGTGAGAAGCGGAAAGACAGAGAGAGGGAGCCCAAATGAGAAGAGGAAACACTGGAATTAGGGTAGAGAGTGTTCTGCATGAATTAGAATGGCCAAGGGGAATTAGCAGTCCACCTTCTCGCCCCTGCACTCAGCCCATTAGATAAGAACAGAAGACTGAGTGGAGAAGGTCTCCAGCGTGCCCTGACGCTAACTCTGATAAATGAGCCGTTCTCTACAGGCCAAAGGTCAACCTTTACTTCTACTCTCAGTCCAAGATCTTCATCCCTGACCGAGCTTTCGTGCTTTAATAACTCGGCAGCCTACGTTTGGGAGTCCCTTAGACATGATGCAGAATTCTGTGGGATTTGGTAAAAAGCTGCAAGGTTAAAAAAAAAAAAGAAAAAGAAAAAATCTTTCGCACATTAGAGTTGGTAGGAACAAATGAAGAACAGAGCCAATTCTGTGTGCGTGTGTGTGCTTGAAAAGCAAAAACGATTTAGCAGCCAGGATTTAACAGCATTTTTTTGAGATCAATCTTCTCTCCCTCATGTTCTCTGAGCCAAACATGTGGAGCCAATCAGCGGTTTGAAAAACAAAAAAAATCGCCAAAACAAATGGGAGTACCTTCTCTCTGTGTCTGATTTTCTCACTGTCTCTCTCTTTTGAATAACCACATACAAAATCATAAGGTGAGGGTCAAATATCTTTGCTTTCAGGCCCTGACCAGTGAAAGTACTGCAGTGACACCTCGTTTATGCAGGTAACTTGCTACATCTGGTCTTAAAGCACTTTACTGGAACGAGGCAGGCCAATCTGCTGCCAGCAGCTCAAACGCACCTTTAATGAAAGAATGAAAATGGAGACGATCTGAAGTCGAAAGCAAGGTGATGCTGATAAGACCTTTAACATTTACAAGAAAATTTACGATTTAATAAGTGTGGAGGACAAAAAAAACAAAACAAAAAAAAAAAAAACAATAACCCAAGAATATTTCAGCAAATGTAATTTTTTAGGTGTAACTAAATCCACCATCACCAGAACAGTTAACTTTACTTTACAGGATGTTCGAGTTGTATGAGGAGTAGAGGAAAGCCAGATGAGTCTTCTCCGTGCTCTCCGTGCTAAAATATGTTTATGTAGCTTAATCACTCCTCTGCCTGGTGAATTCCTAAGACTGGAACTTCTAAAGACCAGCAGGCTGATAAATGATGTTGAATCGGGGTGATTAATTTGCAAAAAGGAGATTGTTTATATTTGATGTAGATTTCTGTTTGAGATATATAGCACAGTAAAGACCTGCTTTTGTTAATCTCTGTTATTGTTCAGTTGCTCATTCATCTATGTGTGACGCGATGTGACTCTAATTTCTCATTTTTCCTAATCAGAAGCGGAGTAACCAAATGGGCAGCTGGGTGAGGGGATGTTAAAGGGACCCTGGGCACTGAGAAATCTGTGTCGGTTGCCATTTTTCTGACCCTTTCGTCATCTCATGA
>JAQMYF010000003.1:14511658-14522062 GCA_030014195.1 Neosilurus mollespiculum | reverse complement strand
TATCTATCTATCTATCTATCTATCTATCTATCTATCTATCTATCTATCTATCTATCTATTTATTTATTTATTTATTAGGGCAACAGCAGAATGTTTAAACAGATGTACTCGTGTATTTGTTCTCCCTGTTTCAAACTCAAAACAGATATGTCTTACACACCATGGTGCTAATTTAAAAAGCATGAAGTGCCACCACAAGGCAAAGCATAACCATTTAAATTCTCATATTTATTAGAATCATAAACTCATCTTTTATTGGTTAAGAATTGGAAGTTTGTATGTATCCCAAGGCTTGTAAGTAAAGCATTTTTAACTGGGTTGGTTAAATTGTGGTTGAAGTGAGAGTTTCTTTATGAGAGCCCTGCCTGGCCTTGTGGAAGAGCCTAACAAAACAAAACAACAAGGCCAATTAAAAAAATAAAAAATAAAAAAAATTCTAAGTTTATTAGAATGCTGATACAGCACCCCTAGAGCAGATGGGGTTAAGGGCTTTGTTTAGGGGCCCAGATAAGGGCTTGAACCCTTGACATTCAAGCCAGGACCCCAGAGCCTTACCTGCTGAGTCATACATAAAACATAGTTGATCACTGATAAATGTGATCAAAACAAACAAAGTTGAAACTGATTTTTCTGGAATTTATTAGTAACGTGAAACCTGTGAAGCCTGTGACCATCGTAATAGACTGTTGATTTGACAAATCAGTGACTGAGCGTCTGCAAGAACTCTATGAGTGGTAAGGACAATCTTTGTAGAAGAAAAGTATTGTCATAAAATTAAGAAATAAAACCAGAATGATCTATTAGATCTAGAGTTATATGAAGATTCATAAGTCTTAAAATCTGCTCCTCGGAGTGTTAAGGAAAGAAAACAGAAAGTCAAGGGGTGCAGATATCTGAAAGGTGATTGCATCATCATTCACGACACCTTTTCTTCGCTGTTTGCTGAGAAAAGTTGTGGCAACATCCGACGGCTCACGATACAGTTACCAGAAACATATTCAATATTAAGTTAAAAAAAAAAAAAAAAGGCCATACAATGTGAGGGAACAAGGTGCTTATGTGCAGAACGTGAGATCTGCACAGCAAACTAGAGAAGCTGGGAATTTTTTTAGGAAATAATGAGTAGGGAAAAACTGTCTAAAAGATAAAAGGAACGACCCTATTGAACCCTATTGAGGTGGTGGCCAGAAACAAAAAATCTGTTGATGAGTTTGTGTGACTCCAACAAGGCTGTAAGAATTCCTGTGTTTCTGTCTAAAAGTAAAGCCTTTTTTTTTTAAAATCAAGAAGAACTCGAGTTGTGGCGTAGTCACCATGCAGCAAGAAGGTCCTGGGTTCATATCCCAGGCTCGGGTATTTCTGTGTGGTGTTTGCATGTTCTCCCTATGCTTACGTGGGTTTCCTCCCACTGTCCAAAGACATGTAGTTTAGGCTAATTGGTTTTCCAGATTGCTCTTAAGTGAAAGTGTGAGTGTGAACATTTGTGTGTGATTGTTGGTCCTGTGATGTATTGGCGAACTGTCTGGGTGTACCGCACCTTCGCCCAGTGTCAGCTGAGATAAGCGGTTTAGCGGTTTAGCAAATGAGAACACTTTTTAATTTCTTTTAATTGTTAAAACTCTCAAATATTGTGGTAATTTTAATTGATTTATTAATTAATTAGTAGAAATATTAAAAGGTTATTGAAGGAGACCCCAATCCTGACACCACATCTTCCATGCTCCCCTTTTGATCAATACTGGCTTCACATGTTAGTAGGCGTTATACAAGATAGGGTTACAACCTAAACTTTAAAATGACTCATGTTCATCCATCCATCCATCCATCTATTATCTATACTGTTTATCCATCACAGTCACCAGGGAAGCTGAAGCTATTCCCAGCTGACATTGGATAAGGAAGGTCAACAGGCTATTGCAGGGCTAACACAGAGATTAACAGCTTTTATTATTCACATTCACACATATTGGTAATTAAGAGTAGCCAGTTGTCCTAATCTGCATGTCTCTGGACTGTGGGAGGAAACTGGACTGCCCAGAGAAAGCCCAGGCAGGCATGAGGACATTCAAAATGACATGCAGAGAACCCAGAATGTGAAAGTAAATAATATTCAGTATGACCATTTACACAGAGAACATAAATACTGGCATGTATACAAAAAAAAAAAAAAAAGTTAGTTATGAAAATACCTCTGTACCTATGAGAATTTCATTATCTGTTCAGCTGTGCTTGGCTCACATCACTATGTGCTTGGCTCTTGCATCACAGGTACTGGATATTCACCTTAACTTAGCTACTTCCATTAATACTGCACTTCACATACTCCAAAGACTAGACATATCCAAACATTCATTTTATTTTCTATAAGACATCTTGATTTTGTAATATTATTAAACATTAAGACATTAAAAAAGAATAAAGAGCAAAAGAAAGACCGCAAGCAGTTCTGGATTAAATTAGACTGGTTTCGAGTTGTGTTACTTGAGGGCAAATATTTGTGTTTAAAGCCACCAAAGGACATTCCCCCCCACGCCCCTACCCCCCACCCCCCTCTGTCTCCAAGTGAGGAAAAGAGAGAAGTACGGGACCTAACAGAAAGAATCCATATGTGGACAAGATGAGCTAAAATAAAACACAGATTAGGCGATTGCAAAATTAAACTACAAAAAAAGAAATACAAACAGCATACACACACACACACACACACACACACACACACACACACAGGCTGATTATTAAAGGGTTAAATAATATAAACCTAAAATAAATAGTCAACTATACATGTGATTATTTATTTTATTTACATCCTTTGCATAAATTAAGGTGGTTTTTGAGGGTTCTTTGAATGCGTAATAGATGTTGATTTAAAGAAAAAAATCACTTGAATCATTGTCCGAAAGGAAAAGCTTCTTTTGAAGGTTATATAAAGATCTGTTTAAGCTACTACTGTAAATGCAAAGAATATACAAGGGCTCTTCGTTAAAGATTTCCCAAGACCCACCTCTACTTATTGTAGGAGGCTAAAATTCTCTCTCATTTGCCGAACATCTGGTGGCTATCTCATCCGACACTGTCGAAGGTGGGGTGCACCCTGAACAGCTCGCCAGACTATCGCAGAGCAACACACAATCAACCATTTACACTCACACTCACACCTGGGGTCAATTTGGAACAGCCAATTAACCTAATGTGCATGTCTTTGGACTGTAGGAGGAAACCAGAGTACCTGAAGGAAAATCTATGCAAGAACAGGGAGAACATGCAAACTCCACCAGAGCCCACGAATCGGACCCAGGAACTTCCTGCTCTGAAGCGGATGTACTAACCACTACGCCATCCGAGTGTGAAATTGCACAAGCATAACAATACATATCTATGAAGGTCTCATGGTAATTTGCAGCTACTATGAACTCCTTACGGTTTGTCTTTTACAGGTGCTAAGGTGGAGTACAGTGTAATAATGGAGTCAGTTGAATGGACGTTCGTTGAGATGAAAGGGCAGGATGCCCCATTGTATTATGACATAGTAAAGCACTGGCATCATCAGTTCAAGTGTGGTCGGACATCAGTGGAAGTGGCTCCTATTCCCAGACCCGCCATTGGTGAAGACGCCATCTGGAAAGTGGAGGCCACCATTTTGGAGGACCGCCACATAACCATTCAGCAGCTAGCCTAAGAGATCATGATCAGTGTGATGTCTTGGGGAAAAAATCATCCATGACCATTTGCACATGCGGAACTTGTTTCCCTGGTTACTCACACCTCTCCAGAAGCAGGACTGAGTCATATGCCCCCAGTCCCTTTTGGTCATGTGCCAAGAAAACCAGGAGGACTTCTTTGACAGACTAATTACGCAGGACGGAACATGGATCCATCACTGTGATCCAGAGATGAAGGCTCAGTCGAAGAGATGGAAGCATTATGACTCACCACCTCCGAAGTAGGCAGGTGTCCAACCCTCAGCGGGAAAGGACATGCTCACGGTTTTTTTTGTTTTTTTTTTCAGACTATCACAGAGTAGTGATGATGGACTTCCTGACAAAAGGTACCACAATTACTGGGACATAGTACATTTCACTGCTGTTGAAATTGCAGAATGCCATCAAAATCGAGAGGCATGGCATGTTGACCAAAGGTGTCCGTCTCCTGCAAGATAACACCCCGTTTCACAGCTCACATGTTGCGGCTATGAAATCCTTCCTCGCCCCTCTTACTCTCCTGACCTCGCACCATCTGACTTCCACCTTTTTACAGCCATGAAGTCATTTTTGAAGGGCAAGCACTTCCCAGACGATGAAATGCTGATTTCTGAGGTCAAGTCGTGGCTTCTGATGCAACCTGCAGACTTCTATAGACGAGGTCTCCACAGCTGCATAAAGCGATGGGAGAAGTGTGTGACCCTTGGTGGTACATACTTAGAGAAAGTCTAATAACTGTGCCAAGTTTCATTCCTCTCAGTCCATGGGAAATGAGTCCGGGGAAATCTTTAATGGGAAGCACTCTTAAATACCAAGTTTTCATGTAAATCATATTTGAAGTCCATTTTTCTGACTTACAATTCTTGTTCATTAGAGAGTTAAGCATAGAGTTCTCCTGTTTTTCAGTCCTGAAATCATCCAAAAAAAAACAACCTAAAAGTTGATCTGCTGGAGAAGTTACATGATCTCAACCTGCTGCAAGGAACAGGCCCCCAGTCCACAGCATTGCCTGATGCAAGTGACCAGGGAGGGACCATAGTAAGCAGTGTGTAAGGAAGCAGAAACATAGTGAGCAGGCAGGAGGGCTTGCTAGGCTAAAAGCAAAACCTAGGTGAGCAGCTCTTTAATTTATTGTACATTTATTTGTTATTCCAGAAATCAAGTTGTCCAGAAATGAAAGTTATTTTTTTTAATCGAATCAAATAATTAAAAATGGGTCTGGCTGTAATGAAACTTATTTATAAAATTATTTCATTCAATCTCATCAGGCATGACTGATAGGTGTCTCAGTGTTACACACTATCAAGCTATCAGCTCATGCACAACTGTTTAGTATCCTAATTGAAAATGGAGTTTAACAAGAGACATCAGCAGATGACATGTTCCCCTTGAAATTTCAAATTGTTTCTGAGTTTTGGCCTGGAATTGAAATGATAACAGACGGACGGACGGACGCACAGACAGATGGACGGACATACTGGTGACTGCATTCTTCCGCATTATATATCAGGGGATAATAAAGAAGTTGCAAATGGTTTTTGAGTTCTGGCCTGGAAATGAACACCACCCATAAATTGTTTGCTATGGAAGCATGAAGAAAGTACAAATTGCAGAAATCCCAAAGTATTACTACACTGCCTCGCAGAAGTAACTGCCAAGTTTGTTTCTGCTGAGCTCTGGGCAGTTACTGAAATGATTACAGATAGACGGATATACTAATAACTATATCCCCTTGTATTATACTGTATATATTTAGGGCTCTTCCGTCCCTAAAGGGATTCTACATAGTTCAACACAAAAACTTTAAAATTTTCCCAGAGAGTCAAACAAAAACTAATGTAATGTTTCTAAAGAAAACCATTTTTTTTTTCAATGTAGTTTCCCTTTTAGTTCTTGGTATTTCTCCAGATTCCCACATTCACATGCATATACATATAGAAGTGTTGAAATATTAAACTGTTCTATATCATACCATGTAATACAAAACATCTTTCCAGCTGAATTTTTCACTTGTTGCTCATATGTTGCTGAAACACACATGCATGCTTTAATATTGGTGTGCAACCTTTACCAACACTGCAGCATGCTGGGAAAAAGGATGATCAGTTACAGAGAACAGACGGTGGGTTCTCACACACATCCCCTTTAATCATCTTCAATCTGCCTTTCCCTCGTTTTCCCCCTCATTCTTCTCAGTTGGACACCAAAAACTGATTTTTCTTTAAATGTATTTTATGTTATGTAACTGCACATTTTCATTCCTCTCATTGCAGCTGTCTCTCTTTAACATCCTCCTGTCTCTCATTCATTCCTTCTCACACACTTCCACAGTCCGTTCTATTTGCTTGTCCTCACCACCAGAGCAAATAAATTCCATTCAGCTTCCTGGTCATGCAACGTTTCTGCCCATAGCTGTCAAGCTCAAAGTCGTGCAAATTGAGTGCGTCAGAGGCGTGTGTATGAATCCATAAACCAATCATCAAGTGCAAAGCTTCATGATCACACTCATCTTCTCTTTAGATGAGCACAGAAATCCAGGCAGGACCCCCTGCCACTTAGCTTGAACATCCTAAATAGTTCCTGGAGTGAAAGAGCAAAGTGCAAAGCTGGTTTTGTTTTTCGCTGTCCAGCTCTTCCCTGACACGTTGCAATCCACGCTGGAGTTTAACCCCTATGAAACATGAAGCATGGCTGAGTGGAGTTTAATAAAGATCTCGCTGGAGGTGGATCGGACACCCTCGGTGGTGTAAACGTGGTGGTCCCATAGGAGCCCATGACCCAGATCTCAACTCAAACACCTTCATTCTTCTGTAGTCCTATCCCCCTTCTAAACACTAACAGTTTCTGTCTTTCAAAAAGTTGTGCTGAGGCCTTTGCTTCACTTCACTTTCCCAAAAAAAATTTTATACAGAAATTTTAACATTCAATATTGTCACAAAGTGGCTTTACAGAAATACACTCTCACTCACTCATTTGCCAAACCACTTAATACTATCAGGATCGCAAGGAGGATGGAGCCCATCTCAGCCAACACTGGGTGAAGGCAGGGTAATCCCTGATCAGCTTGCCTGACCATCTCAGGGCCAACAAACACGTAGCCATTCACAGTCACCCTTACACCTAGGGACAATTTAACAGCCAGTTATCTAAATGCGCGTCTTTGGACTGTGGAAACGCAAAGCTCGGGGAGAACAGCCGCACAGAAACGCCCGAGCGGAGTCCAAGATTCGAACCTAGGACCTTCTTGCCGTGAGGCGGACGTGCTAACCACTATGCCACCATGCTGCATCTTCACAGAAATACGCATGTAGATTTGGATCCCCAGTGAACAGGTAACAATAGGCAGGACATTCTAAAGATAGTTCGTGAGGAAACAGACCCATATGGATTCTACATTATATTTAAAAAGGGCCATTTTACACATTCACAATTCACTGCATCCATCACCACAAAAAAGTGTGATGTGTCGAAGTCACATCTCTCTCCCTGTCCTATCGGATTTCATGCTTTCCCATTCCTATCACTTAGTCCTGGAGTTTGAAGATAAAATAATATTTAATACTGGCCTATAGTTTAATAGATAATAAGATAATAATAAGGTTCAATGTTTTTTATTATTATTATTTTCAGGGCTTTGATAACTGCAAAGATGCCGTAGATGTAACAATGCTAAAGGAGTTTTTGGTATTGTATTTATTTTTAAAACCTATACTTTGAGCGCTTTGCCTAGAAAATCAGTACCATTATTTTATTTTATAAATATATGAGTTTTGTCATTAAAAATCATCTTTAATAAGCACTCTTGGTATTCGTGTCTCAGTGGTGGTTTAATTCCTAAAATCATCTAATTAAATATGAATACATTATTTCAAATCAACAGAAAATGTGACCTAGACACACACACATATAAACAGCAGACACAATTTTTAAAATTATTGTTATTTATTTATTTATTTATTTATTTATTTATTTGCTTGCTTGCTTGCTTGCTTGCTTGCTTTGTTTTTGGAAACTAACTCCATCAGCACTATAGGATCCTGCAGAATGCAATAAAAAATATTCAGAAACATTTTTTCCCTCTACATAGTCATGAGTAAGCAGTTAGATATAAAGCTGATGCTGTATAGTGCAATAATTCATTTATTCATTCATTCTTAGTAGGGGTGGCACGGTGGCATAGCGGTTAACACGTCCACCTCACAGCAATAAGGTTATGGGTTCGACTCCCGGCCTCGGGTGTCTCTGTGTGGAATTTGTATGTTCTCACAGTGCTTGCACATTGGCCTTGGGCTGAATATGATTGTGTGTGTGTGGTGGACCTGCAACTGCATGTCTTCAGACACAATATTAGTGAGACAGATTCTGTGTTAGTCCACATTCTCTCCATAAACATTGAACTTTTACTGCAGGAGAAATTTGAGTATGGACTTCTAACATCTGAAAATCAGATAACGTCAGGTGTGGACATACAAAAATGTGGTTTTGATGGTAGCTTGCACAAATATTATCACGTAAAGGAAAATGAAGCTCTTGTACTGATTTTACCATAATTCAAGCTCATGTGGTTTTGAGGCTTTAACTTAATGCAGATGGATAAAATAATAAAAAAAACCTTTACTGAAGGCCGCATCAAGCCCAGTTCCCTCCTAGACATTTCAAGCAATGTACTATTACCGAATTTCATGTTATGCTTGTAATATCCGGGCACATGTGGAGTGCAAGTAGGGATTTGATGAATTTTTTAATTAATTGGTAAATGAGCCTTTTGTCAGGCTTTAAAAAAATATATATATTTTTTTGTCATTAGATAAAAATTACAGTATTGGTCTGATATTTCAGTATATTAAAGACATAAAAAAAAGAATTTTAAACAAAACATAATTAAAGGTGCAACATGCAAACTCGTTGAGCCACAGACTCAAACCCAGGACTTTCTTGCTGTGAGGCAGACGTGTGAATCACTACACCACCCTGCTGCCCTCATGAGTAAACCATTCACACATAATATATAGATGAAGCTCCCGATAGATGTCTTTGCTGGCATCCGAGCCTGGGTTTGCCTTTCACTTGTTTCTGAGTGAGTAATGCACTAATTTCTGGGGACACTGAGTACACAATTTCCACCCCTTCCTCTTCTTCGTTTCAGTTCTACTTAGGAAAGTCAACAGACAGACCAGCCTAGAACTTGGCAGACAAAAGAATAAACATAATGTGCACAGACTGGCTTTGAATGGAACAATTACTTGGTTCCATTCGTCTCAAGGCTCAGCATGTTGCGCGTTTAGAGTTGCTTTTCTGTTCAGCACAGTTGTTAAGAGACATTACTGAAGTGAGGTACAGAAACCTTCCTGTCCGCTGAAGCCAGTCTGCAGTTGTTGTTGGATCTTTTGTGATTGTTACATGTTTATTATGTATTCATTCATTCATTAATTTATTCATTCATTCATTTTCTAAGCCGCTTAATCCTTATTAAGGTCGCGGGGAGGCTGGCACCCATCTCAGCCGACTCTGAGCGAAGGCAAGGTACACCCTGAACAGCTCGCCAGACCATTGCAGGGCCAAGACACATACAACCATTCACACACCGAGGGGAAATTTGGAACAACCAATTAGCCTACTGTGCATGTTTTTGGACTTTGGGAGGAAACCGAAGTACCCAGAGATAACTCACGCAAGCTCGGGGAGAACATGCAGACTCCACACACAAACACCCCGAGCCTGGGAATCGAACCCGGGACGTTCTTGTTAAGAGGCGGACGTGCTAACCACTGCGCCGCCTATTTATTTATTAATTTGTTTAATTTTATTTATTTTTCAAAATGTATACTTTTTTTTCCATTTTCCATAAATTCCATTGCACATGTATGAATCTTCATTCAGTCAGTCATTCATCAACTAATTCAGGCTGGAGCCTATCTCAGCTGACCCTGGGCAAAGGTGAAATACATTCTGAACAGCTCGCCAGTCCATCACAGAGCCAACCACAAACTCACAATCACACTCACATCTAGCTGTCAGTCTGGAAATTTCAAGTTCAGATGGCACTGTCAGACTCAGTTTTGAAAAAACTGTCCATAAAATCATTAAAACAGATGCTATCAGCCTAAAATTTTGCACACAGAAAGATTTTTATCTGGAGATTTGAAACAAATTAACTTTTACAAGTCTAAGCAATGGTATATAAGCCTCTATTTTATAGGTTTAGGTGTCATTAATTATTATAAATCTGTTTCATGCAAGTCAGTGATACATAACAGCCAATCAGTATCAATTCAGCTATGTGGCAGCCTGTGGTGGGCAGGTGCGGACACCAGACATGGGACAACCATCCAAGCCATATTTCACGGATATGCTGCTCCTCTTGGGAGCTCCGCTAAAGCAAGTGGTCTGTGACAGGGTTTCACATTTTAAGAGTGATATGCATATAAAAATGTATTTTATTCAACCAAACAATAAAATATGATAAGATGGCATGATAACAATTTGTCACGGGGTGATTTATCCCCCATATGACTCAATGCTCAGATTCAAGAATAAGATCTTTCTCCTCCTAAGATTTTTTGGAAGTTGACATGTATGTTGCCAATGAAAGGTCCTTACAAGGGTATCTAGACAAATGTGTGTGTGTTTGTCTGTGTGTGTGTGTGTGTGTGTGTGTGTGTGTGTGTGTGTGTGAGAGAGAGAGAGAGAGAGAGAGAGAGAGAGA
>JAQMYF010000003.1:14492237-14510122 GCA_030014195.1 Neosilurus mollespiculum | reverse complement strand
CCCCCCCCCCCCCCCCCCCCCCCCCCCCCCCCCCCCCCCCCCCCCCCCCCCCCCCCCCCCCCCCCCACACCACACAAATAAAGTGTAATGAAAGCCATTAAATGTCTTGCTATTCCTGGAGAGTGTGTTCGTTTTCATCACTTAACATTGCCAAATGCCGCCTACATTTAACCGAGGAGGTCATTCGACTCATATTGCAAATGACCAACCACAGACCAGCCTTCCGAGCTAAACACAGCTTTACAATCTGCCTTTTTTTTTTGTGAGGTGTTTGGGGGTGTTAACAAATAAAAGAATCTTTTTGTTGTGAGGACAGATCTCCAGTCTTAGAAAGCATAATGTGACATTTTCACTGGTGCCAGTGCATCCAGCTTCTCTCGCTCACTCACTCATTTGCTGAACCGCTTTATCTCACTATGGATCACGGGATTGGGGGGGTGGGGGGGTTAGTGTGCCAGGGCCTATCTTAACTGAAATTGGCCGAAGGCAGGGTACAGCCTAAACAGCTTGCCAGACCATTACAATGCAACACATACACAACCATTCACACACACTCACACCTAGGGGCAATTTAGAACAATTTGCAATTTGCAAACATTTTAAAAAGCAGAGATCACCAGCACTGACGCCATACTGCTCAAGTCATAGCAACGATAGGCAGGGTATGTTTCCATGATGGCAGATCATCGTCTACCAAAGATAACCATGTATAGTGAACTCTCCTCACCGAAGGACTCCCTGAAGAAGTCCCTCGGTGTCTGTCATATCGAGTATCGACATTGGTCCACGCTTGCCGCAGATCGTAAGACCCACTTGAATACTGTCAATAGCACTGTATCCTCCTTTGCGAACACCCGTAAGACTGTAGAACATTGAGGAAAGGTGTCAGAGGAGAAAAGATTGTGCGACCAAAACACCAAATCCCGAACAGACCTTCCCCTCCCAACACTGCAACCTGACCTGACGATCCCGTATCGGTCTTGTAGGCCACGAGTGGACCTGAAGACGACATGGACAAAGATAAAGAAAAAACTGAGTATGCTTATGTCATATAAAGAAGGGGCTTGTATGAACAGAAAAAGACGCTTGGCTTGGTGGCTTATGGCTTAAGCCAAGCCATTACTTTGGTACATAGAGTCTTTTTCTGTTCATACCTAAGGTCCCTTCTTTATATGACATAAGCATAATCATTTTCTTTAATCATGTTGCACTAGACAGTCTTCATCATATAATCTTGGAGAAAAAAAGTTATTACACGCTCCGTAATAGAATTTAATCAGAATTTTATTGGGATCATCTCAAACAGTGTGACAAGTAATACACTAAAAGGGTACACACTAAAAATGTTTAGTTTGTAGAAGTTGCTATATAGCCATCTGTCTAATCAGATTAGTTTGTAAGCAGATACCGGCTGTCAAAATTGGCACAGTCTGAATAATATCATTAAATGCAGTTTCTCCCTTTTCACGTTTAGAGGTGATAATGTGTTATAACTTGTTTGAAGATACGATAATACTCGGGCCTGCAGAGTGGCAAAGAAAAAACGTATGCTGTAGTGCCATTAGATTGTGAGACAGTGGGAACGCCAGAGCCAGCCATGGCTGGGAGTGATGGGAACACAATCAAACAAATAAAAAAAATAAATAGATCAGTGGAGGCTCAGTGATTAAGGCACTGGATTAGTAATTCAAATGTCAAAAGGTTCAAGCCCCAGTACCACTAAAGCCCTGATCTCATTTAATGCCCACGATTCGCTCAATTTTTAGGTCGGGAGCGAGCATGAAGGGTATGCGACCGATATCGTCGACCATATCGCTGATTGTCAGTGAGGAATCCACCCGTTGTGGACAATCGTCCCGTTTTTTAAAACCTGTTTCCAAATGTTGGATGATTACACACGATAATCTACTAATCGGTGACTGTCGCCAACTATCTGAGATTATATTACTGTCTGAGACCATTGTGTTCGATCACAGATAGTCGCATATAGTTGGGGACTTAGCTGCAGACAGTCTCAAGCCTAGTTGCCGAACATCAGCCTCCAACTAAAAAAATCACGGGCAGTCGCCAAAGAATCAAACAAATGAGATCTGGCCTTAAGCTGCCTTCATTGGGCGCTTAAGCAAGGCCCCTAACCTTTAATTACTCAGTTAAAATAGTAAAAATAATACATGTAAGTCGCTCTGGATAAGGACATCTTCCAAATGCCATAAATGTAAATAAGGACACTAAGGTGGCGTAGTGTTCAACATTCCTGCCTCACACCAGGAGGGTCCTGGGTTCAAGCGTGTGCCTGGTGAGGGTGTTTCTGTGTGTAGTTTGCATGTTCTACCATGAACTTCCATGGGTTTTCACGGGGTGCTTCAGTTTTCTTCCATAATCCAAAGACATGCACTCTCATCACTCACTCATTTGCTGAACCGCTTAATCCTTTTAGGGTTGCGGGAATGCTAGAGCCTTTCTCAGCCAACACTGGGTGAAGGCAGGCTACATCCCTAATAGCTCGCCTGACCATCACAGGGCCAACACATACACATACAACAATTCACACACACATAACCATTCACACACACTCACACCTAGGGGCAATCTGAAACAGACAATTAGCTTAATGTGCATGTCTTTGGACTAAGGGAGGAAACCTGAGTACCTGGAGGAAACCCAGGCAAGCACAGGAAGAACATGCAAACTCTACACAGAAGCACCCTCATCATGCCCGGGACTCGAACACAGGATCTTCTTGCTGAGAGGCGGACGTGCTAACCACTATGCCACTGCTGACCCAAAGAGATGCACATCAGGAATATTCTCAATTGCCCCTAGGTGTGAATGTGGGTGTGAATGGTTGTGTGTTTGTGTTGGCCCTGCAATGGTCTGGCAAGCTGTTCAGGGTGTACCCTGCCTTATGCTCAGACTCCGCCAGGATGGGCTCCAGCCTCCCCATGACCATGATAAAGGATAATGCAGTTTGGAAAATTAAATTAATAAATAACATGAGGCTTGTAAGAATAATATGAGGTTATTGGCATAATGCGGTGTCATTTTTTTAAACATGTACTTCTTTCACAGACTGTAAATGTGTGTGTGTGTGTGTGTGTGTGTGTGTATCAAGGCACACTGTCAGATTTAACTCAATTCCCCAGCATGCACAAGAAGGCTCTAATCTAATTATCACCTATTCCAGTAGGGTATCGTTTCTGTTTGACCCCTGTCTCCAAAGGTCATGGCTGCTCCCTGTTTGGGCTGGATGATATGTGGTTAAAGAGGCATCTCCCTCTCTGGTTGGCTCTGTGTAAGTGCTGACATCCTGCCCTAGTTGTGTGTCATATAACCACAACACCAGGGCCTCTAACAATACTGACTTGTTCCCTTTTTTTCTCATGGATTTTATCACCTTGTTCTTTGGCCTGTGAAAGGGATAAACAGAGGGATGGATAGATAATTTTAAAAGATAGAGAGATAGAAAGAGAGAGAGAGAGAGAGAGGAAGGGAGAGAAAGCAAGCCTGTGGCTATTATAAAAATCTGCGTTTATGCACTAATGCTTGATGTTCTTGTGCAGAAGTGCCGGAAATGGCAGCATATTTAAGAACCAGTACTGTCTCATTTCATTAAATAGGATGTTTGTCTCATTAAGTAGGCCTGTGCAATGAAACTGTTGTTGTTTTAAAAATTAATATGCTTTAAATAATTAACGAGCTTTTAACTGCTGTAAAAGGTCATTCAATTTGACAACATTTAACAGTGAGAGCCTTGATCGTGCGCCCTCTTTTTGAAGCCGCGATTACAAAAGGCGAGAAAATCAGCAGATGAAAGAGGCACCAGCTCTCTTTTCACTGCTGTCAAAAGTGAAGGATAAAAGACACCATTCGAACAGAGAAGAACTCTGACAAATCTGCTTTGTGAGGAGCCTATATAATGCCTGTACTACCAAAAATCCTTTTCTATCTCGGTCTCATTCTCGGTGAAATTCATATATACATACAGGCTTACTTTGTGGCACATAGCCTACAGTGTTTATTAGACCTTTTGTCACTATTAAGAGAAATGGAACTTGCTTGTCAGTGTGAATTCATATATGTATCAGGAAAAATGACAATCCCAAACTTTCAAATAAATTATTTTGAGGGATTTATTGGTCTGTTGTGTTTGTCTGTGGCCTGTAAGTGTCGGCTGAGATGGGTGCATCTGTATGGAGTTTGCATGTTCTCCCCATGTTTGCTTGGGTTTCCCCCAGGTACTCGGGTCTCCTCCCATAGTCCAAAAACTGATTGGCTGTTTTAAATTACCCCTTTAGTGTGAGTGTGCGTGTTGGCCCTGCGATGTTCTGGTATGCTATTCAGGGTGTAGCCTGCCTTAACCCAGTGTTGACCTAACCCTAATAGGATTAAGTGGTTTAATAATATGAAACGTCATGAATTATACAAGATTCCACTTTTAAATAAAACAAATATGGCAATAAATTGATTCACAAGTTGATCGCACTAAGCCTTTTTCCAAAGAAAGTCTTTGGAAACAGTTACAAACCATTTGGAACACAGTGCTTTCAGAATCGGTGCCAGCAAGAATATCACTATTATAAAGACCAGAGGAAGCCTGTATTATTAAATACAGAGTATCCATGGAATTTTGTGTTTCTCAGTTAGGTAGGGTTGGCGTACTGATTATCATGTCTTCCTCACAGTAAGAAGGTCCTCGGTTCAAGTCCCGAGCTTGGTGAGGAAATGAATGAAATAATATATTAGCTAGTTACAAATATGTAATATTCATTTTGGACTGCTGGTGGAAACAGATGTACATGGAGGAAACCCCACACAAGCACAGGGAGAACATGCAAACCCCTCACAGAAATGCCCTTACCGAGAGCCAGGACTTGAACCCAGGACCTTCTTGTTGTGAGGTGGACGTGTTAACCCCTACACCACCATGCTGCCCTAGTTAGTATCTCATCCCATCTCATCTCATCTGTCGAACCACTTAATTCTACTAGGGTTGCATAAAGGCTGGTGCCTATCTCAGCCAATACTTGGGGGAAGGTGGGGTACACACTAAACAGCTCGTCAGACCATCGCTGGGGCAACACATACAAAACCACTCAAACTCACATCTAGGGGCAATTTGGAACAGCCAGTTAGCCATATGTGCATGTCTTCAGAAACCAACACAAGCACAGGGAGAACATTGCTAGTATCTGTGATAAATATTTTCACCACATAATCCCAACCCTAACACTAGCCTTCATGTCAGTAACTACAATGTTATAACCTTTTTACAACAACAAACAACATCAGCAACAAAAACACTTAATATTGCTGGAACTTTATTTTGGGTCATAACAAGACCCTGGGTACTCCTGTTTTTCTGACTCAGTCAGGAAATTTAGATTTTGACAGTTCACACATTACACAACACACACACACACACACACACACACACACACACACACACACACACACACGAAGAGTGCAAACAGACAGGTAACATATTGTGTTGAGCTTCATATAAGCTATAATTGGCCTGAATTAGCCATCACATCTAATTAATCATGCTAATTAGCCTAGAATTGTACTTACTGATTGCACAATTAGGAAAGAGATTGAGAGTCAAAACAAAGGCAAGAGACTGGCTGTATTTTAAATGTCAAATGGTGTATAAAGTAGACAAATAGTGTACTTAAACTAGCAATGTAATATTCCGTAAAGAAACCACAGTAAAGAATGACATACTACTCAGACCACATTTTCGGGTAAGAGCAATTCTTGTGTTTATCGTATCCCAAATGCAATATAAAAGAAAGAAAAAACAAGGCAACAAGTATAGCAAATACAGTATTGGTAACTGCCCTGCGATGGTCTGGAGAGCTAGATAGATCCCAGCCTCCCCGTCACCCTGGTAGGATTAAGCAGTCCGATAAATGAGTGAGTGAGTGAGTGAGTGAGTGAATATGTATTGGTTACACTGCTAAAAATACATATATATTTTCCTCTCCTTGTTTCATAATTATAAAATTCGATTTAGGCACTGCCTAAAGGAGGAACTCCCTGTAAGGTCTTTGCAAGTTGTGTTTAATAAAATATCATCATGCAACTCAGCATTACATTATAACTAATTAACATCAACTCAGTGGTGCACAGACATGGGACAACCATCCAAAATAAAATAGGATTAGTTCTATGCGTGGACACGGGACAAGCATTCAAAATAAAGTTGATGGGTTAGTTCTATACAGTGATGCACGGACACGGGACAACCATTCAAAATACAGTCAATGGGTTAGTTCTATACAGTGATGGACGGACACAGGAAAACCATCCAAAATAAAGTCAATGGATTAGTGAAATGCATGGACACGGGACAAGCATTTAAAATGAAGTCGATGAGTTAGTTCTCTAGAGCAGTAATGGACACCGGACAAGCATTTAAAATGAAGTTGCTGATTTAATTCTCTACAGTGACGTGCGGGTGGAACTCAGCTACAATAATAATAAAGTTTCTTTATAATTAATCACAGACGTTATAAGTTATAAAAGTGTTGCAGCACACCACTGGCATTATGTAATAATATTTGTGGTACAGTATAATTTTTATACAGTTATGAATTACCTGTAGTGTATTATTTGGAATTTATAAGCCATTATCATAAAATGTAAAGATAATTGCAAGGAATGATTATTATCAGTTATTTATAGAGACACAGTGCTTTATAGAAAGTGAAGCTCAGTTTACTGTGAGCTTATTTTAGATTCCTGCATATGGTTAACGCACATGTGCTACCGATGAAGATGAGGTTAAAATACACTGGGGTATTCCTCTGAGGGATTTGTTCTTTAAATAAAGTTGATATGTCTGCACAAGCGGAGTAACAGCTTGTGTTCTAGATCAGGGATTTAAAAGCATATGCAGGAAACCAAAAAAAATGTTAATAATGTTAACTTTTTATTCCAGTGGGATTTCAAGAAAGTACAGTCTACACCTAACCATTTTTCTAATGATCTAAAATTCCTGTTCAAAATGTCAGAATTCTCACGTTTCTGGTTACAAGAAGGAATGATGCTATACGGCTGTTATATCCAGGTTGTTGGAGATGGGGCGGATGAGAGAAATATCCTCGGATGTTCTGATGTTTCTGGTTAAATGCAACATTTGGTTTTATTTATACCCTAAACTTCCTATACGCAGACTAGGCTATCATATACATATAAAGGATATTATTAACTGTCCTTTTATTCTGGAATCCTAAAGCCTTAAATTAAGTCTGAAAAATCAAGTCTATGTAGAGCTTAGATCAATGGAGTCAGAAGGGCTTTGGGTCAATCTGAACACACTATGCATTATCCTGCTATTTTTAAAGTAGGATGAAGCACTTAGAAGAATAAATATTCCCAGCTAATGGCACATTCTCCTATTGATTATGTTGAATTGTGCTCCTGAAATCAATAAAAGTCACCAATGAAGCAGGCAAGCATACAAATCTATAGTTTCCTACATTGGGTTAGGGCACAGAGACAGAAGAGAGAGGAAAAAGGGTGAGGGACTGAGGGAGAGGAGATAGGAGGGGGTGAATGAGTTGGAGGGGGTCATGTTCAAGAAATAAAGAAAGCATGTCTGGAACAGACAGCGTCAGCATCTGGAAGCAATTGACTTAAGAGATGGACATAAGGAAAGAGTAGGGAAGACCTAAATCTGCTAGTCAACATGGTTTAACCTCAGCTATGCCCTCTAACACCCTCTCGTGCTGTGTTTTTAATATTAAATTTTTAGATTTACAAAAAAAAATAAAAAAAACCAACAGCAAAAAAAAACACAATAAGAGAATAAAGTTTATTGGAGAGCATGACTTGCAGTGAAGGAAAAAAAATGATTGAGGACAAACAGCTTGTCTTTCTCTTACCTGAAAGGAGGAAGTGGAAGCCAAGGAAATAAAGATGAATTAATGAAGCCTGATCCTTAGCGAACAATAAATTGGACTGCTATTACAAACAATCCCCATATTGTCCACCTCTCAGTTCACTCACACCTCCCTATTTCTGTAATATGGCCTTTTATTTTCAGCAATTTCTTTTTTCATACTCTGCTGACTCCGTTCGTCTGCTCTTTCTGCTGTGGTCTCAAATTTTAGATCTTTTAGATTTGATTTTATCTGATCTTTATATAAATTCAATGATATGTATTCCTTATTTTCAATGATGATCAAGCCAGAACCTGCAGCTCTCGTTGGAGCAATTCGCAGTGGAGTGTCAAGTGGCCGGGATGAGAATCAGTACCTCCAAGTCCGAGGCCATGGTTCTCAGCTGGAAAAGGATGGAATGCACCCTCCAGGTCTGGAATGAAGTCCTGCCCCAAGTGGAGGAGTACAGAGTATCTCAGGGTCTTGTTCACAAGTGAGGGAAGGGTGGAACGGGAGATCGACAGGTGGATCGGTGCATCATTTGCTGCAAAGTGGAGCTTGTCATGGTGAAGGCGCTAAGTCGAAAGGCAAAGCTCTCAATTTACCAGTCAGTCTATGTTCCAACGCTCACCTATGGGCACGAGCTTTGGTTGGTGACCAAAGAACAAGATTGCGAATATTAGCGGCTGTAATGAGCTTTCTTCACAGGGTGGCAGGGCTCTCCCTCAGAGATCGTGTGAGAAGCACGGCTATCCAGGAGGAGCTCGGAGTAGAACCACTGCTCCTGCGAGTTGAGAGGAGCCAGTTGAGGTGGCTCGGGCATCTGATTAGAATGCCTTCTGAATGCCTCCTTGGTGTGGTATTTCGGGCATGCCCGACCGGGAAGAGACCCCGAGGTCGACTCAGAACATGCTAGAGGGACTATGTCTCTCGGCTGGTCTGGGAACGCCTTGGTATGCCCCCGGAAAAGCTGGAGGAAGTGGCTGAGGATAGGGACATCTGGACCTCACTGCTTAGGCTGTTTCCCCCGCAACCCAACCCCAGATCAAACAGAAGAAGATGAAGATGATGATAATGATGATGAAGGATGTTGGCGATCCTGGTATTCAGTAGTAAGTACCTACCAAAGGTGGTCCAAGGAAGGACCACCAGTAAACTGGCAAGAGTGGTCATTCCCAAGGATTATTGATGGATGTGTGAACCAATACTATATACTATACATTTGGTCTGATTCCACTAAAGTGCAACAAACTACTGAAAAATTTGGATATGATAGAAAGGTGTCAGATCAGTCAGGTGCTGTTATTGTTAGGGATGATTGATGTTTGTTATAGTTTATCTATGTAATGTATATGAATTACCTTTTTTGGTTTGTGTGTGTGTTGTGTGTGCTGTTGGAATGAAGAATTTGATAAAAGTTCAGGTCCTTGTAGGTTCAGTTGGGTGTGTCAGTGTATGTCCATGAAGCAGAGATAAAATAAATAATTCCTGGATCCTATTAGCTGTTTTCCATTATCAAGCCATAGCCAGGAGTGCTTGGATGAGCATAGGCCATTACAGTTTCTTTTGGCACTTCTAAGGCTTGACTGCACCTTCTCTGGGCTACATCAAAGCCAGAAGTCCAAGAATTTTGGTCTGACAGTAAGCCACGGGCTAGAGAAGGCTAGTTGGGGCATAATGCAATGCCAAGATGGTAGGTGACTTAAATCTCTTTCAGTCCATTAGCCACTCTGATGTAAACATTTAGCTCGATGGTATCTTTGTAATTTGCGTACAAATATATATTTATACCCCCAGTGAAGCTAACTGGGTTATCAAATGCAGGCCATGACTCTAACTGTCTACGGTTTTCGTCAAGAGTAGGCTGCATAGCCGTCAGCGTGTTTCTGCCCTGCGATGGACTGGCGAGCTGTCCAGGGTTTACCCTGCCCTCGCCCAGAGTCAGCTGAGATGGGCGCCAGCCTCCTCACGACCCTAATTAGGATTAAGTGGTTCGGAAAACTAGTACATCAACTATGCTAAACACAAGCCAGTTACAACAGCTACACTAGCCATTAAGCTAATCGAGATCCATTACTTGTGTAAATAATGATGTAGCGGTATGGACAGTATTGCTTTAGTTGTTAATACATGCTAGCTAAGTTAAATTACAAATAGATCAAGTAAAAAAAATGTTTCAACCATGCTGTGTGGTCTTAGGCAGGGTGTTATGGGTTGGAAACTACTGGGCTATAGGCGTGATAATGGAAACCTCAAAAGGGTTTTTGTCTCAAGGCATAAAGTCCTTAGCTACAAGCTCTGGGTAGTCTTGAGATAGCCCTGGTTTGCCCCGGCATGATAGTAGGACAGTGGCTACAGAGAGCCCCAATTGATTTTACAGGTTACTATACTATATTATACTTTATGATACTAAATCTTTTTAGCTGTGTGCTGTGTCTTGGTTACTGCCTTTCATTTTGTGAGTGTAGGGCGTGTGCGTTGCTGAGAGCGTATAAATGGCATTTGCTGGTTTTGATTTAGAGGAATTTGTTTTGACTCCATCTACACACGTTTGATTGGTGTTGTAAGGATGATTTACTTTAATTGGCTGCCTTTTATAATGTGTCTGTGTCATGGTCTGAGTGCAAAAACATGAGATGGTGTTACTCCATTGAGATCCTGGTGAGCAGAGGGATGAGAGTATGGGTGAGACTCGTGAGTTTTTTTTTCACTCGTGAGTCTTTTTCTCCTTCTGAGGACACTTTAGACTGATTGGGTTTGCCATACTATTTCTAATCCTGTATACTCATCCTTCATTTAAGGGTCACAGGAAGGATAGAGCCTATTCCAGCTGACTCTGGGCAAAGGCAGTGAACACCCTGAATAGCCCGCCAGTCCATCGCAGGGCCAACAGACAACCATTCACCCTCACAGTTAGACTAATGTGCATGTCTTTGGACTGTAGGAGGAATCCAGAGTACCCAGAGGAAACCTACACAAGCACAGGGAGAACATGCAAACTCCACACAGACCTCACTGAGCCCCAGGCGTAAACCTAGGACCATCTTGCTGTGAGGCAGACATGCTAACCACTACACCATCGTGTCACCCTAACATGCAAACTTCACAAAGAAACGCCCTCGCCAAGCCCACGACATGAACCCAGCACTTTCATGCTGTGAGGTGGACGTGGCATACAGTACGCCACAGTGCAGCCGAAAATCACTATCAGAATGGAAAGGTTTCATCATAAGATAAAGATGATCAGTTATATCACACAGTGACATAAGTACACTGTACCATAGAATAAGGGCATGGTGGCATGGTGGTTAGCACCCTCGACTCACAGTACGAAGATCCTGGGTTTGAGCCCTGTGTCCAGCAAGGGAATTTCTGTGTGAAGTCTGGATGTTCTCCCAGTGTGGGTTTCCTCTGGGTATTCTGGTCCTCCCCCCCGTCAAAAGATATGCACATTAGGCAAGTTGGCTATTCCAAATTTCTCCTAGGTGTGAATGTGATTGTGATGCAGCAGTCATAGGACTGTGGCAACACAGAGGCAGGTGGGTTCCATGCCGGTTATTGGGAGGGATTAGGGAAAGACCTGGTGACTTTCCATCTAAAAATAATGCCAAGGAAACACCATGGCAATAAAGTCACCAAGAGTCAAATTCAACTGAATGGATAGTGTGATTGACCTTCACATAGGGGGTGTTCCTTTTTCAGTGTGGCATTAGCTCCCTCTAGAGGGCCATCAAGTTTTTATCAATATGTGGTGTATTTTATGTTTAAGTCAGGACAACATCATACTTGATTGGCTATTCATTCTAGCAACAATTCAAGCAACGGGGTGGGGGTGTGGGGGGGGGCATCTCTTAATGGTGCATTTGTTCACGCCTCTTGAGGACCCCTTTAAATTTTTGGTAGAAACCTAGAAACCTCTTTCATGCATTCATTCATTCATTTTCTAAGCCTCTTGATCCTAATTAGGGTCGCGAGGAGGCTGGGGCTCGCCAGGCCATTGCATGGCAACACACATACAACCACTCACACTCACAACTAGGGGCAATTTGGAACAGCAAATCAGCCTATTGTGCATGTTTTTGGAATGTGGGAGGAAACCGGAGTACTAGGAAGAAACCCATGCAAGCACGGGGAGAACATGCAAACTCCACACAGAAACGCCCCGAGCTCGGGAATCAAACCCGGGACTTTCTTGCTGTGAGGCGAATGTGAGAACTACTGTGCCTACAGCCTCTTTTAGAAAGCTAAATCCACAACCCATGTGGAAATTTGTGCAAATTTAACCTACGCAGAGTCCAAAAATCTCTGACCAGCGACCAGAGGCCAAAACATAGACGGAGCTGCTCAAACTTGTAGACCGTCTTGGCAATTCTAAAACTCAAAAATGTAATGGTCAGTTTACTCACCCATCACACTCACAACCATTCACACTCACACCGTGAGTCAATTTGGAACAGCCAGTTAGCCTAATGTGCATGTCTTTGAACTGTGGGAGAAAACCGGAGTACCCGGAGAAAACCCACTCAAGCACAGGGAGAATATGCAAACTCCACACACAAACAACCAAGCTCAGGAATCGAACCCAGGATTGTCTTGCTGTGAGCCAGATATGCTAATCACTAGACCAATGTGCCACCCAAAACCAGATACAGAAGCTTTAAAATTCATGTAAATATGTCACAGATTATATTTTTCACTCAGGTTGTTCTCGTCAGTAATATAATTTGAAATGAAATATGTTGTATTAGTTTAGAACAGAATGCAAACTAGAACTATTTTCACTAGTTCTCAGACTTTTGGACCCCAAACATTCCCTGTAGGCCCTGTGATGGCCTGGCGAGCTGTCCGGGGTGTACTCTGCCCTCGCCCAGAGTCGGCTAAGATGGGCGCCAGCCTCCCCGCGACCCTAATTAGGAATAAGCGGTTCAGAAAATGACATGACATGACATTCCCTGTAGGGGCAAAAAAGAATAATCATTATTTCATATAAATGAAAGGACGGTGGTCTAGTGGTTAGCATGTCTGCCTCACAGCAAGAAGGTACTGGTTTCAGGTTAAGGGCTCAGCGAGGGCACTTCTGTGCTATTCCAAATTGCCATTAGGAGAGAGGGTGGATGGTTCTACGTGTGTGTTGGCCTTGCGATGGACTGGCGAGCTGTTCTGGGTGTACTGCACCTTCGGACAGAGTCGGCAGAAATAGGCTCCCACATGACATGAGCCTAATAGGAGTAAGCAGTTCAGTAAATGAATGAATGAATGAATGTTCCTGCTTGAAATCATTACACAGTTACAAAAGTTATAGTGAAAATGTCCCATGCTACTACTTCAGTGTATCACTAGGTGGTGGAAGAGTTCTGCCAAAAGACTCACAAAAACTGATTACTGACACTGTAATTTCAAATATATATATAAGCATTTGCCAGATGTGGTAGTTGACAGAAAAAAAATAGTGCCTTGTCAGGTAATAGCACATTACTTTATATTATAAAATTTAAAAGAAGAGGAAGGAGTGCAGTGGCTCAGTGGTTAGCACGTCCGCCTCCCAGCAGGAATGCCCAGGGTTCGATTCCCAGGCTCGGGGTGTTTCAGTATGGAGTTTGCATGTTCTCCCCGTGCTTCCGTGGGTTTCCTTCGGGTCCTCCGGTTTCCTCCCACAGTCCAAAAACATGCACAGTACACTAATTGGCTGTTCCAAATCACCTCTAGGTGTGACAGTGCGTGTGAATGGTTGCATGTGTGTTTGCCCTGCAATGGTCTGGCGAGTTGTTCTGGGTGTCCTCCGACCTTGCCCAGAGTCGGATGAGATGGACGCCAGCCTCCCCACAACCCTAATTAGGATGAAGTGTCTAAAAAATGAATGAATAATAAAAACAAACAAAAAAAAAACCCTTGTCTGTCACATTTCCAGGAGAAAACCTTTCAACCTCTGACATTAATAGATAACTAAGAAAGTGTTTGCTTTATTAGAGTTCACTTTTAAGATGAATTATTTGCAAGATGAAGCCCCTTTACAGGGTGTGTGTGTGTGTGTGTGTGTGTGTGTGTGTGTGTGTGTGTGTGTGTGTGAGATTCCCAGTGCCTTCATTATGGTGATGAAAGCTAAATGCTGATGAAAGCGCATTGTCTGACTCTGGCTAGTCTTCCTGGTGGCTACATAAAAAGTACGCGCACACACACACACACACACACACACACACTCACACACACACACACACACACACACACACACCCCACTCCTTGACTCGGTTTACCTTTCCATCTTATTTTAGACTCAATAAAGTCCTTGTGTCTTCATTGTGTATAGCCAGGTGAACACACACACACACACACACACACACACACACACTAGCCTGTTCTCAATTAAGAAAAAGAAATTAGCATTGAAATAAATAGATTTTTTTCCCCCTTTGCCAGGATTCCCCTGTGTGCTCAGATGCCACGGTGCACACATAAACAAATGAGTGCGGCGCATAACAAATGCACAGTAATCAGCCTGTGTTCCTCTGCTTCACTCACATATTAACAATGTGATATTTAAATTAGTCTCTCAGCATGTGACTCAACTGATATGAGGCGCGAGCCTACATGTACTTTCCAAATCAATACACTCTAACAAATAGATTCTCAGGGGAAGCCCCGTATAGCTGCACTAATGAGATATTTTATAGGCACATCTACCACACTGTAGATCTTTACAAATGTAAACCATGTCTACCATGTCCATTATTGATAAAGGACGACCATTGATTATATAACGTTAAAATAGTGGTTTATTCTCGGTGATTGTGTATCAGGTGTAGCAGTATTACTGGTGTTTAAACTTGTAGGTGAACAGTTATAAAATAAAAATTCTCTTTTTTTCCCTTCTTGTAAAAATCATCTCCAAGACCATGCTAAGTGTTAGCATGGACAATTATGTCATGTTATTTGACCCCACCTTTAAAAAAAAAAAAAGTGGTTCGATTTCATTTTTGTGGGACCCTGTTGTACATCTCTTTTTCACAATGCCCACCGGTGTGTCACATGACCTACACACTGTGATGATGTCACAAAGAGGGACACTTGTACACAAAATAAATAAATAAATAAATAAAATTCCTACAGGAATGAATGATAAATAGGGCAGCATGGTGGTGTAGTGGTTAGCGCTTTCGCCTCATGGCAGAAAGGTCCTGGGTTCGTCCCCCTTACCTGGCAAGGGCATTTCTGAGTGGAGTTTTCATGTTCTCCCCATGCTTGTGTGGATTTCCTCCAGGTATTCTGGTTTTCTCCCACAATCCAAAGACATGCTGATTAGGCTAATTTTCCTGTTCCAAATTGCCCCGAGGTGTGAGTGTGAACATATGTGTTGGTTCAGGGTGTACACCACCCTTGCCTGGAGTTGGCTGAGATAGGCTCCAGCCCTCTTGTGACCTTGAGTTCAGAACAGGGCATGACATGAATGAGATTCATGTTAGAGTATGTTTCCACCCTAGGACATCCCACCTGCAGAGCTTATCACACTGCTTCTAGTTTGTGAAATGTTGCTATGTTGAATCATCTGAGAAAAAAAAAAAATTCAAAGCTTTTTCAAAATACATTTTGAAAACTCGTTTTTCAGTTCACAATTTCTAATTGCACATTATGCAGGTTAATGGAAGCCCGTCTACTGTCACTGCTGAGCTGAAAATGATACGCCACCCAAATAAGATGCTGTCAGCGCTGATCCCATGGATCTTTCCAAGGATGAACTGGCATGAAATTGTGCAAATTTGGAGAGAGAGAGCGAGAGAGAGATGGGGCGGTAGCAACTTGAAAGTTAAAAGCATCATTAAAACTTGTTTAAGACTGAACACCCAGCCAATGTTGTTTAATAGCGAATGATAGCCTCTCTCCCCACTCTATCTTTATTCCTGTTGGAAAACATTTCATCCGTAAGTATTCTTTAATAGATTTATTATTATTTCAACAGCTGAACATCTGTAAGGGTTACTCAATGGACCATACCTACATTGGGTAGATATTAAGGATTAGGGTAGCTAGTCAATTTTCTCTACAAATGTTACCTGATTCAGCTTACCAGATCAGAATATTAATTAAATTGCATTGTTGTAGCCAGACTAAATTTGTGAAATTATATATACAGTACGAGGCATGGCATGTTGTACTCTTTGTGTCAGATATAAAAGTTGCTTTGGTTTTGACCTGTTACATAACAACCTACAATCAATATGTGAAGCTGGAAGCTTCCTCTTCAAACAGCATGAGTGAATCTCCAGTCTTTGTTAGGAGGAAAACGTGCTCTACTTTATTAAAGCTTTCATATTACTGTATTCAGAAAAAAATACAAATAAAATCTTGCATTTTCTAGTTGCCTTGTGCTACTATATTAAATCACCAGCAGCAAAAAAAATCTAATTATACCAGCATCAGAAATAAGAAATCACTACATTTATAAATAATATCAAATATACGTTTGCCTCACAACAAGAAGGTCCTGGATTCGATTTCCAGGATCGGGGCATTTCTGTGTGGAGTTTGCATGTTCTCCCTGTGATTGCATGGGTTTCCTCCAAGTACTCCGGTTTCTCCCACAGTCCAAAAACATGCACAGTAGGCTGTTTGGCAGTTCCAAATTGCCCCTACGAGTGAGTGTGAATGGTCGGTAGTGTGTTGGCCCTGCAGTGGCCTTGCAAGCTGTTCAGGGTGTTTTTTATTTATTTAATAATTTGTTTGTTTGTTTTCGACTTGCCAATACCCAAGCAAAGAGCTCTACACTTCTACATAGTTCCATGGGCTGACATTTCAACATTAAATGTATATTAATCAGGTGCCTACAGTATGTGATACGTATTAGTAACAAAGTTCTGGAAATTAGAATCCACTAGCTAAGTTGTATACCGCCATACTGCACTAGCACCTTCCATCTATGCAGTATGGTCACAAACTGGGAAATTCAACAAATATAATGCTTTGTTAATTCTTGTATTATTTATTATTTTGAATATACAACAGTTAGTTCAGGTCCACTCACTTATCTGGTTCAGTGGCATTCCAAGAGTGCAGAAATATCTTTTCACTACAGTGGGACATTTCACTATGTGTATTTCTTCTCTCAATTTCTTCTCTCAATCTCAGTTGACTCTGGGCGAGGGCGGGGTACACCATGGACAGCTCACCAGGCCATTGCAGGGCCAATACTCACACAACCATTCACATTCACACCCAGTGTTTTGGACTTTGGGAGGAAACCAGAGTCCCCAGAGAAAACCCATGCAAGCACAGGGAGGACATGCAAACATCACACAGAAACCCCCAAGCCCAGAAATCGGACCCAGACCTTCTTGCTGTGAGGCAGACGTGCTAGTCACTGCACCACCGTGCGTCCTCAAAATTACTATTATTATTATTATTTCCTTTTTATTATTTCTTAGTCTGAAGTGATTACTACAGTAATGTTAGCGATGTCATTAACACATATAACAAAAGATACTTTTTTTAGGAAACTTAACTTTGCACTGCGTCAGTAGCCAAAACAGGGTAGTCAGTACTCTCTCGTATAAATGTTCTAAACATTTTTGCAGACATGTAATTTTTTCAGTGCTATTAGTCTGATTAGCCAATACATTATTAAACATTTCAATAATTTGATTTAAGCCATATCATTTCAGTTTCTTGTGTCTTTAATAGTGTTCTTAAGTGTTGCCATTTCATGAACATTTTTGGACACAGCCTTACAGAGGGCAAAAAATACCCATCATAATCCTTTTTGTTTGTAAGATTTAGGGAGTCGGGGACCATTTCAGAAACAGGGCCAGTGTAAAGTTAAGGAACACATCTGTGAAAAAGAAAATAATTCAGAGTTCTTCTCTATTCTAGTGTTTGTATATACAAGGACAGAGTGTACGATTTAACAAAGGAGCATAGTGTTTATATAGCCTTGAACAAAGTGTGTGTGTGTGTGTGTGTGTGTGTGTGTGTGTGTGTGTGTGTGTGTGTGTGTGTGTGTTCTTTAGAATA
>JAQMYF010000003.1:14461799-14473085 GCA_030014195.1 Neosilurus mollespiculum | reverse complement strand
CACGTCAGGCATCATCATTGTTTATGATAAATAAATAAATTATATTATAAATAAGTTTGATATAAAGGTAAATAAATGTATATGAAGGTACATTTATATCCTCACAGCATGATATAGCACAGCAAGTATGCAGTAAACACAGACTGGCTAAATGCCCAAGAGACGTCCATCATTGTCTAAGCATGTACTATAGAGTATTTTGCTTGTAGTTTGTTTAATTGTTTGGTCCTTCAAGCACGCTTAAAATTACAAATCAAAATCGGTATGAGGCTTCGTGCGCATCACTTTTTTATATCCTGATTTGGTTGCAATTGAATGAAATCGAACCCTATCATAATATCAGGTTGAGTATTTTTCCCACTGCCATTAAACAGAGGCAGGGCTTGATAGGAAGTGGCTCGTGAACACCCCAGTGACGAAACCCCAGCTCAGTTATAAGCCTAACCTTTCATCATGTAAAATTTCCAACCATCAGCGTATACTGGCTCTCTAAAGCCATGAAGTTTTGGTGCAAGTCGTATTAAAATTACGACTGCGGTGTTCAGACTTGCCCATATGAACCATGCTAACAGGGAAGAATACATGATTATTTCATTAAGACACTTTAAATATTTGTCCTTTTCTGGTTTGCCATTTTGTAAATAACCACAACTGCTGGATTTTCTGTGCGTTTAAAAGATAGCTTAAAGAAAAAACCTTGATATTATATTAGCAATGCATTAATTCTGTATCTTTTTGTTGTTGTTGTTGTTGTTGTTAAAAAAATGTGTGTATAATTGAATGGATATTAAAGGAGTAAATGTGATGAGAGAGAGAAAGAGAGAGAGAGAGAAACAGAATAAAAACATTGGCCAACTCTTCGGTTTATGAGTGAGAGCTGGGGCCTTTAATTAAAAATTGATGCCATATTAAATTTGGAGATTTCAATCGAGCAGCTTGAGGAAACAGAGGTGCATAGTGCACAATGAGCTCTTATTAAGAAATGGTGAGGACTATCTCTAGCCTGAGATAGAGGGAGAAAGAGAGAGTGAGAGAGAGATGAGTTGAGGATGATGTGAGATAGAGAGGAAGTGAAAGACTGAAAAAGAACTATATACTCGCTGCTCATTGCGTTCTCTCCTCCAATTACGCAGCGTGGTTTCGAAAATGAAAATCTAATCTCATATGTATTGTTATCAGAGGTAATATTCAAACTTAATTTGACACTCAGGTTAAATTCAGTGCTTGAGCAGTGGGGCGTCTGTGTGTGTGTGTGTGTGTGTGTGTGTGTTTTCATTAGGTAAAAAAAAACAGTATGTTATATATGGAATATAATAAGACAGATCCTGTTGCTATAGGAAAATAATATGCTGTGATACCACCTCAAACTTAATTATTTTCCAATAAAGGTACATCCAAAAATCCATTCCGAGACCTGAAGACAAAATTGATGGTGTGCCAGTGCTTAACATTTTTTTTTTTTTAGATCCATGGCTTGTACGGTGGATGGGTCTTCGACATGTCTCAAGTTGTATACTGTCACAGTATTGTAATTTTATTATTAACTGCTGGCCATCTTGACCATGACTCCCTTAAACAAGAGATGTTTAATCTCAACGGAATTTATCCTGGTGTAATAAAGGTTATATAAAATAAAATTAAATAAAAATGTCTCAAAGTAGGGTGGCACCGTGGCACAGTGGCGCAGAAGTTAGCATGTCTGCCTCACAGCAAGAAGGTCCTTGAGTCGATTCCCAGTCTCGGGGTGTTTCTGTATGGAGTTTGCATGTTCTCCCTGTGCTTGCGAGGGTTTCTTCCGGGTACTCCGGTTTCCTCCCACATTCCAAAAACATGCACAGTTTAGGCTAGTTGGTGGTTCCAAATTGCCCCTAGGTGTGGTTGTGAGTGTGAATGGTTATATGTGTGTTAGCCCTGCAATGACCTGGTAAGCTGTTCAGGGTGTACCCTGCCTTTGCCCAGGAGTCAGCTGAGATGGGCGCCAGCCTCCCCGCGGCCCTAATTAGGATTAAGCAGCTTAGAAAATGAATGAATTATTGATCTCACAAAGTATTTTTTATTATTATTCTTTCAATTTATTATATTATATTTATTATTATTATTATCACATTTATTATTTGTTCATTTATTTATCTATTTATTTATTTATTTATTTATTAGGGGGTTTTTTTAATGGCATTTTGAACCTGTCATCAGTTTAAGATTACTTTAATGCTGTGGAACATCCATGAAATGTCCTGGTTATTTCCTGTTAGTGCTTATCTTCCAGTGGCTCATCTGCTCCCAGAAAATTCCCAATCTGTTCTGACAGAAAACAATTTTCGCCCTTACACATGGTTCAACAATTACCCAGAGAAGGTACATTTGTTCATGTGAAGTGTTGACCATGCAAGTCCCTGTGTATTTGTATTTTTGTACTGTAGGAACAATAGTATGATGAAAATAAGCCTGTGATATGATGCTGGGGTTATAGAAAAGCGAGTCAATAGCTTCTGACCAATCAGGATCAATGCATCCTGGATAGTTCTGTTTAATCAGAAGAAGAAAAAGAGACGATGTAGTCCACCAGTGTTGGAGTTTTCCCCATGCTTGTCTGGGTTTCCTCTGGGTACTCCAGTTTCCTCCCACAGTCCAAAGACAAGTACATCAGGTCAGCTGGCTACTGTAAACGGTCATGGGTGTAAATGCGAATGTGAATGGTTGTTTCTGTGTTAGTCCTACAATAGACTGCCAACCAATTCAGTGTATACCCCGCTTTCACAAAGTCAGCTGGGATTGGTTCTAGCTTCCCCCATGACCCTTACGGATAAATGGTATAGATAATGGATGGATAGATGGCTGTACAGTAATTATTCTGACGAAACCTATATTGTACAATCAACTCAGAAACACTGCTTAAAACAGGGGTACGGTGCCTTTAAGAATTGAAGAAGAAGCCTGTACTTGGCTCAGCTAATGGCAGTCACTTTTCCCCCAGTGGCCCAGGGAAAGATATTTCAGAAGATGCCAGACCTTACACACACACACACACACACACACACACACACACACTTACATATACACTTGTTATGGAATTTTTCTGTCCTCCAAGGCCATCGGGTTGATGTTTTAAAGGTTACTAGCAGGAGAGACAACACCGAAGCTAATTGGGTTCTTCTTTAAAACCTTATGGAAATGTACACTTCAGAAAGTGCTCCCAGTGACATGTTTGCCACCAATAGGGCTTAAGTTTTCTACCCAAAGACTATGCAAATTAAGCTATTAAAGAAGCAATTTATGTGTAAATTATAATGTTCTTAGGAGGCTTACTGTTTAACAGCGTTCTTTGAAGGTTTTAGCAATGTCATAACATTTTCCTGAATTCTTTTACTTGGAGTGATAGTTAAGATCCGCGAACTAAACTGTATGACACTTCTATTCACTTGAAGTCTCAGAAGTCAGCATTAGGGAAGGTCTTTACATTCAGAAGAAAATGCCTTTCTCTGCAGTTCTAGGAACTCATCTACTGGCAGTTAAACATCACGGAAATGGTTGAAATGTCAAGAGTGTCCCTTTTTTAGATCTTGCCAAAAGACAGGGATGTTGTGGCTTCATCTTCGTGCAGTAAATACTCATACTTGTGCCTTTAAATGTCCTCTGGGGGTCTGTAGTCGTGCTTATAAAGAGCTCAGGTAGAAATGTTGTGCTCGTCTTCTTTAATTGGCCAAGCTGAAACTGTGTACCTGTCTCTTTAAAGGGCTGTTTATTGCCTTGGGAGCTGACAGGGCTGCATTGGTCATCTCCACTTTCCACCCCTTCGTCCCTCTCCTCATTTTCTCTTTCTCTTCATATATCCCTTTTATTCCACCTTGATTCTTGCTCATTTCCTGTTTCTCACGTTGTCCCTTCGCTCCCACCGTAGTCTCGTCTCTTTCGCCTGGAGATGCACCTAAAGCCTGCACTCAATCACATTCAATGAGTTACAATTACCGTGACAATAATGCTGCCCACAGACCCCCCTGAGAGCAGGAGCCCATCTTTCTGTATTCGACCTCTTTCCTTATTAACTCATATTGATGAACAGCATCACACACTCCAGCAAACACACATTCACACGCATACTTATGCATGCATGGGCCAGAAAGTCACCTTTCAACTCTACGTTCACGCCAGTTAATCAGCTCTTTGGTTTTGCTTACCCAAATCTGGAATGTATCCCTGAGTAATGAAACTGCTTTTGGTTAATATACATGCTTTCAGCCAACTTTTGGAATTGCTTTCTGGAGTATTACTGTGATTGGGCTTGTGTATGTAGCATATTGAATATTTAGATGATTTTTATTATTATTATTAATTTTTTGATATACTGTATTAATCTTGCAAGGGAAATTATTGCCTCTGCATTTAACCCATCCAAGGTAAGCACACATATACATAAAGAGTGAGCACCCACACTTGGAGCAGTGGGCTGCCACACACATTATGGTGCCCAGAGAGCAGTTATGGATTAGGTGCCTTGCTCAAGTGCACTTCAGCCATTAAGGTGGAGGAAGGGAAGGTGCAGCTCACTCCCCCACCACCACACATTTTTCCTGCTGGTTTTGGGAATCTAACCTGCGACCTTTCAGCCTCTAAGCCGCTTCTCTAACCATTAGGCTGCGGCTGCAATACAATACTGAATAGAGTATTATACTGCAGAGTGTTAGGCGTGGACAGGGTTTGAATGAAAGTGAAGGGTTTATTAAATAAAGCAGACGAAACTAAAAGACCAGAATTCGATAGACAGACAGATTTAATTTGGTTAGGCTGCACTGAAGAAACGAAACAGATACAGTCAATACCTGAACAGTGTGTACACAAACAAAGGACTCAATAATGTCACTAGCAGTACTTTACACTCGGTGAGAGACTTCGATAAGATACAGAGGAAGAGTGGTTTGTTTATAGAGAGGTAATTGGGAACAAGTGACAGTACTGGGAATGCTGGGGAACTGAAACTGGGTTTGTAATATGTTGTCAGGATAAAAATTCGCAGAAATGGATTGTGTATTGCCATAACATGGCGCTCTGTAACATTCAATTTAGGGGCGGGCTGTAATACAATGCCACTATTCGCATCTGTTTAGTGCTTCAATGACTCCTATCTGTATATATATCTGTATTTGGATTTAAGCCTGGATTGCCATGGTCCAAACCCAGTTTTTTTTTTATATATAGGTGCTATAGAATGCATTTATTTGATGTATTAAGTTGTTCCTTGGCGCCTAAATACAAGGTATGTGACTTTGGCCAGATTGGCTGTTCATTCCCCTTGTGAGTTTATTGTTGTTTCATTCTTCAGAACTATTAAAGTTTTAGCAGTGTAGGTCCATGATACGTAGATACTTTATTGATCCCAAAGGAAATTTTGGATGAAGCCACTGGCTAGGTAGGCAATGGTGTGGATTCAAGGTATTTCAGAACTGAACTCTACTTTTTTAACTTTACCGAGGTAAATACAGTTTTCCATCCAATGGCACCTTTAATTAAATATGGAAACCACTGGAAAACCTCCAGATATTAATCAGCGTGGTCTATGAATTCTGAGGCTACATTTAAGTTCATAATTTTGTGTCCTATGGAATTCCACTACACATGCAGCATAGTTTCAACCAGCTGCCTTGTAAAATCAGTTTAATTAATTATATGTACTGTTCAATCTTCGGTCACGGGTAGCATAGTGGTTAGCTTGTTCACCTCACATCGAGAAGGTATTGGGTTCGAGCCTTGCGACGTTTCTTGTGTGGATGTTGCTGTGCTTGTGTTGGTTTGTCTGAGTACTCCGATTTCCTCCCATAGTCCAAAGACATGCACGTTAGGCTTATTGGATATTCTTGATTGCCATTGTGATGGCCAGGTGAATTGTTCAGGGTGTACCCTGCCTTCACCCAGAGTTGGCTGTGATGGGCTCCAGCCTCCGTGCGACCCTAAAAATGATAAAGAGGTTTGGAAAATGCCATGAGATTTGGTTACTCGCTACCACAGACATTTTAATTGCCTGGTGCTCTTAGTAACCTCACAATGTCGCAAATCTGCTTCAGTTTTTACCCATTGAGATTCCATAGTTTCTTATTTATTTGTTTGTCTGTTTGTTTAACTTCACTTCACATCCACTTTTTTACTATAACATTTATTCTTCTGTGCTTCTCGTCAGTTATTTGCCATATACTGCCTGAAGCAGAGTTATTTTTGCGATCTTCTTTTCCTTTATCATCTTGGTAACCAGCCAGTAAAGATGCTTATAAACATGGATGCTCTGCTGTGGCTGGTGATGAGAAAAACAAGGACACATTGCACATTAACTTCCCGTCATTCGCCCCCTCTTCTGGAACAACACTAACATTTTCACATTTTAATTCTCTTATGGGTAAATAAAACACATCATTATTATCTCTAAGATGAGAAGAGACATAGATAACAGTAGATGGGCCACCCATCCATCCATACATACATCCACCCATCCATTAGTCTATCTATCCATCCATCCATCCATCCATCCAGACATCCATATATCCACCCATTCATCAATCTATCCATCCATCCATCCATCCCTCCATCCACCCATCCATCAGTCTATCTATCCATCCATCCAAACATCCGTACATCCACCATCCATCAATCTATCCATCCATCTATCCATCCATCCATCCAGTCAGCCAACCATCAGTACATCCACCCATCCATTAGTCTATCTATCCATCCATCCATCCATCCAAACATCCATACATCCACCCATCCATCAATCTATCCATCCATCCATCCATCCATCCATCCAACCATCAGTACATCCACCCATCCATCAGTCTATCTATCCATCCATCCAAACATCCGTACATCCACCATCCACCAATCTATCCATCCAGCCAGCCAGCAAACCATCAGTACATCCACCCATCCATTAGTCTATCTATCCATCCATCCATCCAAACATCCATACATCCACCCATCCATCTATCTATCCATCCATCCATTCAACCAACCATCAGTACATCCACCCACCCATCAGTCTATCTATCTATCCATCCATCCATCCAACCAACCATCAGTACATCCACCCATCCATCAGTCTATCTATCCATCCATCCAAACATCTGTACATCCACCATCCATCAATCTATCCATCCATCCATCCAGCCAGCAAACCATCAGTACATCCACCCATCCATTAGTCTATCCATCCATCCATCCATCTAAACATCCATACATCCACCCATCCATCAATCTATCCATCCATCCATCCATCCAACCAACCATCAATACATCCACCCACCCATCAGTCTATCTATCCATCCATCCATCCATCCAACCAACCATCAGTACATCCACCCATCCATCAATCTATCCAACCATCCATCCACCCATTCAACCAACCATCAATATATATCCACCCATCCATCACTATCTCTACCCATCTATTTATCCAACCAAGCAACCACCTGTACATCTACCCATTCATCAATCTATCTATCCATCCATCCATCCAACCAACCATCCACCATCTGTTAATTTTCCCATCTATTCCTGATTCATCTGTCTACCATCTATAAATCTGTCTGTTTGTCCATCCATCCATTTTTCTGTCTGTCCATCCATTTTTATTTATATATCCATTAATTTACTGTATCAATCTATTATTAGTCCATCTACCAATAATACATTCATTAAGTACCACTCAAAAGTTTGATTTTTGGCTTGCACTGTAAGTACAGTAGGCATTCATAAAATATAAATATCTCATATTGCAGTACACAGATGTCATTAAAAATCATGATACAGAAGGCCTGGGATCGATTCCCAGGCTCAGGCGTTTCTGTGTGGAGTTTGCATGTTCTCCCCATGCTGGCATGGGTTTCCTCCGGGTACGCAAATTGACTGTTTCAAATTGTCCCTAGGTTTGAGTGTGAGTGTGAATTGGTGTATGTGTGTTGGCCCTGCAATGATCTGATTCAGGGTGTGCCCCGCCTTTGCTGAGATGGGCGCAAGCCTTCCAGCGACCCTAACTAGGATTAAGTGGCTTAGAAAATGAATGAATGAATGAATGAATGACATGCCAAATCAGTGATTAATGTTGTTGTTTTTCACCAATTTGCATCTACTCATCTATCCATATTTTATATATTCAAAGCTTTGGGAACAGAAGCCATAATTCATTATTTAAGTCTATTTCAAGTTTTATGAGAAAGAAGTTCAGTATCTTTTTACAGTTGTTTTTTACTTCCTACCCAAAAGTTAAAAGAAAACATACAGAAAATTGTACACATTTAGTAAAGTTTATTTTTCTTTATTTCAAATTATAATGTATACACAAATTGCGTGGTGTATTTTAGCTTAACAGTAGAATAATATCAGACTAATTGTGATCCCTATAAAACCTTAAAGAGTGGTAAAAAAAAATGGAGTGACCACCGCAGGCATTTCAGCTTTCCAATCTGCCGTTCAGTTGGCAAGTTGGTGGAGTTAACAGATGGAGTTAAGGATTACAAGTGCTGCAGTGTCTAGACAGCTGCAATACTCTCAGTCCCACATGGTGTTCCTCAGCCCTGGGCTACATTCTACCCTAATCTCCACATAGCACACTGCTCAGCCAGCCAAGCTGGAGATCACATTATCTCACCCATTGGTATCATCCCACACTTGCAAACTTTCCTCTCTAAGACATGATGATGATGATGATGATGATGATGATGATGACAAGCCCAACATGGCCTATTAAGCTAACAGCTGACTTGATCAAAAAGATGATTTACTATGACATGGAGAAAAAAGCAAGTTTGGGTTTGGGAGGACATTGAAATTATTATAATTATTATGGTGATGTCACTGAAAATGAGATTAAAGATGAAACTTGCACTGGTAGCTTTAAAGGGTGGCACAGTAGCATAGTGGTTAACATGTCCTCTTCACAGCAAAAAGGCCCTGGGTTCGGGCATTTCTGCATATATGCTTGCGTGTGTTTTTTTTCTGGGCACTCCATTTTCCTTCCAGAATTCAAAGCCAGGCACAATAGGCTAATTTTATGTTCTGTTCCAAATTGACCCTGGGTGTGAGTGTGAATGGTTGTGTATGTGTTGCCCTGCGATGGTCTGGAGAGCTGTTGAGCGTGAACCCCACCTTTTGACCAATGTTGGCTGAGATGGGCAAGAGCCTCCCTGTGACCTTAGTAGGATTAAACGGTTCGGTGAGTGAGTGAGTGGCAGACTTGACAAGACTGGATGTAGGCAAGATGCAAATGTCAGAAGGTAGATTTTTATTTTATACTACATTCAAGGTACTTTTAAAGTAAAATCTGCCACTTAGGAATGTTACATAAGAAAGTTAGAGGGATAAACAGCAGCAAATCTGAACAAAACAGTGACAACACCAATAAACTGGAACATTTTTTTTTTAAACTGGATTTGTTCGCACTTGCACCTCCAGCGACCTAGGTTTAAATCTAAACACAAGTTCTTCATTTTCTTCCTATGTCCTGATTGGTTTCCACTAGACTAGCAACTCTAAATTGCCCCTAGGTGTGAATGAGTGTGTGAAGTGTGTGAGTGCACAAGGTGCTCTGCGATGTACCGGTGTCTCATCTAGTGTGTATTTCACTCCCAGTCTTCCCAGGATAAAGCAGTTACTGAAAGTGATTCATGAGTCATATTAATAAAAGTTTAGAGCTTTGCAGTGCCGCATATGACTTGGTGTAATACATCACATCGCACTGGTCTCAGAATGTCCACCTTTTTGTAGAATGGAAGGTTTGGACTGAGCTGGATATTATTTGCAGAGTTTTGTTTTTCTGAATGATTTTTTGAATAGTGTAGTGTGTGACTCAACACCAGGCTCATGGACAGCGTCTTCTTTTATTGTTCTGTTGTTATACATCTGATTCCAAATCCGGCAGATTACCTATTTAATAACTAGCATGATGTATTATAAGGAATAGGAAGAATACTAAAATGTGCAGGTCAGGTGTACTGCTGGACCAGGCTTATGAAGATTTGATCTTGGCAATGATGTAAGTGTAGGCGTGTGAGAAAATCCATCAGATGTCACTGCAAGTGATTTTCTGGCAAATTGGCAACAATACCAAAAGGGATCAAAACAAAAGAACAGAATGAGGTTTTCTGCCTATAACATACTTAGATGCTTGTAATTTATGAGAAAAAATAAAGAAATAAATAAACAGTTAATATTGTCAAATGTTATATTTGTTAAATATGTTAAATTAAATCAGTATATAACACCTGGCTTTTTACAATCAGGTCATTGGTATTAGTCAGTGTTAACAAGAATTCAGGCTTAAATTTATTTCTCCTTTAACCTTTTAGCCACCGACCTGCAAATCTCTGTGTAATGATAATCATAGTTAAACCAAGGGCCAATACACAGTTCCAAATTTCCAAAAGAATTTCATAATAATTGTTTTATTATTCTCAGAAAACATATAAACCTACTATATATATTATTCCTGCACCAGATAGAGAAATAAAAGTATATTTTGAAGCTTATGAAGCATAGCACCTTGTAAAATGAGTCAATGGTGAGCCCCAATCCAATAGTGAGTCTATCGTGCCCCACAAGTTAACGCTGTTGAAGAATCTAGACTAGGAACAATTCAGGAAAATATGTTAGTTTCAGCATGGCATATAATCAAAAAAAGATCAAAATTTGACAATATGTGTATATATTTTTTTAATTCCTTTGTTTCTATTTGCCAAAAAGTTCTAAATTAATGTTAATGATTAAAATGGGTTACATTGTTTATATGCAGCTGAATATACAATATAGATTTACACAAAAATCTAAAAATTATATAGTTGCAAAGCAGTAGCTTTTTGTTAGGGAAACTATGAGCTGAATTTGCTTCCAGAATTTTTTGCTAGCGTGTTGATTTACATCTCCAGCATGGCAACGTCAAAGAAATTTTTAACACCACAAATGTTTTTGGCTCACATTTTGTGGACACCTTTTTCTCTCCCTACTCCTGCCGTTTGTTATGGATTTGAGCACCAAGCAGTCGCTTGCTAATGCGTTTCTCTCCATATGCTACCGTGATGGCAGATGTGCTGATTAATGGCATCAGTGATTATATTGATTACAGCCTTTCAACACTGTTTGTTAAAATTGGACAAATATATAGATATAATCTAATATTTTGTTGCATAATAGCAGAAATAATGTATAATGTATTGAATTTTTATAATTTTACTTAACTGTGTGTGTGTGTGTGTGTGTGTGTGTGTGTGAGAGAGAGAGAGAGAGAGAGAGAGAGAGAGAGAGAGAGAGAGA
>JAQMYF010000003.1:14440166-14452986 GCA_030014195.1 Neosilurus mollespiculum | reverse complement strand
GTGGTGGTGTGTGTGTGTGTGGGGGGGGGGGGGGGTGAGCTGCTCCTTCCCTTCCTCTACCTTCATGGCTAAAGTGCCCTTGAGCAAGGTACCTAATCCCCAACAGCTCTCCATGCACTGCAATGTGTGGCCGTCCACTGCCCCAAGTGTGTGTGATCACTGTGTACGTCTGTGTGTGTGTGTGTGTGTGTACACCCACCACTTCGAACGGGTTATATGCAGAGCCAAAAATTTCCCTTGCAGGAAAATTACAGTAAAAGAAAAAATCCATACTTCAATAAATCTAGGCCTCTGACATTTATTACAGAAGAATTTGCTTTCAAACCTGCAGGTGTTCTTGATCACAAAATTACGTTTACACATCTGGCAGGCTCTCTAAACCAAATTAAGAGTGAGGGGAAAGTGTATATAGTATCCATGTTTTGGGAATTTCCTCCGTGTCAGATTGCAAACTATAGCGAATATCCAATATTTCACACTGGCTACTGTGCATAATTATAGCTCTCTACTAAAATATACGAACTGCAGTTTGCCTTCACTGCAAACAACATCAGTGAGCTCTCTAAGCTCTTTAGGTTTCATAATAAGCTGTTTATGTCTAATGCTTCTCTTGCTCTCCTGCTGAGATTGACTCCTAGTGTACTAGAAGTGTCAAATCACATCATGTGTCAGCTCTATCTTTTTACCCATTGCTGGTAAAGTTGATGCTTTTAACAAAATACTTATGTGGGTGTTGCTTCAGTCCTGTTAGCTTCAGAAAAGAATGTAACGGCCTGAGGTGGGGAAGAGAGAGAGAGAGAGAGAGAGAGAGAGAGAGAGAGATAGGGATGGATGGAGTGAAAGTGGCAGAGCAGGTGCAGAGGGGAATACTGCAGTTTGTTCTCATCAACCCACCTCCCCAGCTTTGACTCCACGCCAACCCTACCTCTTTGAAAAGAGTTAGAAAATAAATGAGAGGCATGACGGAGGGGCCTGAATAGATTAAAATCAATACGTCTACCCTGCCTCTTATTTTTATTCATTATTAATCCAGGGCCAGCAGAGGTCTCACATGGGGGATATCAGAATGATCAGATATGCTGGCAGGCTTTTCTAGTGCAGGCTGTTTTGGTTGAGCAGGAGAAGGTGGAGTGTGCCACATTATCCCCTAGACGGATTAAGTCTGGCTCACACTGTACAATGGAGGCAGTCTATTAGTGCATTCACAGAGTCCAACTGTAGAAAGAGCCCATGGGACAGGCCATGTGCCACTCGGAACTAGTCAAAGCTTTTTAGTGTACGAGTCATTGCCTGGCAGCTATAATTGCGGACTGGACATGTTTGCCAGCTTTTACAATGCAACAGAATTAATTGGATCATGTATTCAGTGTATTAAAGGAAATTTTCAATATTTCTTTCTAAAAACATATTACTGTCTGACCCAGATGGGGTGAGGTTACTTCCTTGAGCCTGGTTCCTCTCAGTATTGCTTCTTTATTCTATTTCAGGAGATTTTTTCTCAATATTCTCACATTACTGCGTGTGGAGATCTAGACGTGGACTTCTTGGAAAGCCTGGATTTTCTGCTTTCAGGCAATATCTACCATGAAAAACTGTATAGAAGCAATCTTCTGGTTATATTTGGACATATCTAAAATCTTAAATGCATCCAGGGTCAAAAAGAATAGAAATAGTTCAAATGAGCTCGTCCGCCTCATGGTAAGAAGGTCCTGGCCTCAGGTGTTTCTGTGTGGAGTTTGAATGATCTTCCTATGCTTGAGTGGGTTTCCTCCAGGTACTCCGGTTTCCTCCCACAGCCTAAAGACATGCACATTAAGCTAACTGGCTGTTCTAAATTGCCCCAATGTGAGAGAGAGTGTGAATGGTGGTGTGTGTATGTTGGACCCGCGATGGACTGGCAAGCTGTTGATGGTGTACCCTGCCTTCACCCAGTTCAGGCTGAGATAGGCTTCAGCCTCCCCGCAACCTAATAGGATTAAGCTGTTCAGCATATTAGTGAGTGAGTGAATATTTTTATATATTTTTTCATTTGAAAACAGAACAATTCTTTGCCTGTAATCTTGTTTTGTAGTGTTCTGGTCATACTGTATTCAAGTAAAAAAATTGGAGCTGTCATTTAAAAAGTCATTCATTCATTCATTTATTCATTCATTTTCTAGGCTGCTTAATCCTAATTAGGGTCGCGGGGAGGCCGGCACCCATCTCAGACGACTCTGGATGATGGCGGGGTACACCCTGGACAGCTCTAGAAAGTCCATTTATTCATTCATTAATTTTCTAAGCAGCTTAGTCCTAATTAGGGTCGCGGGGAGGCTGGTGCCCATCTCAGATATCCAAGGGCGAAGGCGTGGTACACCCAGGACAGCTCGCCAGGCCATCACAGGGCTAACACTCTCACAAACATTCACATTCACACTCACACCTGGGGTGATTTGAAACAGCCAATTAGCCTAGTGTGCATGTTTTTGGACCGTGGGAGGAAACCGGAGTATACAGAGGAAACCCACACAAGCACAGGAAGAACATGCAAACTCCACACAGAAACGCCCCGAGCCTGGGAATCGAACCTAGGCCTTCTTGCTGTGAGGCGGACGTGTGAACCCCTGAGCCACCGTGCTGCCGCTCTAGAAAGTAATTTTAATAACAATTCAAGAGCATCATGGGGCATATTGAGCTTATCAAGTGGCATAAAGGAAGAGAGATAATAAACTTGCAGGTGGATGTGTTTCAGACAGACAATAAAACAGTGAGAATGAGAGGCAGACAAATGATAAACAATAAACAAATATAAACCAAGGCACAGACAAAAGTTAATCAGCCTTGGTCAAAACAAGACAACAATACAAGGAGAGAATGTCACAAGCACAGTGTTGGAGTGTGCCTTGGAGTAGAAACAGTGCAAGTCTGGGTTATACACGGACTTCTTTATTATATTTAACCACTGATCAAGTGACAGTGACTGACTGTAGATTATGGGAATACTAGTCTGCCATTCAGTGTGGAGTTTGCATGTTCTCCCTGTGCTTGCATGGGTTTCCTCTGGTTGCTCTGGTTTTCTCCTACAGTCCGCAGTGGTTGTGTGTGGATGACGGCCATGCAATGGTCTGGTAAGGTGTTCAGGTTGTACACTGCTTTCATATTGAGCTAATTGGCTGTACCAAATTGCCGGTATGTTTGAATGTGAGTGTGAATGGCTGTGTGTGTGTGTGTGTGTGTGTGTGTGTGTGTGTGTGTGTGTGTGTGTGTGTTGCCCGGCGATGGTCTGGATGGTTCTGTGAACCCTGCCTTTGCCTAGTGTAGGCTGACACAAGCTCAGGCCTCCCATGAGCATAATAAGATTAAGTGGGTTTGCAAATAAGTGAGCAAGTGCGTGTGTATATATTTATCAGTTCGTTTTGCTACTGTAGCTTAATGCTAATCATATCTATAACTTAACGTATACTATTATAACCACAACTGTAATGGGATACCCAAAATAAAGTAGAAAAAAAAATAATAGATAGAGTATAACTCTATATAGAATATAACTCTCCAATACCCAAAGCCACAACGTGCTTCACCAGGGTAAAACAAGGGCATTGAAAACAATACCCTACTCTTTTAGATACGACACTCCACTCCACCCCAAGTGTCATCACATAAACAAGAGAAGGACTACTTTAGCTTTCACACGGCTGGATTAAAGCCAAGCCACAAAACCTCCGCTTAGGTCCTTCCGCTATGAAGAGATTGATTTACTGAGCAAAGGAACCGAACAGAGTGATTCAATTTCAAATTCATAACTCTAATTAACCAGTGTGCCACCACTCTGAGAGCTACTTTATAAAACACAAGATTAGTGGATTTGAAATCCATCTAATATTAAAGAATTATTCAAGCGATAAGGGCTTTCTGTATTACGCACATGCCAAGGCCAGCTATTAATCTGACAATTTTGCTATACAGATATTCCTTCCCTCCTTTTTGTGTTTTCTTCCAAAATCCGCGCTGAAACCCGGACTACAAAGGAGTCATAGGTGGATGAACAGAATGCGTAACCAGCAGAAAAAGAATGTGTAAGCCGGAATTAGAGTGAGTGCTGCATGCTAATCCTGGATGAGCAAAATGGACTGGAGTCTGTCTTATCAAGATCAGAGATAGACACAAAAAGGTGGAATGAGGCAGGGAAGGCATGAGTAAGCCTGATTAAGCTGGAATAAGCTTAACTAAGGAAGGTGTGGATTGCAAGATTGGGCACAGGGATCAGGGCTGATACACCATGCCATGCATTATGGAGGAGATAGATGCTTAAATCCAGAGGATATGACTACTCTGGCAGGGAGAGGGACTCAGACACTCAGCCATCCAGAACACACAGCGATGCACAGACTGAATATGCAAAGTTATATAGTCTGATGACTAGATCAGACATGGAAGGAAGAACATGTATGCACAAGCACATGCACTCGGGCAGAGCATCAGTCGAAGCCTGTGTTTATTTATTTATTTCTAAGCAGACTACCAACTGTGCTCTCTTGCTTTAGCCTTATTCTGAAATATGAGCGCGCACAGAGTAGGGTCATTATAGTCAGACGTTAAACGGGAATATCCCACTGGACGTGGGAGCACTCTAGTTCTTTTCTATATAACAACAGTGCAGGGATTTTCGGTTCAGTTTATGCTATTATAGAGAGTTCTCTAAAATGATACCATGTAAATGTGATTTAAATATGATTGATAAATACAGTGTGTTAGGTCCTGTGGTGGTGTAGAGGTTAGCACTTCTGCCGCACTGCAAGGAGTTCCTGGGTTCGAGTCCAGGGCTCGGTGAGGGTGTTTCTGTGCAGAGTTTGTTTATACCTTTGGGTACTCCGGTTTCTTCCCACAGTACTAAGTAATGAACATTAGGCTTACTGACCAATCCAAAGAGCCCCAAGGTCTGCGTGTGAATGGTTGTGTGTGTTGGCCCTGCGTTGGATTGACGAGGAGTTCAGGGTGTACCCTGCCTTTGCTAAGAATTGGGCTAGTAGGGTTAAGCGATTTGGCAAACAAGTGAATGAATGTTACTGTCTGAAAGATTGAATAAATTTAATTTACCTTTACAGTATAAGCATTTTGGTTAAAATGATATATCTTATGATTCTGTTAGCTCAGGGACTGAAGGGATATGTTTTACACTTGTGAAATGGCATCAGGGTGAAGGAATTTAAAAAGTATTACCTTTTATCACTATGCCGTAATATAATTTGCATTTAATCAAATTATAGTACACCATCTCAGAGAATGTAAAACCTTAACTAGACAGTCAGCACAGAGTTTAAAGTGATATGAAATCTTGTACATAAATAATACATTTGAATAGCCAAAAAGCCATAATGAAAGAATAATGAATAAATAATGAATAAATGATTCATGAATAATAAATGAGCCAAATAAAGTCTTTACATGTGGACAATTTTGACACCTGTTTTGTTTTCTTTTTTCCTTTTCTGTGTGTTGTGTGTATTCATTCAGTCCTCTGTTAAAAATACTACAACATAAATTTGGATCTTGAAAATCCAAAAAAGTGAAAAATATTTTTTTTTTTATAAAATAACTAAACAAACCCTAAACATAACATAAAACTAATGATAAAAAATGGATTAATAATTGTTATTTAAAAAAGAACATTTATTAAATAAAAAAGGAAAAAAGAAAAAATATATATATATATATATATATATATAAAACAGTTACAGTAAAACAGTAAAAAATAATAGAACTAATTAAAAAATTCAATGGAACACTCAATAACAAACAATTAATAGAAAGGACAATGTATTCATTGTAATTAATCTATTTTAAAACATGGTCAGGTCAGGATATTACAGTCAATACTTTAAAATCCAAACCCAAACAGTGTAAAGGAACAGACAAAACATGAACAATACATCAAACAGATGCCGCTCCCTACTGATGCACTATCACTACGTTGACATGAAAAGGCACATGAACACACACACACACACACACACACACACACACACACACACACACACCAAAAAAAACCTTAAAAAGCATCTACACACTCCATCATCACATCTGAAGGACAGGAGCTCTTCAGCTGTGCTCTTGAAGGTAGATGATATGTGGATGAGTGTTTGTGTTCAAACAGATCATTATCATGACATAATTATCCATTACACCCACTCACCCTCTCCATGTTCGCCACTTCACAAAGCCACGTGTATACTAAGAGGACGATAATGTTTTTCTCACCCTCACCTCTTAATATCAATGTGAAACACACACTCACTGAAAACACAGTTCCACCTGCTCCTAAACCTTCCATTTTCTCAGTCTTTTTTTTATCCTTCAACCTCCTTTGATATAGTTTATAATGTATAGTTTATATTGTTTCAGTGTGTCTAGACCAGTAAAAGTTATTAACTATTTTAAGTAGCATTTAAGAGTTATTTAACAAAATTGAGTCATATATGACCACCTAGCACCTAGCTCAGCCGTGTACGATGAGAATGAGTGGGATATCTGTTTTGTTGTGAGAAATATATTGTTTTATATGTAAACTTTAAATTATACAAGATAATTCCCACTTTGCGGGCTACGCATCACTCGCGCCTCTTTTGCTAAATAAATAGAAACTGAGAGCGACATCCGAAAGCAACAATTTTAATGGAACAATTCTAAAATATACATCCTTAGCATAAAATACTTGCATCTTAATTTCAGTACTTATTTTACTTATTCATGTATGTATTTATTATTATTGTTATTGTTTATTTTATCTTTTATGGAAACAGTAATTGTGGTTACAATAAAGAGAAATATCACCATGCAACAAACCAGACCCAAAGCTGCTTGACACTACCGATTTTGTGTAAAAAGGCAACTTGTATGGCATTTAACTTCATCACAGGCAAAGAAGTATGACGGAAGACTCCTTCCTTTGGAACTGCAATTCATTTCAAAGCTTGCAATTGGATATTACAAAGTCTGCTATTCCAAATCTCCAAAAAAAAATTTAAATTCAAAGTTATATTTATTCAAAGAATTTTAACCAGAAAACAACTTTAGGGGTGCATAGGGCAAGCAGATACAATATAAACTACAAATGAAAGAGGAAAAAGACACAAACTTGGCAAAACAATTGCTGAAAAGGCTTTTTTTTTTTTTTTTTAAGCTGACCTCCTTTGAATATGAGTGGGAGAGTCTGTGAAGACTTACAGAAAATAAACACAAGCTTCATTAGCATTTCTAGCTTTCTAAAGCATTTCTCATGCTTTTCTAAAAGAAATCAGCTGTACGACCATTAAAGGTTTCGCCAAGGACACGAATTAAAGAAATCAATGGACGCCTTTTTTTCATGCTTTGCAATAGAATACACCTTTGTACATACCGGATATTTTTTTTCCTCATGTTTTTTAACCACCAATGATTTTTTATTCTACTTCTTAGACCATATAAGTTAGCATTTTAGACTCACTCACTCATTTGCCAAGCCTTTTATACCTACTATTCCACGTATTTCCTTGCCTATACCAGCTGACATTGGACAAAGGTGGGATACACCCTGAACAGCTTGCCAGACCATTGCATGGCAAACATACACCCAACCATTCACAAATACATCCACACCTAGGGGCAATTTGGAACAGCCAATTATCATAATGAGTATGTGTTATGACTGTGAGGGTAAAAAAAACCTGAGTACCTGGAGGAAACCTATTCATGCATGGGAAGAACAAGCAAACTCCACACAGAAACAGACTCGAACCCAGGATCTTCTTTTGGAGAGGCAGATGTGTTAACCACTACACCACAATGCCACTCGTAATTTGCATTTCTAAACAAATCTGATAGTTTGCCATTGACTGATTTTCTAAAAAAAAAAAGTTCTTGAAAAATGTTGATCAAATAAAAAGGTACTCTCTAGACTAATGACAAGGACTCTCTAAAATAACCACAGAACCAATTTGATATATTATTCATCCAATCATTCATTTTCTGAACCGCTTAATCCTAAATAGCGTGCTGGGGAAGCTGGCACACATCTCAACCAACTCTGGGTAAGGGACCACCAGCTGTGGACAGCTAGCCAGGCCATCGCAGGGCAGAAACACGGCAATCCAATGGCCTACCCTTTTCGAACGACAGTAATAGTTCTTTTACATGCCTCGCACTACAGTCGGTGAGAGACATGGCTGGACTTTTATAACCCAGTTAGCTGCATTTTTCAGGGGGGTAGTGACAACTTGATGATAGTGGGGCTTGAACTCCCAACCTTCAGATCGGTAATCCAGCACCTTAAGCACCAAGCCATCACTGCCCCTAGATATATTAACCAAAAAGAAATAAATTCCAGACATCTTTGTTATTTTCTACTGCTGTTTTTCTTCTGTCAGCTTTGCACTGTGTACAGTCCACTGTGGGGGTTTTTTCATGCTAATATTAAAAATATTAATTTACAGATTTCTCTCTCTCTCTCTCTCTCTCTCTCTCTCTCTCTGTGTGTGTGTGTGTGTGTGTGTGTGTGTTTGGTCATGTACTGTACAACCTTATTGCAGTAAGGAGATTGGAGCCTTCACATGCAATGTCATGCAATATATTGTGACATGGTCAGTGGAGGTTGTTAAAATGGTGTAGGTTTATGAGCTGTACGTCTGCTGAGGCGGTATTTGTGGTATATTTAAAGCTAACATATGTCTTTCTGTCTTATTTTTTTCTTCTTTCATATCAACCAAACCATGGATTTCCTTTAACTCCCTCATTTTCTCATCATTATTTCTTTGCACTTTAATCAACCCTATCCATTAATGCCATGAAACCCCCCACCACCATTTCTGTAGTTGGTTTTGGCACAGGAAGGTCACCATTCCTCCTCTTCGCTGAGTCCCAAGTCCTCCTCTCTTGAAGAACCCTCTAAAACGCTGAGTGTTCTGGGTGGTCAAGGGTCAGTCTCCCCTCTCAGCCGCTGGGTGCTGCACAGCCGTAGTCGAGCAGCCAATGCTTCAGCACTAGAGCTTCCCTATCGCTCACCAGTGCCCTTCTCCAAGCAAGAATTTTGGGAGATGCTGGGCAGTGACCTCCTCAAACCTGACAGCAGTTCTGATGATGATGCCTCAGCGAGCTCTCGTGTCAAGCGCCATCCGATTGTCAAGACAGGCAAGTTTAAGAAGATGTTTGGCTGGGGCGACTTCTACTCCAACATCAAGACAGTGCGTCTTAACCTGCTCATCACTGGAAAGATCGTGGACCACGGCAATGGGACATTCAGCGTCTACTTTCGGCACAATTCTACAGGCCAGGGCAACATCTCTGTCAGTCTGGTACCACCTGTGAAAGCAGTGGAATTTGACTTGGAGCGTCAGAGTGTGGTGTACCCTAAGGACTCCAAGATCTTTAACTGCCGCGTGGACTATGAGAAGGTGGACCGCAGCAAGCGCACTTCACTGTGCAACTATGACCCATCCAAGACCTGCTTCCAGGAACAGACGCAAAGCCATGTATCCTGGATCTGCTCCAAGCCCTTCAAGGTCATCTGCATCTACATCTCCTTTTATAGCACAGACTACCGGCTAGTGCAGAAGGTGTGTCCGGACTACAACTACCATAACGAGATGCCCTACCTTCCTTCTGGATAGAAGTAAATGGGCAAAGGGGCGGAATGATAGGGGTGGGACTTAAGAAGAAATGAGGAACTGTAACACCAAGGAAGGAGGGATGAAGAGAAAGGAGCATGAATGATTGATGAAGTTGGAAATCTTGATGTGGGTGGTGTGGGTATATTTAAATTTGTAAAAAAAAAAAAGCTCTCTTCAGGGTGTATATTGGACCTTTAAGGGAATTGTACTTGTTTGGAAAACACCCCTTTGCAAACAGAGAATTTTTCCGTTGTTGATCATCTGTAATATTCCTAAAGTGAATGTAAGGCATTTTTCGTCTGCGATAAATGTCTTTTAAGAAACTATCTAAAAACTGACAAATGTGATTGCAAAGCAAAACATATGCAAATCAAGCTCTCTAGTGCTGGTATGCAGGTGAGAGAGAGCACACTGATATGAGGCTTTGGTGACAGGCAACTCCCACCGGTGTCCTTTTTACACATCATCAGGCCGACATCAGGGCAAGGTGACATACATATCCGAGTAATCATAAAACAAAGAACAATTACTATGTTGTTTTCAGTACACCTACTATGCAGATGCTAGGGGTGATGAACAAGTTCCTGAGGAAAACGTGTATAATTCAGGTTGAACTCTCCAGAACAGCAAACAACAACAACTTAGACCCATGTAACCTCTGGGTATCCTGAACTGCATGTTGCTTTTGTTTTTTTGTTTCGTTTTGTTTTGTTGTTTTTTTGTTTTTTTTATAAAGATTAAAGATAAAGAAAGAAATGATTAAGACATTGAAGCATGCAAAAGCATGGCAAAGACAAGTGAAAGAGAAAAAGGGTGAAAGTGAGAGAGGGTTTAGGACACATTTTAATTAAAAGTGAAGCAGAGAGAGATGTTGAGTATGAATTGCAGCATCCGCTCAATTGTTCTAGCCATATGAGATGGGAGGAAAAAGATTACATTTTGTTGCTGACAGGACTCCTGATTTCTCAGCATGATAAGTCACCCACTGAACGCAAAATTGCTCCATTCTTTTCTGCTACAGTCAGCCTGTAATCTGTGATTAAAAAGCAGAATTTTATGGAGATAATAATGCATAATTTAAGACTTGTTTAAAGACTTTGTTAAATGGATTGGATAGATTCAGATATTCATTTGGCCTGAGAAATCATTTGACAGGCCAAATTACCGCATCAGACAAATCAGCAGGCAACTTGACCTTCAATAGCTGTGTGATTTAATGACCATTTTGGCTGAGGTCATGTTGTAATAAACAGATTAACATTGGTAATGGATGAGGAGGTCAGAAAGTGAAAGAGTATTAAAAAGTAAGAAAAGAGAGGAAACGAAGGATGAAGAGAGTAAAATAACAATAACAATAATGTCAGGTGCCTGTAATGGTCAGGGGACTGACGGACAGAGCAGGGAGTGGTCAAGGGGTTGTTAGAACACAGAATGAAGAAGACCGGTGTAGAAAAAAGAATATCATAGGCATGACTTAACTGAGGATGCTAAATGCAGTAACAATAGCCCAGTCTGGAACTTCAAAGCATCATGCTGTTTGAATCAGTGGAAGAAGAAAAAAGCAAAAAGACACTCTTTTTATGAGATTATAGCTGAAAACATGTATTGCCTCAAGAGAAGCCAGTGTGGAGTATTCCCTCAGGCCAGCACATTAGCAATGATATAAAGGCAGGCGCATCTTGAACGCTATGAGCATTTATGCTCAGTTATGAAGCCCTGTACCCATTCCATTTATCTTACGCTTCTCCCTATCAGTCTTACATAGGCTCATTAGGAACTGCTCATGGAGCCATTTCTCAAAATTTCTGTTTGAGTGCTTAAACAAACAACTAATTAAATCTAACATGATCTCAGTCTTAGTACATGTTTTAGACGCAAATAATCAATAGCATTAATGTTTGTGTTTTTACACTTTACACTCAAGTTACAATTTCCTTGTCTGGTTAGCTGAATTATATCCCTTGTCAGGTAATATGCACAAGCACACACGTGAACATAAACAGACGTGATAGGTCTATCCTGCTCTGCTGCTGAACTGTGCTATGGGTCTCAGCTGACTCTGGAGCCAGCATTTTAATTACACTCGCATCATTGGTTTAATAACTTTCTAACCCCCTACAGTTTAACTGCACTTTAATCTCCCCTAGTTTGAACACATACTAACCTCCTCTATTTAAACTACACACTAACCTCCTCCAGTTTACCTGCACTTTAACCTCTACTTTAAATATACACTAACTTCCTCCAGTTAAACTGCACTTTAACCTCCTCTTTTTTTAATACACACTAATCATCTACAGTTTAACTACACTCTAATCTCCTCCAATTAAACCTCACTAATCTCCTCCAGTTAAATTACTCTCTAATCTCCTCCAATTAAACTTCACTCTAATCTCCTCCAATTAAACTTCACTCTAATCTCCTCAAGTTAAACTACACTCTAATCTCCTCCAATTAAACTTCACTCTAATCTCATCCAGTTAAACTACACTATAATCTCACCCAGTTAAACTACACTCTAATCTCCTCCAGTTTAACTTCACTCTAATCTCCTCCAATTAAACTTCACTCTAATCTCCTCCAATTAAACTTCACTCTAATCTCATCCAGTTTAACTACACACTAATCTCCTCCAATTAACCTTCACTAATCTCCTCCAGTCAAATTACTCTCTAATCTCCTCCAATTAAACTTCACTCTAATCTCATCCAGTTAAACTACACTCTAATCTCCTCCAATTAAACTTCACTCTAATCTCCTCCAGTTAAACTACACACTAATCTCCTCCAATTAAACTCCACTCTAATTTCATCCAGTTTAACTTCACTCTAATCTCATCCAGTTAAACTACTCTCTAATCTCCTCCAATTAAACTTCACTCTAATTTCATCCAGTTTAACTTCACTCTAATCTCATCCAGTTAAACTACTCTCTAATCTCCTCCAGTTAAACTTCACTCTAATCTCATCCAGTTAAACTACACTATAATCTCACCCAGTTAAACTACACTCTAATCTCCTCCAGTTAAACTACACTCTAATCTCATCTAGTTAAACTACACTCTAATCTCCTCCAATTAAACTTCACTCTAATCTCCTCCAATTAAACTTCACTCTAATCTCCTCCAGTTAAACTACTCTCTAATCTCCTCCAATTAAACTTCACTCTAATTTCATCCAGTTTAACTTCACTCTAATCTC
>JAQMYF010000003.1:14422168-14439668 GCA_030014195.1 Neosilurus mollespiculum | reverse complement strand
CAGTTAAACTACACTCTAATCTCCTCCAGTTAAACTTCACTCTAATCTCCTCCAGTTAAACTACACTCTAATCTCCTACAGTTAAACTTCACTCTAATCTCCTCCAGTTAAACTACACTCTAATCTCCTCCAGTTAAACTACACTCTAATCTCCTCCAAATAAACTTCACTCTAATCTCATCCAGTTAAACTACACTCTAATCTCATCCAAATAAACTTCACTCTAATCTCATCCAGTTGAACTACACTCTAATCTCCTCCAGTTAAACTTCACTCTAATCTCCTCCAGTTAAACTACACTCGAATCTCATCCAGTTAAACTTCACTCTAAACTCATCCAGTTAAACTTCACTCTAATCTCATCCAGTTAAACTTCACTCTAATCTCCTCCAGTTAAACTACACTCTAGTCTCCTCCAGTTAAACTTCACTCTAATCTCATCCAGTTAAACTTCACTCTAATCTCATCTAGTTAAACTACACTCTAATCTCCTCCAGTTAAACTTCACTCTAATCTCATCCAGTTAAACTACACTCTAATCTCATCCAGTTAAACTTCACTCTAATCTCATCCAGTTAAACTACACTCTAATCTCCTCCAGTTAAACTACACTCTAATCTCCTCCAGTTAAACTACACTCTAATCTCCTACAGTTAAACTTCACTCCAATCTCCTACAGTTAAACTTCACTCTAATCTCATCCAGGAAAACTACACTCTAATCTCCTCCAGTTAAACTACACTTTAATCTCATCCAATTAAACTACACTCGAATCTCCTACAGTTAAACTTTACTCTAATCTCATCCAGTTAAACTATACTCTAATCTCCTACAGTTAAACTTCATTCTAATCTCCTCCAGTTAAACTACACTCTAGTCTCCTCCAGTTAAACTACACTCTAATCTCCTCCAAATAAACTTCACTCTAATCTCATCCAGTTAAACTACACTCTAATCTCATCTAGTTAAACTACACTCTAATCTCCTACAGTTGAATTACACTCTAATCTCCTCCAGTTAAATTTCACTTTAATCTCCTCCAGTTTAACTACACTTTAATGTCCTCCTGTTTTTCTACACTCTAATCTCCTACAGTTAAACTACTCTCTAATCTCCTCCAGTTTAACTACACCTTAATCTTTTCCAATTTAATTATACTTAAAACCCCTCCAGTTTAATTATACTTAAATCTCCTCCAGTTCAATTACACAGTAATCTCATTCCATTTAATTACACAGTAATCTCCTCCAGTTTAACTATGCTTCAATCTCTTCCACTTAAAGTACACTGTAATACTCTACAGTTTAACTACATGCAGATGTCCTCCAGTTCAATTACAGCGCACTCTATTACAGTTTCACTACATTCTATTAACTTTTAAATACATGCTAATTCCCTCCAGGACAACTACACACTAATCTTTTCCAAAGTAACCACACAATTTGGAGTAAGATGGACATGCTAATTGACACTTCCTTTGCTTTACACCCCATACACATAAAAAAACTTTTACATATCCTTTCCAGCTGTTTTATGTAAACACTTTAATTTGGAAAACAAAAGCATATATCTTGGTAAAGTAATCTTCAGGATTTTAACTCTCTCTTTTATCATCAATTATTTTTCCTTATCAGCAGCCTGACCTACAGCTGTTGTTTTGTTTACACATCTGGATTACTACTCACCCCAAATTCATAACCTTATGTAAATGCCTTGTTAGAAATTACCATCATACAAGCTTCTCTCTGAAGGATCTTGCTACTGTAAAGTGTTGCTGCTAAGTCAGTAATTGCCTAAATGTAAAGGTTCCGAAGTAAAATGCAACCGAAAGGATTTTTTTAATGTTTAGAAAGAGATCTATATTGGACTTTATTTCAGCAAGTAAGCGAAACCAGATTGATTATTTTACATAATGTAGCATCTGTTCTTTGCTCGGTCTGTTCTCCGAAAAGCAGATTTTGTCATCGAACGAGCTGTCATTCATGGACAGCAATTCAGCAATAGACCTCATCCAGAGAGCAGGAGGAAAGGACGAACTTGTGCTGTCATGCACTGGTGGGTGTTGCCAACAAAAGGAGAAAAGTTCAAGTGGTGGAATGTGCCAGTTGTCATAGCAACCGGCCCCTGTGAAGTGCGGACGGAGCCTCGGACACTTGGCTGTGAACTGAATTAGCACTCAATACAAACTGAAACTGAGCTCTCTTATCACAGATGGTACTGTCAGTACTATATAAAATATATCATTATATAAGTATATAAATATATATCCTCACAAACCCAGTGGTGGGACTGGATCTACTGATCTATTGTATGGGACACTCAAGTAGACTGTTTAGCTCATTTAAGGTTTGTTTATTTCTCTATTTTTTACATTGTTTCTTTTTCATGTGCATCATGTTGATGTAGTGTATGGATGATAATGGTGGCATTTATTGTGGTTTTCTGACCTCTGGAAAAAAAAAAAATCAATAAACTAGACAGGTGTGCTGAATTTCCCTTCTGAGTTCCGAGGGCTAAAGCAATTTATCGGGTGTTCAGGGTTATGCGCTAAGGGCCAGTGCGGCTCCAGGTTTTCATTCTAACCAAGCAGAAGAACATCAATCGTCTGAAGAAAATTGAGTAAACAAATAAAACTAGGTGAGCAGATAAGGTTAGACACTACTGGACTGAACCGTCTCTACATCCCAGCCCTGTTTTGACAAAGATATGGCAAAAAGAAGTGCATGTCATCAACGATGAGTATGTTGGAAATGTAACAGATGTTGCTTACTTAGGCACTCTTCTCAAACGGGAATGCACATGTCCACATCTTGTTTAATCTAATCTCAATTTACTGATTTTTTTTTTTTTTTTTTTTTTTTTTTTGGTCAGCCAACATTTATTGTCCTAAGTATTTTAGGTAAAATGTGTTTCTCAACTCACATATCTCAATTCATATTTTTTAAAAAATGGAAGGTTAAGGCAAAGTTTAGGAGCAGGACTCACATCATTCAGGAATTCTCTTGGCTATTTCTGGTGGTTTCCACTATTCCAAAATAGCTTCAGGTGCACTGGGTTCCATTTCGGTGTAAAACTATTTTAAGCTTTTACAGAAATGCGGCAAGGAGTTAACCGGTATTTGTATTCATTCGAACCAGAAAGTAGTGCATTATAATAACACCTTCTTTTGGCTCACTGTGTACAAATGTAGACATTTGGCATTAAATAAAATGTTTCAAGATGAATCTGGAATCACGTTGTCTGAGGACGATTAATACTAAGCTAATTTATTAGTTTATTAACAACAGTGAACCAGTGAAGCAATATGGAGACCACTATAAAAGAACCAGCTAAAAATAGTCAGGGGAGTTGCGTACACTGCCAGAGATAGCTGAGGGAGTCCCAAATGCCCCTGCCAAGATATAAAAGTACTGTAGTACTGGCTCTAAAATACCCATGATGCAATGTAAGGCATATTTCGACAGGAATCACAGAGGGTTTCCCTGACTGGATTAGCATTTGAACTAAACAACACAGCCATGATTCGTTTTATTTGGCTCAATTATTTTGATGACATCAGGTCCCTGGTTCAGTCCTGAATCTGCTTCATGTCAGTATGGAGTTTTGCATGTTTTCCCCGTGCCTTTTATTGTTTCTTTATTGATCGGATTCTTCACACTCCTAAAATATATGCAGGTAGGTAAAGTGGCTATACTGAATTGTCCTTAAATGTGAATGGGTGCCTAAATAGGTGCATAAATGTGTGTTTGTTTGATGCTCTACAATGATCTGGCATAACATCCATTGTGTATTCCCACCAAGGGTTTCTGGGACATGCTCGCAACTTTGAGCAGGATAAAGTGGTGATTGAAAAGGAATGAATGAAAAGATTTTTTTTTTCTGATTAAAAAATTTGCATTTGAGATCACAGATTATCTGCTCCAATTTTTGCAGCCATTATGTAAATATTTCATTCCGTCAAGCTCAGCAACTAGCAAGTACAATTGTATGTTAACCCACTTACAGTTTGCTTACAATGTGGCCGGCAATTATTTGTAACTCTCTCTCTGGCACTCATTTTCTAAGCTGCTTAATCCTACTAGAGTCATGGGTAGGCTGCAGCCTATCTCAGCCAACACTGGGCGAAGGCAGGGTACACCCTGAACAGCTCACCAGACTACCGCATAGCCAACACACACAACCATTCACACTCACAATAATACCTGGGGCAATTTGGAACAGCCAGTTAACCTAATGTGGATGTCTTTGGACTGTGGGAGGAAACCTGGGTACCCTGAGGAAACCCACACAAACACGAGGAGAACATGCAAACTCCACACAGAAACGTCTTTGCCAACCCCGGGACCTTCTTGTTGTAAGGCAGATGTGCTAAGCACTACGCCACCATGTCGCTCTAATAAAAAAGTCTGTTTTGACTTGTTTGTATTTTATTTCTGAAGCAAGCTGATTACTAAAGTATATTGTTAGTACAGTGTATCATCGAGCTGTTGATGAAGTCATGATGTATTGTTGCCTCTTGCATTTCTTATGCTCAGAGCGATGAAAGCACAGACCGCAAAGTATCAAACTAGTAATTCTTTTATCTGCCTTCAGTTTCAGACAGACCTGATGTGGAAGTCTTCATTATTACTGAATTTGCATACTCCAATTGAATGCCCACGGCAACACAGAGATTGGACAAAAGGTGCAGGTAATAATCCATGGGGAGAAGCATGTGAGTGAGAGAATGAGAGAAACTGAAACTGTGTTAGAGAGAGATTAATGGCACAATATTTTACACAATCTTTGTACCAACTTGGGCAAATTTCATTTGCTCCTTCTTTTATTCTATCATGATATTTTTAACCCTCTTTCCATTATATAATTTCCCCACTTCTCTGCATATCTTAAGCTACACGTTCTGTTTTTCTCTCTCTTTTGTATTAATAAACACACTTTTTTGTGCTCATTTTGAGGCCTAATTGACATCGAATCTGCCCGGCACGGTAATTAAATCCCTGACTACGGATAACAAGCAGATGAGTTCAAACAGTCAGCACACTCCACAGCTCTAAACAAGATCGATTACAGCCTAGTTATAGCCTCTCTGCTCCATCTTACTCACATCCTCACCCCTCTTTCTTTCCCTGCCTCTCTCTTTCTTTATCCATTACTTCTCTCCTCTCTTCCTTCCCTTGTGGCAGGCACCCCGTTTATTCCCCTGTAAAAGTGCAGCCTGCCTCAGGATAACCTTGGTGAGAATGATGAAAGGAGGGGAAAAAGTCAACAGGAGGGAACGTAGATCTAATTTGGAAGGTCGGTTTCCACTCACCGCAAACGTAATGCAATTTAAAAGAGCAGAGTGCCTCCGAAGCGAAATAACCAGCAAGAGATCATGAACAAAAACATAGGGCAGAGAAACAGAGGGTAAACACAAAGAACGGCAGGAAAACATGCACCAAAAAAAGAGAAACCTCTGATTTGGAAAAGTGAATTGTAAGAGATGAACAAATGATTGAACTCTAAAGGCTGAATAGACTTAAATCTACAACTTCAGACATGTGGTTAAAATGGGATAAACCAGAAATATTTAATGTAATTTTAGCTGTACTATATAGAGGACGTTAGCACATCCACCTCACAGCAAGAAGGTCCTGGGTTTGAGCCCCGGGCTCGGCAAGGGTGTTTTTGTGGGGAGTTTAAATGATTACCGTCCCCTAACCCATCAATCATTGATTCATTCCTTATCTATTTTGAAATATTGCTTTGTCAATTAATTAAGGGAAATTTGTTTATTTATTTATTTACTTGCTTAGTCGTCTACTTAGATAATCCATACTGAGTATATAATTATTTTTTTAAACATTGGCCTTTGTACTGAATTGCAAGTATATATGTTGACAGTTCATCAACGTCGACAGTCTAGGTCTCTCTTCACCCTGAAGAAAGCACAAAGTGGATGACAACTTCCTTGAAATTGCCAGTAAATTCAATAAAGTTCTTGGGACGATATGATTAGATTAAAGCTAGGGTTGGTAGCTTTTGTAGATAACAAACTGTTATCTTGGTTAAAATGGAATTTTCACCCCCACAGCATTCAATAACTTTGATGTAAAAAAAAATAAATAAATAAAAAATCAGTCATCTGTGGCTACTGTAATCTTGTAAAAATACCAACTAATCACTGCCTCTTGGTCCACTGGAAAATATCCAATCAAATGCTCCCATGTTCCCTGCTCATGCATGACGACTCCATGCATACACCAAGAGTGAGAGACTGAGTGTGAGTGTGAATGGTTCTGTGTGTGTTTGCCTGGCAATGGTCTGGTGAGGTGTTTAGGGTCTATCTCACCTTCACCCAGTGCCAGCTGAGATAGGCACCATCCTCCCCATGACCCTAGTAGGATTAAGTGGTTTGGCAAATGAGTGGCCTTTATTGGGGCTATCTTTATTGCCTGGTTTTGCTATTTATCCCATTTTCAATTTCTTATAGTGTATTTTTCCACATCAGTGACCTTTGAATTTGTAGAAGAAATGAATCAAATAAAAGGCACCTATTTATTTATTTATTTTTATTTTCCCTATTTCCCATTTTCTTGATAAGGAAGGAAAATGAAAAAAATGCTGAGGTAACAGGGTTTGAATGCTTGTTTGTGAAACAATCCATGTCAATTTTGAGGAAATACCATGGAAAAATGAAACAAAAGTCATTCATTCACTGCTTAATCCTAATTAGGGTCGCGGGGAGGCTGGTGCCCGTCTCAGTTGACTCTGAGCAAGGGAGGAGTACACCATGGACAGCTCGCCAGGGCATCGCTGGACAGAAATACGTTGACGGTAATCCAATGGACAATGAACGACAGCAATGGTTCTTTTACATGCCTCACGCCACAGACAGTGAGAGACATGGCTGGCCTTTGATTACCCATTTAGTGCCACTGGGGGGGGCAGCAGTGACAACTCGGTGATAGTGGGGCTAGAACCCCCAACCTTCGGATCAGTAAGTCAGCACCTTAAACCACCGAGCCACCACTGCCCATTAAACAAAAGTGTATTTTCATTTTCATACACTCTCCTTTGTACCAAATCAGTAATAAATCTGGTTGTCATCTTAATTTTCTTAATCCCATCATTGTTTTGGGCCATTTTGTCTCCTTTGTTCTTTTTCTTCTTTCATTTTTCTGCTCCTCCATAATCTCAGCTCCATCATGATCTTCCCACGGCAAACCTCTAATTCTGGTACCTTTCATGTTACTCTGTTATATTCAGACCACAAGAGGGCCATGCTAAATCCACTGCTACACTATAGGGATTTTGAAGTACAAAAAATATTTACACCACTTGTGGCAAGATTCAGCCTTCCACAGAATCTTGCTTTTTTTTTTTTTTTTTTTTTTTTTTTAAGCCGTTGGCCCCAACGGCATTTTTTTTAGCTTCCAATCGGGCCAGAACAAAACAATGCACCATTTGTGCTAATAAATGGACAAGTTAAAAATCTCAGCAATTCTTCCATTCTGTTGTCCTGTTCTATTTACTTGGATGAGTCGTTCCAAAGTAAAGAAAGTAACGTGATTTTCTGGAGTTGTTTTTTTTTTTTGTTTGTTTTTTGGTGGGGGTGGTTTCCAGAATATTTGACTGACTGTGCTACACCTTCACCTGTCTTATCCTTAAATGTTCAGTTCTAAGCTCAAACACTAAGGGTTAATCTCTGTCACTCAGGAAGAACAAATCAATAGGATGTATTTTCTGCTTGTACTTACTTTCCTGTCAAAAAATTATGAATAACAGCTAATACCAGCCCAGCCAAAAGCTTGCTCACTCACTTACACAGTTGCCAAACTGCTAATTTCTGCTTGGACCAAGGGGAGGCTGGAGCCTATCTCAGCCGACACTGGCCGAAGGAAGGGTACACTCAGAACAGTTCACCACATTATCGCAGGGCAACACTTATACACTCACACTCACACCTAGAGGTCATACAACCATTCAAACTCACACTCACACTTAAACGCAATTTGGAACAACCAGTTAGCCTAATATACATGTCTTTGGACTGGGGGAGAAAACCGGCATACCCAGAGGAAATCCATGCAATCACAGGGAGAACATTCAGACTCCAAAGAGAAACGCCTGAGCCTGAGACTCAAACCCAGGACCTTTTTGCTGTGAGGCGGACATGCTAACCACAACGCCACTGTGCTGCCTGTCTTAAATTCCATTTTAAACAGAGTTAAATTTATTTAACCATGAAGTCTTTTTTGTTGTTGTTGTCTTTTAGATGATCCTGTAAGCCAAACAAATCTTTGGAAAATTGACTAGCCAATTTGTAAATCAAAGGCTTCAAGCAATTTAAATGTCAGTGCATTTTCTAGCACATTGTCTAGTTGCTCCAAAGAAAACCTCTTTAAACATTGTTCTGTGGAAAATAAGGCACTGTAAGAACTGACAACTGTGCTGAAAAAGTAATTTCAATGATAAAATCTCTCACACCAGAGTCAGGAAGCTCTGCTCTGCCAATAGATAAATATTAAAACTTTTAGCATCACTGATGTAATGAGTCTCCAGGATCATGAAGTCACCTGCCAGAAGTCTGATGAAATGATACTAGCTTTTGGTTGAAACCTCAACCTCTAATCACTCAGTGAATTTCAGCTTGGGGTATTTCACTAACTCACTCATTTGCAAACCACTTAATCCTACTACGACTATGGTCCTGAGGAGACTGGAGCCTAACTCAACCAACACTGGACGAAGGCGGGGTACACCATGCCAGACCAAATCGTTATACCCGGAGGAAACTTAAAGGGGTAGTTATAGCCCATATTGTGAAATTGGCAGTATGGTACTACTCTTAATCTTGGACAATTTAATTTCTAATAAAGTTATTATAAATTAGTTTAAAATTATCCTAAAGTATAAATAACCTCTACTTTATACATGGGTTTTCATTCACTTAAAAAACCCTGAGACCTGAAGGTGCCTCTTACATTGACCTGTACCTCTTGGCCTGCTGTAACCTGTCACAATAGAACTTTCTAATGGCAGAACCTAGTCCTGGAATACTTACTGTACTGTCACATTTTACCATTTCCTCTGCACTAACACATCTACATAAACTCAGAAATATGTGATGATTGACTGGTTAAAAAACATTTATATTTGCTTACTTGACTGGCACTTTTATCCAAAGCAGATTATAATTGAGACAGGATATAACTCAGATAAAGTGGCAGCCTGGTAGTGCTGGGATTTAAATTCACGACCTTAGCCCAAAGCCAGGTTGGCAATCTGTATTCTAACACCAAGAGTATATAGAATGTAAAAAAAGTACAGCCAATAATGATTTTAACATTATCTCCAATTGTCCCTTGCAACGTCATCATCATCATCATCATCATCATCGGTTGCAGGGGCAGCAGCCTAAGCAGTGTGGTCCAGACATTCTTCTCACCAGCCACTTCCTCCCTCTCTCCAGCCACTTCCTCCAGCTCTTCTGGGGGGACACTGAGGGGTTCCCAGACCAGCTGAGAGACAGTCCCTTCAGCGTGTTCAGGGTCAACCCCGGGGTCTCTTCCCAATTGGACATGCCTGAAACACCACACCAGATAGGCACTTGGGAGGCATTCTAATCAGCTGTCTGAGCCACCTCAACTGGCTCCTCTCAACGCAGAGGAGCCGCGGTTCTACTCCGAGCTCCTCCCAGATGGCTGAGCTTCTCACCCTATCTCTGAGGGAGAGCCCCACCACCCTGCATAGGAAGCTCATTTCAGCCGCCAGCCGATCTTGTTCTTTCGGTCACTAGAAATTCTGTCCGCGTAGAAATTCTGTCCATAAAAATTATGAACAGAACCGGTGACAAAGGACAGCCTTGGTGGACTCCAACCCTCACCAGAAGGTCCTGTAGATTGTATTGAGCTGGTCGAGAGTGCTGCGGCCAGGACGAAAACCATATTGTTCCTCCTGAATCCGAGGTTCAATTATCAGTGGGATCCACCTCTCCATTACTCCTGCATAGGCTTTCCCGGGTAGGCTGAGGAGTGTCATTCCACGATAGTTGAAACACACCCTCCTGTCCCCCTTTGTAAAAAGGGGAACTACCACCCCATTTTGCCAATCCAGAGGTACGGCCCCCTATGACCACACGATGTTGCAGAGACGTGTCAACCAAGACAGTCCTACAACATCCAGAGCCCTGGGATAGTCGGGGTGGATCTCATCTAGCCCCGGAGCCTGGCCACCGAGGAGCTTTTTGACTACCTCGGCGACCTCAGCCCCAGCAATGGGCAGACCCCTACCCGAACTCCCAGGGTCTTCCTCCTCCACGGAGGACGTGTTGGTGGGATTAAGGAGGTCCTCAAAATATTCCTTCCACCTCCCGACAACATCCCCAGTCGAGGTGAGCAGCTCCCCACTTCCACTGTATACAGTATTTGTGGAGAACTGCTTCCCCCTCCTTAGGTGTGAGATGGTGGTCCAGAATATTTTCGAGGCCAACTGATAGTTGCTTTCCTGGCCCTCGTCGAACTCCTCCCACACCGGACATTTTATGTCTTTTTATTCTGATTTTATGTCCCCTGACCACCAGAATAGTGGTGGTCGAATGATGACCTGACAAACTGCTAATGCAGACTGGTTAAATATTTAAATAGTGCAATTGGTTATTAGAATATTGGTTGTAATAACCAATATTCTGGTAGAAAAAAACTCATATGAACTCATAAGTAACTCGTAAGTATCTCATATGAATTCGTTGGTGCTACCAGTTAATACAGGCTCTCACTAGATTAACAATATTCTTAAGAGTTAAACATGCATTATGGTTAGGAGCTAGCTCAGACTACAATCAAAGAAACCAATGTTCAGGTAGATGTTTGTAAAGTCATTAATCTGTAGATCACCATGTACACTCTCTGGGTTGTAAAATATGTACTATAGGCCTACAGTACACATCACGCCTCTTATGTTACATTATGGTTTATCATGTAACAATGTTGGCGTGGCACAGTGATGTAGTGGTTATCATGTCTGCCTCACAGCAAGAAAGTCCTGGGTTTGAGTCCTTGGTTTGACAAATTAATAAATGAATAAATGTTATTATGTTTCATAACCAATGTTTTCATTAATTACTGTCAATTGTTTGAGATGTCCAGTGTTTTGGACTCATTTTAATCATTAATATTGGTTGAATTTACCTGATATATTGGTTGTTTTAACCAATCTGTTAATACATTGTTTTATGCTCATGATTCACAAACACAAAAAAAAATGAGGTGGTAAAGTGTTGTCTAGTCAAAAAGTCACTATCTCTCCACTTACAGAATGAAATAATAGGCATGATAACCTGCTGTTCCACTATATGAAAAAGGTTTGCCCCCTTGCCATTATTAACTGCCTCCAGAGTCATCCTGGATCTAGGCCTGGAGAGACCCTAAACCACTCATTTCTTGCTGCTTGGAACTGTCCCAAAGGGTCAATGCCGAAATGAACTGGCAAAAACACAGAGGGATCTGGCTCTGGTTTGAAATTTTATTTCAGCATGTTGTACACTTTAACACATAATCAAAACTTCTCCTTCCAAACAAGTCAGGTTTAAATTAATTCTGGTTTGATATTTCTCTGATTCTAGACATGACTGGGTAACTCTTTTGAAAATGTTGCCCTACTCAGAAATAATTAACAAGTAAGTTTAATAAACATCAAGCTCATAACCAGAAATATATGAGTACTCGTTATCTAGTACGTCTAAGTTAATAATCACTGAAGAATTTGCCGGACATTTTAATGGCAATGATATCATGAAAAGTGTGGAGTTTGTCCAACTGTGCCCAACTGCCTGATTTCTGACCATAACATTTTAATGACTTTTCATTAAATCTTCTATCAGCTGTGGTGGCAGCCAGCAGACCAAATTTTGGTACTGAAATAAATCAGATATACTCTTGGGACACCCTGATTAATGCTTTAATGAAAGGTTTTTGTAACCATAACCTCGTCACATAATAACCTTATTAGAATGCATCTTACTGACCACAGCCCCTCAGAAAACTCTTACACCTCATGCAGTTTCACTCACTCACTCACTCACTTGCCGAACCGCTTACTCCTATTTGGGTCGCAGGAAGGCTAGAGCCCATGTCAGCTGTCACTGGGCAAAGGTATACTCTGTACGGCTCACCAGACCATCATATTTCTACCATATACTCATTTCACTTATTCATTTGCTGAACTGCTTAATCCTACTAGGGTTGCGGGGAGGCTGGAGCCTATCTCAGCAAACACTGAGTGAAGGCCGGGTGCACCCTAAACAGCTCGCCATACCATTTCAGGGGCATCACACACAACCATTCACACTCGCCCTCACACCTACAGGCAGTTTGGAACAGAGGAAATCAGGGTACCCGGAAGAAAGCCAGGGCAGCATGGGGAGAACATGCTAATTCCACACAGAAACACTCTCAACGAGCACGAAATTTGAACTCCTGACCTTCTTGCTGTGCACTCCACCCTGTTTGTCAACTGTTTATCAAAGACTCAAATTTGATGACATAGTAAAACAAAGAGTGTCAGATAGCTGCCTTATTGACTATGGATGCTGCGGCCCAAATCATTTTTTAACTTTGTTAATATCTGAGTGATTTTTGCATCACTTTTGATCTGAGAGCAGCTGACTTTGGTAGGTTTTCTTATTTACTGAGCTTTTTAGGGCATGCTACTTTTGATACTGTTTATTTACTGAACTATTTGTATTATATATAATATTGAGATCTTTTAATCCAAATAATATGGTTCTATGACTGGATTTTGATGTAATTTTTAGCATAGTGGGACAAAAGCATTTATTACACAGCCATAAAGTGAGTTACAAAGTTATGGAACTGGTCACACAGTGCTGCGCTTCTCTAGAATAGAACAATGATCAGACTGATTTAAGATTAAATTAAAAAAAAAAAAAAAGAGAGAGAGAAAAAAAACCATCAGTACGCATTCTGAATGCACGATTTTCTCCAATTTACAACAAAAACAAACAAACAAGCAACAAAGCAATTTACATAATAACAAAATGCAGATGTTGAATGTGTGCAACTGTTCTTGTGGGTGGAGTGGGGGGGGGGGGTGCACCTGTGATTGAATGGATATGCTCAATTTAGATTTGGACACAGTCTACTATATAAAAAACAAAACAACATGGGAAAAAAAGTCTAAATAGCATTTGGTGTGTGTGTGTGTGTGTGTGTGTGTGTTTGCGTGTGTGCATGTATGTGGGTGTGTGTGTGTGTGTGTGTGTGTGTGTGTGTGTGTGTGAGTGAGAGAGAGAGAGAGAGAGAGAGAGAGAGAGAGAGAGAGAGAGAGAGAGAGAAAGTTTTTCTCACATTTTACTCTCTTCCTCTGCCTCATCAGCGGGGTGGATTGTACCACAGAAGAACAATAAACCTACTAATACCACCATCACATGTACCACTGCCGCCACAAGTACCACCATCTCCACCACCACTGCCGCCACAAGTACCACTATCTCCACCTCCACGACCACCACCGCTGCCACCACAAGATCCACTACGCCTACCACCACCACAGCCAGTGCTTCCTCCTCCACAGCACTTACCATAAAAACTGAACCTGTAAAAACCTCTACAGCACCGACTGTTTCCCAGAAGTCTTCCTCAGTCACGATGTCATCAAGCACAGTGAAGATATTTGACGGTAAACCAATATTGCAGCCTAGAGTCATCCTGACGAGGATCACCTTGCCGTTGCGGACGGACACTGCGGAACACCCTGTACACATTGAGCCTGTAGCAACCGGTTCCTCCAGCACCGAGTGAGTCTGCTGAATCTTTTCACTGCTATTCTGAATTGGTCCTCTTTTCTCAGGTCTCATTGGTCTTTTTTCAGGTTACTGTTACGTACCAAGAGTTGAAGCAAGTGGTGGTCCTGCAGAACTTCTACTGAGAAATCTTTTTTTAACACTTAGAAAGTTAAAGTTTTGTTGGTGGAGCCTCAGCTGCAACTCATTCATCCATTCATTCATTCATCGAACCACTTAATCCTACTAGTGCGCGGGGATGCCGGAGCCTATCTCGCCCGACTCTGCGCAAAGGCAGGCTCACCATTGAGACCATTGCAGGGCCAACACACATACAACCATTCGCACTCAAACCTATGGCCAATTTAATGTGCATGTCTCTGGATTGTGGGAGGAAACCCACACAAGCATAGGGAGAACATGCACAGAAATAACTTCACACAGAAACACCCTCGCCAAGCCTGGGACTCGAACCCAGGACGTTCTTGCAGTGAGGCAGGCATGCTAACAACTATGCCATTGAGCCTCCCTTGACTAAGACTATCCGTATGAGACCATCCAGAGGAGAAGAAGGTTTTCCAAGAAGACACTGAGAGTCAGTATTTTAAAAAGGTTGATGAAAGAGACATCTTAGCCCCTTTTCTTTACAGAATAAAATGCCCCCCTTCTGAGGAGGAAGACAACAGATCACTGAGTGCTGTTGTTCCAGTTGTCGAGCCCCGGCTGAAGTACGTACCCCATCGCTGCTGCCCAGCGTGTCTGAATCACGTAAGGCCGACACAGAAGGATCAACACCGTGGTCAGAATCCACTGCTTATCCCGCTGCTCCATGGCTTTAGGCGCATGACGGCAAGAAGGCGTGTAGATGGGAAGGTGAGAACGTCCTGTAAGATGTCTTTGGATTGCTGTTGAAAATTAATATCATACTGCTTTTAAGAACGTAAACAATCTGATGCACCATGCTTACATAACTATTTCAATCATAATTTTTTTAGATGTCTTTTCACGTCTTTTATCGTGCTCCATGTGGGAGGAGCCTGTGTGACATGAAAGAGGTGCAGGCGTTTCTGTTTGAGTCACGCTGTGATTTCCTCTTCCTGGAAATGTTCTGCCTGGACCCATTTGTGCTTGTTCAAAGGGCCTTGCTCCCATCCTCCATGGCCAGCCGTCCTTATCTGAGCCTCCCGGACATTTCAGAAGGAAAGGAGTTGGTGCCTGTGCCCTGTGTTAATGAGCTCAACACTGTCTCTTTGCCCCCTATGACCTACACCAGACACAGACATCCTGCACCTGGAGTCTTCATCAACACGAACCTTGACTTCATGGTGGGCTGTGACTGCACTGACGGCTGCCGAGACAGGTGTGTGTGTGTGTGTGTGTGTGTGTGTGTGTGTGTGTTATATCTGTAGGAATATCTATATTGTTTGTCTTGTGTTCTGATTGGATGGGTGTGTTTGTGTCACAGGTCAAAGTGTTCATGTCACCAGTTAACCATCGAGGCAACGTCTTTGTTCCACAGTGGTCCTGTGGATGTGACTGCCGGATACACACACAAGCGATTACCCAGATACATTCCCACTGGGTGAGAATCACCTCTGTGTACATGCTGTGTTTTTCTAGTGTGCATGAGATGTGGATTAGATCGCTGGTTTTCCTCTGCAGGGTGTACGAATGTAACGCTTTGTGTCGCTGCGATCCGTGGCTGTGTGGTAACAGACTGGTTCAGCACGGGTTGCAGCTGCGTCTGGAGGTTTTCATGACTCAGCACAAAGGCTGGGGCCTTCGCTGCCTGGACGACATGTCCAAGGGTACATTTGTGTGTGTTTTCACAGGTATGTGTGCAGCCAGAAACACACGATCACTGACTTAGCATCCATGAGTTACCAGTTAACAAGGAGTCCAGTGTGACTTATTGCACCATTCTACCTTCTGCACAGGTAAGGTGGTAAAGGATGAGCTGGTAAGCACAGAAAATGAAACAACTGGGAACGAGTATTTGGCAAACCTGGACTACATTGAAGGTGTGGAGAAGCTGAAGCATGGTTATGAAAGTGAAGCTTACTGCTCCGACCCAGAGGAACACAGTGACAAGAAAAATCTCGTAACCATGACAACAGGGGCACCGAAGATGCATGGCTTGTTCCAGATCGACTTGAGTTCTAGCAGTGGTGAAGGTACTGTGTGTGTGTGTGTGTGTGTGTGTGTGTGTGTGTGTTTACAAATGCTACATATTGAGGACTGGAATACATTTTATAAAACAGTGAGGATATTTTCTGGAAGTGAGGACATTTTGGCTGGTCCTCATTTGTAGTTCCCGTTGGGGGTTAAAACTTGATTTTTGGGTTCAGGTTAGAGTTAGGGTAAATGTCTGGGTTCAGAATTTAGTTTTGATGGTTAGGGTAAGGGAATGCATCATGTTAATGAATTATTTTTCTTATTTTCCTAGAAAAGGAAGAGAGCACTCAGGAAAAGACTGAAACAAGAAGGACACCCAGTAAACGTCAGAGAAGAGTGAGTGATTCAGAAGAAGATGATGATCTAGATGATGAGGATTATAAGATAAACTTGGATGACGATTCTGGAGCAGAGTGGAAATACCTGAGCCATGACTTTAATAGGAGTTACTCCACACGCAGAAATATCAAGATCCCAGAAAGTAAGATCTCATTTGGATCATTTCATGTGAGATTGAGTAATGGTAGTTACACTTGTCTTCGAGATTTTGTTTATGTTTCTCACAGTATTAGTATAATATAACATAAATTCACATGCAGAATTTTATTTCTTCATTAGTTCTCAAGTAATGGACTTGTATGTATGTTTTTGATATATTTGGCAATATGATACAAATTTGGCTTTTTACTATTTTCAGGGTCATATTATTTTTTAAAGTACTAAAAAGTCTATTTTCAAATGTTTCTGGATATCTAAGTAGCATTTTACAAGAAAGAGTAGAGTAACTAAGTATAATATTATTTGTATTGGTGGTGCATCATTCAGAAATTCATAAAAAGCTCAATGTTAGTAATTCATTAGTTTAGTAGTTGGGTATTTTCCAGTTTTCAGCGTTTCATAACTCATCAGCAAACAAAACCAGAATTATGGTATTTGCCACAAATATTCTTTAGCACCTGTAAATTCAGTGGCATAAAACTAAATTTTTATATGTGACCCGCTCCAGCATAATAGGTAAGTCGCAAGTTATTGTTTTGAGTAAGCTGAAAATGGCGTACCTGGACAGAAATGCAATATCACCAAAAATGCATCCTTCAGAGTATAATTTTCCACATGACCAAGGGCAAATATTCATAAACACAATCTATCCATGCTAAAATACTTGTTTAAGAAAGGGTTCCATGTCCAAGTTGTTGTAAAACAATAGAAATATCCACTTATTTTACTGATTTTCATTCTCTTTTGTGATTGCTCAGGGTATTTTCTTATTATCCATATTCACTACCAGAATACTCTCTGTAAGAAAAACTTATCATCCACTCGCTCTCTCTCTCTGATCCGTCTCATTCCGTGTCGTCCCAAGCTTGGGGAGAGACTTTAATAAACGAATGATATACACGGGAATATGTACAGGATTTGTTTATTCAAGCTCTCTGAAGAAACAGTCAAACAACAGCAACCTGGGGGGGTCAACCTATGGAATGTAACTAAGTGCAATTCGGGCTATAAATCTACCTATGGAATGTGGCTAATGGAACCATT
>JAQMYF010000003.1:14386551-14400826 GCA_030014195.1 Neosilurus mollespiculum | reverse complement strand
ATATTGTCTCTCTCACTCTCGCCCGCACCCCCGCTCTCTCTCTCTCTCTCTCTCTCTCTCTCTCTCTCACACACACACACACACACACACACACACACAAACACATTCTGTGCAGGTGGCTAAGAGGCGTAAGTAAGAACAGAGGAAAGGGTGAGAGCAGCGGGTGAGTTGATGATCTTGATGACCAAGGTGTAGAGTGGCATTCACACACTGTCTACAAAAACACACAAACACACACATGCTGTGGATTACACAGTCACAGAGATTAGCAGCAGAAGGCAGTTGGCTGTATGTGAGATGCAAACTTATTACAAAATGATTGCTGTGTGCCTCTGTGATCCTGAGAGAGACAGAGAGAGACAGAGAGAGACAGAGAGAGCAAGAGAGAGAAAGATTACCTGAACAGCTAGGGATGTTTTGATTCTCATGCGCATTCTACTGATTAGAAATGTTAATCCTTTAGATGCATAAAAGCTCAGGTCATCACCCTTCACCACTAAGAGATCGCCAATTTCTCCATAGACGTTGTTTGCTGGTTACGTCCAGGTTTTGTTCTATATTCAAGATTTTAAGGCAGCATGTTGGTGCAGTGGTTCACAGCTAGAAGACTCTGGGTTCGGGTCCCAGACGCAGACTGTGGAGTTTGTAACTCACACCCTGAACAGTTCACCAGACCATCACAGGGCTAACACACACACATACAACCATTCAAATTCACACTCACACCTAGGGGCAATTTGGAAGAGTCAATTAGCGTAATGTGCATGGCTTTGGAATGTAAGAGGAACCTGAAGTACCCCGAGGAAACCCAATCAAACACGGGGAGAACATGCAAACTCCACACAGAAATATTGCCCGATAATTGAACCCAGGATTTTCTTGCTGTGAGACGGACGTGCTAACCGTATCGCCCGCTAATAATTTATTCTATACTGTATGTCTGAAGGTAGTTTTATAGATAACAGCTTGAATGTCAGTAAATAGCTCTGGAAGGTCAGCTGTAATTATCAGTAATTATTAGGACTTTCAGTCTGCAGAGTATAGATGCAGTTTGAGGTGCTTGTAAAGACAAATTTGATTTGAAATGCATACATCCCAAAAGGATATTTTTCTCTAATCTTGTCCTTTTCTAATAGCTATGGCGCCTTATCCAGCTCTCTCACTGACTTATGTAGAAATGTATTAATTAAAATTTCTTTATGGCTTTGTCTCTTCTTCATCTTACCCTCCATGAATCTTGACTGTTGAATCTCTTCAACCGCTAATTCTCACTAGGGTCATGGGGAGGGTGGTGCCCATCTATACAAACTGAACAGCTCACCAGTCCATCGCAGGGCCAACTCACACACAACCATTCACACTCACATCCAGACCTAGTGTCAATTTGCAAGAGCCAATTAACCTAATGTACATGTCTTTGGACTATGGAAGGAAACCTACCCAGAGGAAACCCACGCAAGCACAGGGAGAATATGCAAACTCCACACAATCTGGGACTCGAACCCAGGACCTTCTTGCTGTGAGGCGGACATGCAAACCACTTTGCCTTTGAGCTACTCTGATTGCACCTTCTCTTACCATTTCTTCTTAGATGTGAGAATTAACATAGATGAGTCATTAGCAATCAGCAACTATCCAGTTAAAGACTTGACCTTTACCCTTTGGGTTGTATCAGTTAAAAGGGTAAAGGTCTCAAATCCTGGCCTCAGCATTAATTTATTCACTGGGATCATCAGCTGTAGTACCAACATATATGTCTGCTTCTGCAACAGATGCTTCACTTAAAAATAACCCGCCATCCCATTTGGGGTGTGTGTGCATGTGATATTATGGGAACTCTAAACTTTGAATGTGGAAAGCGTAGGATTCTCATCAGTTTATGAAGGAATTAAATGAAATCGTGGTAGCACAGTAATGTTACCATGTAATATTTCCTACACACGAGTAACACGCATCTGATGAACAGGCCCAGTTCTATACATTATACCGTAAGTACTTGGCAAATAGTGCTGACGTGGCAAATTCTGTCATCAGACTGTATGCTGGTACTGCAGTGTAAATTGTACGATCTGTTATTGTATGCCTGGTGCATACGTACACAAGCTAGCAAATGAAATATTTCTGTTTCAGACCAGTTCCTCTTGAGACATACATCATGATTCCAATTTTTTTTTAATCTGACAGAGCTAGCCTGCTTTCTTTTCCCAAACTGGATTACAGCATATTTAAGATCATACTCATCTCTCACCTTAATATTGCAGAATATTAAAAAAATCCAATCAAAGCCAATTAACCTCCAATTAGCATAGTGTTGGAAGTGGTGTTTAACGAGAAGGGGCTGCTAATTGCCTGTGATTGCAGCAGGCTGGTATGATTGCTGTCCCATTAAAAAGTCATAAAGTTGTACGAGCAGAGGCATCCCATCAGCCCGACTGACCTTCATACAGGATGGATCTGCCGAGAGAGAGAGAGAGAGAGAGAGAGAGAGAGAGAGAGAGAGAGAGAGAGTGAACGCAACAGCACTGTATAAGAAGCACAGGTTGCAAATTCAAGGCTGAATCTAATAATTTGGATGAAATTGAAATATAAGCATTACTAAATTACCACATAATTGCGTTTACAATACCTGGTATGTCAGATTTAGGAACTGGGGTTTGTTTGCACTACATTTCTTTATTGAATTGTTTTGAAACTCATACACACATACATAGTATGTATTCACGTCCTTCTGGTTATAAAAGAAAAAGCATTTTATCTATATTCTGTACTTTCTAGCAATACAGATTACTCTATAAGTTATGCATAATTACCTGCAATTTTATGCTTTAGGCAAGAAATTTATTTATAGAGAAATTACTTCTTTTTGTGAATATTTTCAACAGAATGACCAAAACACACTTTTAGAAAACAGCTTTCTTCACTAGCATCTTGGAGAGATGTTGATTCTAGCTTTCTTTTACTCACTCACTCATTTGCCAAACCAGTTAATCCTAAGATCATGTGGAGACTGGAGCCTATCTCAGCCAAATCTCAGCACAGGCAGGGCACTCCCTGAACGGCTCGACCAGACCATCCATTGCAATGGCAACACACACAACCATTCACACTCGCATTTAGGGGCAAATTGGAATAGCCAATTAGCCTAATGTGCATGTCTTTGGACTGTGGGGGGAAAATGAAGTACCTGGAGGATCCCTCACAAGCATGGGGAAAACATGCAAACTCCACACAGTAACACCCTGAACCGTAAAACCTTCGATTTTAGAATTCTGCACACCAGAAGTATCTGAATACTTTCATATAAAGGTCCAAAAATTAAACTGGAAGGATGGGTGTGGCTCAAAAATAAATATTGATTCTACGTGAAATTACATTACAATAAAATGTATTACATTTTATAGAAAATTAACAGTTTAAACCTAAAGTAGAATTTAAAAATTGTAGAAACACTATATTATTTAATCTTCTTAGCACTAATTGTATTAATATTTAAAGAAGAAAAATGTAAAGCATTAACAGCTTATACTTCTTTTTGTTAGTATTTCTTAGGCACTAAGACACGTAGTCACTATATTTATGACCGTAGGGAACATTGTCAGCAGGAATGAGGGCTTCTAAGATGAGAACTTCAACCAGTAGTAGCACATCAGCAAAGGGATCATAATCACTGGTTTCTCAGAAGTAGCATGTGTACCTTAACAAAAACACAGAGAGAGAGAGAGGGAGAGAGAGAGAGAGAGAGAGAGAGAGAGAGAGAGAGAGAGAGTGTGAGGTTGTAAGGTATTCTCATAAAAGTGTGATGTTAAAAGACAAGAGTTTATCAGTGCTGAGTGCAAGCAGGTAAAACATCTATTCACACCAGAAGTAATTTGAAATAGCTAATTATTCTAATGTGCATATCTTTGGACGGTGTAAGAAAACTGAAGCACCATGAGGAAGCCCATGAAAGTATGGGGAGAACATGCAAACTCAAACAGAAACTCCCTCACTAGCCACAGGGCCCGAACCAAGGACCTTGCTCTAAGGTGAGAGTGCTAACTACTACACCACCGTGCCCCCTTTTTTGGGAGTATAGTTTCCGATAGAAATACAACTCAAGGTGCATTTCTTTAAAAGTAAAAGAAAAAAGAAATATAGGAAAGAGATAGAGGTACTTCAAGATTAATTTATGAGGGAAGCTCAACAACTATATAGAAGCTTACCAGCACTTTGGTGTAAAATGCAGATTATGTACTTTTTAATAGAATAAAATTTCTTGTATAGTCATTATGATTAAGATTTAAAAGCACTTTCAGAATAACAGGAGAATAAGCCTATGCTTGTCAAATGTCATGAGGAGCCAAATCAAAGGGTACTTTGGCCCCAAATAAAGTAGTCCTGCTGTATATAGTGAGAACAAACTTAAAGAATCCTCTGCAACCTCCAGCTATGCTTCAACTTACCCCCAAAAAGAAAGCTAGAGAATTACACTATATAAGTCTTACCTATGACAGAGAAGAAGGATAAGTATGACAAAAGAAAGGGAGAAAGACAGGTGGGTTGGGGCAGTGGTGGGGGGGGTTACAAAATGATGGTAAGAAGGTAAGAGAATCAACATTTACCCATGCATGACTTCTCAGTTGAGACCACAGGCTGGGAGAGAAGGGATGGCTGACTGCCTGAGGCAGTCTCCATACTAAGTGTGTGTGTGTGTGTGTGTGTGTGTGTGTGTGTGTGTGTGTGTGTGTGTCAGAGAGAGAGAGAGAGCGATCAGGTGGTTGTTAGACTGAGGCTGTTTACAGAAGGTCACAGATGAGATCAAGGCAATTTGAGGTTGGAAATGAGTGATGTCCTCTCTCATTTAGGCACCATGCTCAATCCCCCACATGCCAACAACCTCCATTTACACACATACACACATCACAGCTCTACATATGCCAACGCTGATTGGCTGCGCACACACACGTTTTCTCCTTATTCCTTCCTCAAATAGAGTGGCACACTAGAGTCTATCTAGTTTACCTCCAAGGCACTGAGACAGAGACAGAGGAGCACTTTTAGGCAGACGAGTGTTCCCCTGTCTTAAACAGAGCACAGTTTCAGTCTCACAGTCATTTGCCTGCACACATGAGTCCGGAACCCTAAAGCCTACCCCATGACACATTTTGAGGTGTAAAGATTTCCTCAGAAGCAGCTTCTACAGTATATGTAACTGACTGGTGCCCTTTGGTAAAGCCCATAGATGTAGAATCCACTATGGTTTCAAGGACATTTTTGTAGTATTGACTAAAACCAATTAATATATACAACAAATGAAAAACAAATATGTTTTAATCCATATTCTGCTAGCTGAAGTATGTGTCTGTCTGGGCACAAGGTTGCAATATGAGCATCACCGTTTGTATTCAATGAACCAAATTTGGTAGAAGACTGGTAGAAGAGTCATGTACAGAGTTTGTTGAAAGTACAATTCAGAATCCAGAAAACTAAGCATCCAATGACACTATTGATCCAAAAAAAGTCTTTCAAAGTAGTTGAACAAGAGAAATTGTAGAAACACAGATATGGCAATCAAGACTTCGCATCTAAACCATGCACTTATAAGGTTCGCAAATGACAATGTGCTGGACGGCTATGAAGCAGGGAGGCTGTCCCAGTGGTTCCAGACCAACATTCCAGTGGTTCCAGACCAATGTTCCTAAATGTCAACAAGACAAAGAAACTGGTTGTGGACTTCAGAAGAAGGGGAAGTAGAGGACATAGTCAGCTCTCAAAATCAAGAAGACACCAGAGGAGAGGGTGAGCAGCATCAGGTGACATCATCGAGGACCTATCATGGACTTGTACATAATTCGACTACAGTACAGAAGGTAAGACGGCGTCTTTATCATAAACGTGAGCTGAAGAATCACTTTGTATGGGAACCGTAAGTACTGAACCCTTTCTCAAGGTGATGAGGTCTGATGAATGGATCACCAGGCCCACACTGCTCAGCTTGCAATTTATCTAAACCAGGCAGTGCAGAACGAATGCAGAAAAGATCTTACTAGATTTCATACACCTCAACTAGAGACTGTCTGATGGTTGCAGTCTGGGAGGCACCTTCACAACCACATAGCCACAACGACATTTATTTACCAAGCCATTAGAAACCTTAATGACCACAGACCCCCTCCAGCTCTTTTGCACATAATATTGAAGGATTTTTTTTCCCTTAACCTTGTCCAAGCACCAACCACATCGAACCATGTCTTATTTGACTGCAGCATGCACTTAGCAGAGTGAAGTACCTGCACAGACTTCCGAAGGTACCACAGAATATAGTACACAGAAAGACTCTGTTTTGTTGTTTGTTGTTGCATTTTGCAATATTTCTTAAAAGAAAGGTAATGGTATCCTGGTATGTCCATTATGGCACATGCTGAAATTCCAAAATACATTCCTAGTATGTTTCTAAAAACAAATGACTAATGTTTCTACTATATATTAAAATCAGAAGACCACATCATGTTCCACTTTTCTAAGCCAATGAACAGAAATCTGAGACTGCAGTAGGTACATCATCACCAAAAGTGGACAGTTGAAGACTGGAAAAACATTGCTTGGTCTAAAGAATCTCAATTTCTTCTGAGGCACAGAGATGATATTGTCAGAATTTGGCAGCAACAGCAAGAATCAACTTGCCATGTGTCAGCGGTGGAGGTAGAGATGTTTGGCTTGAGTCAGTATGCTGGTGGAGGTAGAGTAATGCGGTGGGGAATGTTGTCATGGCATTCTTTGGGTATTCTAACTTCAGTTCCACGGTAAATTTGCCGAGAATGCTCATTTCTTCATTGCCACAGTTTACTTCCAACAGCTTATTTTTATAATGGAAATCACGATAACATGAACCAGATGTTTCCAACATCTTGTGGAATCCATGCCATGAAGAATTGAGGCTTGTGCAACATCAGAAGGCGGTCCTACACAGTACTTTTACCATTCATCAGCTATGTCGTTTAGGGTCATGGGTCAGCTGGAGCCAATCCCAACTGACTTTAGGTAAGAGGCAGGGTACATCCTGGGCAGCTCGCCAATGTACTGCAGAGCCAACACAGAGATGAACAACCTTTCACACTCACTTTCACACCTATGGGCAATTTAGAGTAGCCTAATTACCCAGAGACCCAGTTTGCATGGTTTTGGATTGTGGGAAACTGGAGCGCCTGAGGAATCCCCAAACAGGCACAGGAAGGACATGCAAATTCCATACAGTCAGCCAACAGGTTCAAACCCAAAACACTGCAGTCGGACAGTTTTCATTTGAAATCACTGTGAGAACCATGGAAAAAAGCTAAGCATTGTTAACGTCAAGCTACATAGGATATGTACTGAAAATAAAAAGATAAAAAAATGTGTTTGGTCGACATGGTCCTTAAAGAATCTGCTGCTGACATCTTGGTGCTGAACTGTTTTGTTGGCTCAAGGTAGACTATGTTGGACCTAGACAATATCTGGCAGGTGGTTTTAATGTTATGGATGATCTGTATTTGCTGCTCTCTTAGATAACATTATGTTACACTGAATAAAATCAAACTTGTACTACCCGCAGTATACATGTGAGAGGAAGAAACCAATAACTACCAAACAGAGGATTGTCCGAGATTAAAAGTTCATACTTGGATATAAAAAGTAAGAAGAAAACATGGGGGAAGATAACAGACAAACATACACTTAACAGAAAGAATCAAGCAAATAGCGGCATGAGTAAGACAATGATTCATGAAGCAAGTTGGTCATCCGGGTTACAATCACGTGACCGGTAATAAAGTGGGGGACAACAATCCAATGTTATGCACTACGAGAATACGGCCCTGTTAATGTGTCTATGAGGGAGTTATTTATTTATTGCTGAACTAGCGCTCTCATCATGCCTATAATCTGATTCTGATGTCTAGCGTGCTGTACGTCTAATGTTAAGAAAGACAGTCATTTAAAGTTATATATGTTGCCACTAAGTGGGAAATGACGCAAGTGAGTGGCTGAGTGCCATCAAGCGGTGTGCACTAAAGCCGTGAAGCAGTGAAGCAATGAACCCAGGGAAGATCCAAAAAAAATTTATCGCTCCAAAGCGTCAGGGGCCAACCCCTCCGGATATTGGTAAGACATGTGGCACATGCTGACTAAAAATTGACTCGTACTCAATAAAAAAAGGACAGAAAAGAGATTGTGCACATGTATTAAATTCCGGAAAGCCGTGTTTTCCACTATTTGAACATGACGCCAAGGTTACACGTGATTTAGACATCACACCGACGTCACACCGACTCCCCTAATGCACACCGAGTGCATAAAAATGCGTGTACGTGTGTGCTGAAAGAAACAAATAGAAGCTAAAGAAGGTCCTGGAAACTAGTTTCCAAATAAGATTTTCTTGTCCTTATTATCTGGCCATTGTGCCTGTGGTTATACTTACTCGAGATTTGACTAATAGGATCATTTGGAACTAATCTGCATGGGACTATTTTGTTAGCACTGCTTCTATCAAGTGCCCTGTGTAGTGTAAATGAAAGCATTTACATTGACCATTAGTGTAATACACAGCAGAAAATATATAAATGTCCTTTATTATATATACAGGAATATGCACTGAATTATATTTTACAAATTAGAGAAAGTTTATAAAAATATGTGCTGGACTCAATTCCATGCAGCTGACTTCAGGTGTGAAGCAGGACACATCATGGATAGGTTGCCAAGGTATCGCATGGCTAAACAAAGACCACCATCCACTGACACTCCCATTCACAATTGCAAATTAGCTAATCCACAATGGCCAACTGACCTAATCTGCATGTGTTGCAGAACCCAGAACTTTTTTGCATAGTTTCTTTAGAGAAAATCCTAAATGGAAAAACTTTCTAAGAAGCTGTTATATACAGGTTAAACCTACATGTTATGATTTAAATAACAGGGTCCAGATAGCTCAGTCGGTAGAGCATCAGACAGTTAATCTGCGGATCCGGAGTTCAAGTCCCTGTTTGGGCGCTGTGTTAACGTCGGGGGGCAGGTCAGAGAAGCGGCTTTGGGACCGAAATGTCACTGGTTCGATTCCCGAACCAGCAGGAAAAATGTGTGGCGGTGGGGGAGTGAACTGTACCCTCGTCCACCTTCATGGCTGAAGTGCCCTTGAGCAGCCCACTGCTCTGAATGTGAGCGCTCACTGCTTACGTGTGTGTATGTGCTCACTTTGGATGGGTTAAATGCAGAGGCAATAATTTCCCTTGTGGGATTAATACAGTATAACAAAATCAAAAATATTACACTATAATGCATTTACTGAGTGCAACTATGTTCAATGCAACATTATTTTCAAGGGAAACTTCTTTTTGAACAATTCATTTCATTCAATTCAGTGCTGACTGGAAGAAGGTCCTGGGATCGAGTCCTGGGCTCGGGTGTTTCTCTGTGGAGTTTGCATGTTCTCCCCGTGCTGGCATGGATTTCCTCCAGGCACTTCAGTCTCTTCCCACAGTCCAAAGACATGCACATTAGGATAATTGGCTGTTCCAAATTGCCCCAGGTATGGGTGTGAGTGTGAAAATTTGTGTGTGTTGCCCTGTGATGGTCTGGCAAGCTGTTCAGGGTGTACCCCACCCTTCACCTATTGTTGACTAAGCTCCAGCCTCCCCACAACCCTAATAGTAGGATTACATGCATTACACTACAGTTCTGCAAATGAGTGTGTGAGTGTTGATGGGTATAAAGGAGCAGATATTGTACTTAGTTCTTCTCCTATCCTGGTTCTACTGATTATCCTTGAGGTGTTTCTACCTTACATAATTTATTTAGTTTTCACGTGTGATTAATCTAGGTGATAAATTCAGTTAATTTTACATTATTTATAAGTCCCATATTGGGCATATGAAACTCAAATAATTGTTGATTGAGTATATATCAGTTTTTGTTACCTATAGTGTATAGAACGTTTTCTGTTGAATGTAATAATTGTTCTGATCTTGTTCAACTTTATTCCAAAGCAAACTCAAACAAGCCTGACTACACCCCTAACCTAGCTACAGCCATAATCTTACAGAAGTGACACACACTGTTGTTAAAATATTAGCTGTAACTTTTCAAAAATGTTTTATGAAATTGTATAAGCTTAATCTAAATGTCTATCTGTACAGTCAGTGAAGTTAAAATAGAGTCAAATTCATTGTTTGTGTACACAAACTTAGCCAATAAAGCTGATTCTGATTCAAAAAATCCATGAAGTCTCTGTTTTTCATGTCTACAAAGCTGTTGGAAATGTTTCACAATGTTTCTATAGAACTTTTTCCTATAGAACTTTTTTCTATAGAACTTTTTTCTATAGAACTTCTATATAACATTTTTTGCACTCATTGTAGGGTACTTCAAAATGGTCCGCATTTACGCATAATCCATTTTTGGGTGCTTTCTGAAGTGGGTTTAGGTTCATTGTCCTTCTGAAGGACATATGACTTGCAATTGAGACACAGTTTTCTGACACTGGGATATGAGTTAAGCTCCAAAATTCTCTGACATGATTCTGCCACAAGCAGCAGAACAACCCTAAAACAGTCAACCGTCTTATGTTTCCTTGTAGGGATTGTGATCTTTTCTTTGAAAGCTTCGGTTTGTTTCTGTAAACATAGAGTGAGTTACCAAAAAGCTCTAATTCTAAAGTTTTATCTGTCCAAAAGACATTCTCCCAGAGGGACCGCAGCTTTTCAATGTGCAGTTTGGCAAACTCTGTTTGGGCTTTTTGTGTGTTTCTCTGTAAGAAGTTGGATTCTCCTGGGCCTTGCTACAGAGCACATTTTTATTCAGACAGTGACAAAAGGTTTTCCTTCAAAGTGCTGCACCTTGAGCTTGAAAATCAGTTTGGATGTGCCTTAAAGTTTTTCTGGGCTTCTTCCCCACCATTTTAATCTTAGGTGAAAAAGGATCGGCTTCTTTGTTTCAAGCAACACTGATACCTGATGCAGATGTCATGGCCATAGACATTTGGAGTTTACCCACTCTTTACCCAGACCCAGAGGAGTGCTAATCTACTTTTAAACTTTCTGATTGGTGATATTAAGATACCTGGGACTGCTTTAGTGATGGCCGATTTTCAAAAGAATCAATTCATTTAAGAAAGAGTTGAATCACCAGCGCTTGCTAATGTAACTGTCTGTTATCTCATAAAGTCAAAAACACTCATTAAGTCTCAAAGCCAGTGGAGGCGGAAGTGCTGTGTGACGCACTGTGACGTCTCTACAGCAAGATATCTGATAGTATCACGTAGTGAACTGCTGAATCTTTGAGCGACCAAGTTGGGCCGAGTTGCTGAATCATTCAGCTAATCGCTAACGCGCTGAATCGTTCAGCGAATCGCTAACTTGCTGAATTGTTCACAAACCACTAACCTGCCAAATTGCTCAGTGAACCACTAACTCGCTGAATCGTGCGTGAACTGCTAACTCACTGAATTGCTCAGTGTACCACTAACTCGCTGAATCGTGCGTGAACTGCTAACTCACTGAATCGCTCAGTGAACCGCTAACTGGCTGAATCGTACGTGAACCGCTAACTCACTGAATCGTTCAGTGTACCACTAACTCGCTGAATCGTCTGTAAACCGCTAACTCACTGAATCGCTCGGTGTACCACTAACTCGCTGAATCGTGCGTGAACTGCTAACTCACTGAATCGCTCGGTGTACCACTAACTCGCTGAATCGTGCGTGAACTGCTAACTCACTGAATTGCTCAGTGTACCACTAACTCGCTGAATCGTGCGTGAACTGCTAACTCACTGAATCGCTCAGTGAACCGCTAACTGGCTGAATCGTACGTGAACCGCTAACTCACTGAATCGTTCAGTGTACCACTAACTCGCTGAATCGTCTGTAAACCGCTAACTCACTGAATCGCTCGGTGTACCACTAACTCGCTGAATCGTGCGTGAACTGCTAACTCACTGAATCGCTCGGTGTACCACTAACTCGCTGAATCGTGCGTGAACTGCTAACTCACTGAATCGCTCAGTGTACCACTAACTCACTGAATCGTGCGTGAACTGTTAACTCACTGAATCGCTCAGTGAACCGCTAACTGGCTGAATCGTGCGTGAACCGCTAACTCACTGAATCGTTCAGTGTACCACTAACTCGCTGAATCGTGTGTAAACCGCTAACTCACTGAATCGCTCGGTGTACCACTAACTGGCTGAATCGTGCGTGAACTGTTAACTCACTGAATCGTTCAGTGTACCACTAACTCGCTGAATCGTGCGTGAACCGCTAACTCACTGAATCGCTCGGTATACCACTAACTCGCTGAATCGTGCGTGAACCGCTAACTCACTGAATCGTTCAGTGTACCACTAACTCGCTGAATCGTGCGTGAACCGCTAACTCACTGAATCGCTCGGTGTACCACTAACTGGCTGAATCGTGCGTGAACTGCTAACTCAGTGAATTTGTAAATTAGATCATTCATAGATACAAAACAATGGAAAAGAGAAATTGAATGTTTGACTCAATTCAGTGTGATATCTCATGAACACACCACTTTACCAAATTAACAACTGTATACAATGATATTTTTCATGTACTTTTTTTTTTTTTTTTTTTTTTGCATGTGATAAAGTGATTTTTTTAAAACTAATTACTAATTTCCTTATACTTACAGAAAGGCCGGATACGTGATAATGAGGGAATGCAAGAGCTTCCCATCCCTTTCTTCTCTCCCTTGCTTTTTTCACACAGTACCTCTGTAACTTTCACACTTCTTATAATGTAATTTGATCTGCCAAGATATTCACCATCTTCTGTGAATATCATTTCCAGCTTAAATCATAAATCTGACTGCAGTTCAAATTCTGTATGTGGAAAAATAAATAAATAAGTAAACCTTCACGTTCCTGCCTTATGTGTGTGTGTGTTTAGCCCTGTGGAGTTCCAGAAGCAAGTAAAGGTCAGTAGGAATGAGAATGTCCCCTCTGTTGTCCAGTTTTTCCCTCGGCTGTAGTAATTTTCTGAAACCCTCTGCACCACATCTACCCCCGTCTACCTCTTCCCCCAAACCTTGTAGTTAGGGTCATCAGTTCATTTACAAGTTTAATTAAAGGTTTGTTAATTATTCACACCACCCTTAGGGAAGTGTATATCTCTCTCCCTCACCCACTCTCTCTGTCCCTTTCTCATGCTCTTCCCACATATCTGTCTATTGTTCTCTTAAGAAGAGAAAGAGTGTCTTAAAGTTGAGTGGTGATATTTTCTATGATTAGGTACTACATCTAAATTACCATATAAAAAGGCTTTGGAGCAATGGCATATTTTTGGCTTGTTTTATTCTTTATGTTTGTTGGGTGTGTGTGTGTGTGTGTGTGTGTGTGTGTTACAGTAAATATGGGGAATCTAGGGATATATATATATATATATATATATATACATAAATACATACATACATATATATAGTGTCACGCTGGCATAGTGGTTTTCCAAGGGAACAGGAACAGGAAGGTTCGAGCCTCATGCCTGGCGAGGGTGTTTCTCTGTAGAGATTGCGTACGTATTTCTCTGCATATATAAAATCATACCTAGGGCCATATTTTTTAACATGACTTCATTATCAGTCGTCAAAACACGTTCGTGACCCTTAATTTCTTCTCACCACCCTGGCCCCTGATAGAACACCCTGCTGTGAACATACATACTGAAAGGGCTAAATGTCGCCCCATACTGTTCCCCTACTGGGGCAGAAGTGTGGCTATTTTCCATTTTATTTTCAAGGCCATCATTTAGAAGTGGAAGGGGTGTTTTTTTTTTTTTTTTTTGGGGGGGGGGTGTTGGGGTTTGATTTGTATGGTACAAAGATCACTTACGGAACGTCCGATGGCAGCATTCTCACATGCCCCTGGGGTTAGGCCTGCGAGGAGAAAGGGGAGGGGTTTGTTATAAACTCATTGATTGGACAAGATGTCCCACTGGGTATGAGAATCGATCAATAAAGCAGCATGCATCAGTGTGAGCCCCCTGATGAGCGAGGGATGCAGAGAGATGGAGGAGAGGATGGGCTGCACGGTAAAGGTGCAGGAATACAAGAAGGAAAGATGGAGGGGAGAAAGGGGCATGTGATTTTATTTCAGCTCATCCCTGTGAGACACCTTTCTCCCACACTATACATTTAAACTCATTTGATTTACTCTCATCTCCATCTCTCTTTTTCACTTTCTCTCTCTCTCTCTCTCTCTCTCTCTCTCTCTCACACACACACACACACACACACACACACACACACACACA
>JAQMYF010000003.1:14352913-14367539 GCA_030014195.1 Neosilurus mollespiculum | reverse complement strand
TGTGTGTGTGTGTGTGTGTGTGTGTGTGTGTGTGTGTGTGTGTGTGTGTGTGTGTGTGTGTGTGCGTGTGTGTTTGTTGAGGTACACATGCTACTTCTGAGATACCAGTCAAACCTTGTGATCCATGCTACTACTGGTTGGAGTCCTCATCTTAGACCTCATCTCCTGCTGGTGATGTACCATATGAACCTAAATATACACTCAGAAACTGTGAAGATGACTTCTAATTATTTTACTAAAATGATTTAGGACTACACTTACAATTATAGAAATAAGATAACCACTTAGACCTCATGTTAAACTATAGTGAAGTTCTTGCTTCATGGTTTGTATTTTAATCTGGTTTCACTCACATGAGGATGGGTTTCCCTTCTAAGTATGGTTCATCTCAAAGCTTCCTTCTCGTATCGTCTGAGGGAGATTTTCTTTGCCACCATCACCACAGGCTTGCTCATTAGGGATGTTAAGGCTTTACAGAGAAATGTTTAAAATCATAAGTTTAAATTCCTTACCAAATCTGTTTTACTATGTTAAGCTGCGTTACAATGGTGCAATTTGAAAAAATGCTATAAAAATACAATTGAATTGAATTTAAAAATATCCCGATATTTTACAACATAAAAATACAACACAAAAAAAAAAACATAAACCCTTCTTTCCAGAGTCTAAGGACTTGCACATTAGGCTTACTATCTTTTCCAAATTACCCATAAGTGTGAAGGTAATTGTAAATGGTTCTGTTCCTTCATTCAACTGTAGCAACCCAGGTGCATGCCGGGCCCAAGCCTGGGTAAATAGGGAGTGTTGGGGAAAGACCTGGCAACCAACCCTATTAAAAATATATATTTTTAAAAAATGAATTAAAATAAAAGCTTCTATGGTAATGGAAAACTCTATGGTAATAGTAACATAGAGTCAGATCTGACTGATTGAAGAGACAGAATGATGAATGATGAGAACCTTTTATTTATTTCATTAATTAATTCTCATTCACTAGTCTGAGTTTAAATATCTACCAACCTCCATCACAGGTAAAAATGGATGCAACATCAAGCTAAAAAGGTTTGGAGGCAAGTGTTAACATTCCTCTTCTGCATCTATTACCTAACAGATGCCTGTGGCTGGATTTGTGTCACTCCAGTTGTCAGGGGAGCGTGGAAGGTCATCCTTCTGACAGAGAGAGCACGACAAATTAGGATCTCTCCCAAACTCTGGGCACCAACAGGATTTAAGCTCAATGGAGCAAAACGTAGACGTTTGCACGAGACATTTTATGACAAAACGCCTTCTAACATCTTTATCATGACGTCACAAGTCATAAATAAATGATGGTGTCATATGTTTGCACAGGCTGTACACTGGCAATAACTAGCAATGCAATAAATCACAACCAACATCGTGAATATTTCACAATAGTATCATTATCTCTTTTCTTCCATTTTGGTAATTGTGTAGAGAACCTATTTGGGGCTGCCTTTTTGCATTTTTCAGCCAAACTGTATGTTTCATTTATAAACCCATCTGCTAATACGTCCTAATGAAGGTCTCAACATGTAAAAATCTTTTACTATTACAAGAGCGTGCCTGAACTGAGAAACAGCCTTCTTGCAATTTACAGCAGAGGTTCCCATCCCTGTCCTGGAGGACTCTTTGTCTTGCAAATTTTAGTGCTTTCCCTGATCTGTCACATACACTTTAAGTCATAAAAAGTCATTAATTAACTAATAAGGTATATTAGGTGTGTTGGAAACAAGGAAATGTGCACGGCAGGGGGTCACCCAGGATTATGGATGGAATTGGATGGATCTTATCTACAGGAACCTCTATTTCAAGTATTTGTAGTAAACAATATTTTACATGTAAGTGGTGGCCCGTTGGTAGAGTGCTGGCTTGCTGTTCCCAAGGTCGGTGGTTCAAGCCCCATAATCACCAAGTTGTCACTGCTGTCCCCCCAGTGCAGCTAACTGGGTTATCAAAGGCCAGCCATGTCTCTCACTGTCTGTGGTGAGAGGAATGTAAAATAACCATTGCTGTCTATCATAAAGAGTAGGTCACTGGGTTGCCGTCAGCGTGTTTCTGTCCTGCGATGGTCTGGCGAGCTGCCCAGGTTGTACTCTGCCCTCGCCCAGCTTCAGCTGAGATGGGCGCCAGCCTCCCCGTGACCCTAGTTAGGATTAAGCGGTTCAGAAAATGAATGAATTAATGAATATTTTACATGTCTACTATACAAATAATGACCCATGCTTTCAGCCGATTTGATTCTAATATGTACCAGTGTTCTCCGATTGTTACCCGATGTGATTTTGATCTCAGTACGATCATTTCATCTGAAGCTATTATGATCTATACTGATTTACCAGAAATGTAACGGGAGTGTCTCTATATGGCGCCCATTTTTCCAAATTTTATACCAATTTTACAACGATCACTACCGATATGCACCAGTTTTTTTCTATACTTCCTTCTTGTCCTCTGAACACAAAAACACCAAATTTTTCAACACTCCCAAAATATTTCACTCTTCCGCGAAATTGTACAATGTCCTCCGATGTTCTCTGATTTCCTCCAAGGAAATTGGGATCATGATCAGTATCGCGTTAGCGCACCTTAGGTCATTTAATTATTTTGCTACAATTAAAAAATTTAAATGCCATAAAAGGTGTAAACATTTTCATTCATTCATTTTCTGAACCGCTTTATCCTAATTAGGGTCACGGGGAGGCTGGCACCCATCTCAGCCGACTCTGGGCGAAGGCAGAGTACACCCTGGACAGCTCGCCAGGCCATCGCAGGGCAGAAACACGCTGACGGCTATGCAGCCTACTCTTGACAAAAATCAGCAGTGGTTCTTTTATATGCCTCTCACCACAGACAGTGAGAGACATGGCTGAGCTTTGATAACCCAGTTAGCTGCACTGGGAGGGACTGCAGTAACAACCCGCTGATAGTGGGGCTTGAACCCCTGACCATGCCACCACTGCCCCTGTATTGTATGAAACAAACAAACACACACGTAGTAACAAAGAGAGAATAAGATTCTTATGTTTAGTGCAAAAGTGTTTAATGAGTCTCTAACAAAGTGAAAGATGGCAGGTGTAAAAAGGAAAGGATAAGAAAGTTTTAGTGACATGACACCACTACAAAAACTTATAGATCAACATTAATGAATGCTGTCAGATTCGCGCTGCATCAAAGTGTGAGGGAAAAAAGACTCCCAATTTGTTTGTGTTTGTTTCTGCTCTTATTAGGATATCATTGTCTTTAGGGGTCCATGCAGCAGCAAATCTCGAATGAAACCGTATTGATTTTAGATTTTAACCCCTAAAACAAACGATGTGGATCAAACATCAGAAAATCATAGTGACATGACATTTAGCACTCATGTGTGTGAGATTAGTTTAATTGCCTTGAAAGGGGTGTAACAGTCAGTGCTGAATTACATACATCATCTCATCCTGCACTGACTAACTCCCCGCACTGGGAGGTTTACAGACAAAATTCTTGCTTCTACTGAATCTTTGGCTCAAACCTAATATAACTAAACAAGAAACCGCCGCCAAGCACAGTAATCTCCCATATGAACCAAAATGTAATAAATTATCCTATCTCATAATGTTAAAGAATCCTTTAAAAAATACCTGGATCCAGAAATTCATTTGGATCATCTCCAAAATTTGTCCAACTTGTCCAAAGCCCCACCTCGTATAGAAATTTTATGAAAATTCGCACGTACATTTGTGTACTCCAGCTAATAAGCTAACAAAAAACATAAACTTGACCGAGAAAACAAAACTCTCAAGAAACTCTCAAGAAGCATTACGGTCTAACAACTTATTCACGTAGTACATCAGTTTAAAATATAAACTTAACTTTTTGTACAAAAATAGGTAGCTAAGTCTATTGGTTTGTTGAGAAAGTAGGCTTCACTAACTGACTTGTGAAAAAGTATTAACAACACCATCTACAGCAAATATTGCTAATATGTCTGGGGTCAGACATGGCCTAATGGATAGAGAAGCAGCTTTGGGGCCGAAAGGTCAATGGTTCGATTCCCAAACCAGCAGGAAAAATGTGTGGCTGGGGAGATGAGCTGCACCTTCCCCTCCTCTGCATTCATGACTGAAGTGCCCTTGAGCAAGGCACCTAACCCCCAAATGCTCCCCAGTGCCACTGCTCCAAGTGTGTGTAATAGATATAATATAGCTGAAAGAATAATTTGCTATAGATGGTGCTGTTACTAATTTCCTAACAGTAATGTAGTAGTTCCTAACATACTTTTTCCACTTGCATTATATAACTATGTAGTATGTAAATTTAAAATTAATTCCTTCATTTGCCAAATTATTTAATCCTACTAGGGTTGCGGGGAGGCTGGTGCCTATCTCAGCCGACAGCTCACTATAAGTACCATTCACACTACCAAATACACACAACCATTCACACTTAGTTTGGAACAGCCAGTGAGCCTAAAGTGCAGGTCTTTGGACTGTAGGAGGAAACCGGGGTACCCAGAGGAAACCCACACAGGCACGGAAAGAACCTGCAAACTCCACACAATAACACCCGAGCCAGGGAATCAAACCCAGGAGCTTCTTGCTGTGCGGCTGTGCTAACCACTACGCCATCGTGTCACCAATTATTCAATTGCATTATGTCACATAAATTTTTATAAAGTTTTAAAATAGTAACGGGTGCTTACTACTTATGTTATACACCTTCTTTTATTTAAAGCACCCTCTCCATATTCACATTGGAACGAGTAGTCTGTGTATAAAAGTTGGTAGGCAGATTCATAAAAACGCCCAGATGAGACTCTGTAAACAATAACAGCAAGCATTCAAATAGTGTCAATATGATTAAATCACCACCAATAATATCATAGTTGCCAGTATTAAAATTGTTGCAATTGAACTTTTTGCGGTTGTGCTGGCGGTCGGTTTATTATTGAATAACCTGGCTGTGAAGTAAAGGAGGTATCTGAGAGGAATTGAATAAAGGAAGGAAGAAGTGAGAGAGAACAAGAAATGGACAGGCAAAAAAAAAAAAAAAAGAGAGTGAAAGACATAAAAAAAAAAAGTCTGAGGTGAATCAAGGAAATAACAGCTAGCAGGGGTGCAGGAAGAGCAGTGCAATCGTGAGCTAGCAGGAAAATCTGCTGTCTGCTCCCTCTGACTGCACACTTAAATCAGCAGGAGGCAGTCAGCATGGGAACACCACTCCCCCGCCATGACGAACATTTAAACAGCAGCCATCTCCTCCCCGCGGACGGGCTTTCCTTATTCTCTCTCTCACACACACACACACACACACACACACACACACACGTCTTTGTCATTCAAACCTCTAATGGTTCTTATTAGAACACAGCTAGATATCACAAAATTGGAAAAAGACAACCCACCAAGCCCGAGAATTAAATCTCTCCATCTCTCCTTTTATCATCACTCTCTTTATCTCTCCTTTTAACGTCACTCTCTGTATCCCCATCTCTCACTTTATTATTATAATTATTATTCTCTCCAACACCCCTTTGCCCTCATTCTCTTTCCCTCCATCTGTTCATCTGTCTTCTCTTCATCATTCGCTCCATCCTCCATCCTATCCCATCATTCTCTCCATCTCTCATCTATCCCTTTCTAAATAATCTCATTACTCTATTTATTCCACTTTTACCATCATCACACTATCCATTTCTCCATCTTCCCTGTTTTCATCACTCTCTCCATCTCTTCATACACCGTAACCCTCTCTATCCGCTTCCTTTTCCCTTTATCATCTTGCTCAGTTTCTCTCTTAACCATCATTCTCTTTATCTATCTGTATATCTCCTCCTTTACCTTGTTTCTCTCCATTTTCCCCTTTAGCACCACTTTTTTCATCTCTCCCTTTTGTATCATTTTCTTTCTCTCCTTTGCTCAGTTTATCATCACTCTGCACCTTTGCTTGCTTGCAGTCTATCCATCTATTCCTTTAATATCATATTTAAAAGACATGACAGTGGATATAAATGCAGGAGTGGATTTTAGTGCATTTTAAGTCAATGTGTGTGTGTGTGTGTGTGTGTGTGTGTGTGTGTGTGTGTGTGTGTGTGTGTGTGTCATCATGTTATGAGAAACAGAGCAGTTGTGCCTGGAAAGCTAACTGGAATAAACTGAATGCTTTAGAGACACGTAGAAAATTGGTAGTAAATAGGATTTGCTTGTTTTTCTTGAACACTACTGCTAGTAAAGTGTTGGTGTACAGAAATATGGGTTCCTTTAATAACCAAAAAATACAGTAGCAGAACTGTGGTGTGCTATCCAAGGTGTATTCTTCATTCAGGATAAGATTGGCCAGGAAAAGGCGCTTAGTGATGAGGAATGAATGAATGAATGAATTGCATTAAATCCATTAAATCCATTAAATCCCTTTCACATATACACGTTCTGGTTAGCATGTCCATCTCACAGCAAGATGGTTCTGGGTTGGAGTTCCAGACTCGGCGGGGGCATTTCTGTATGGAGTTTGCATGTTACATTGGCTGTTCCAAATTGCCCCCTGGGGTGGTACAGTGGTGTAGGCAAGAAGGTCCTGGGTTCGATTTCCAGGCTTGGCCGTTTGTGTGGAGTTGCATGTTCTTCCCATGTATGCGTGGGTGTCCTCCAGGCACTCTGGTTTCCTCCCACATTCCGAAAGACATGCACATTAGACGCACTAATTGGCTGTTCCAAATTGCCCGTAGGTGTGAGTGTGAACGGTTGTGTGTGTTGGCCCTGCGATGGTCTGGCGAGCTGTTCAGGGTGTACCCCATCTTTGCCCAGAATCGGCTAAGTTAGGCCACAGCCTCCATGCAACCCTAGTTGGATTAAATGGTTCAGCAAATGAATGAATGAAGGAAGGAAGGATTACACACGTTCTGGCCTCCGCGATCACCGTATTCTCTGGAAATGCAATGGTGCAAATGGTGAAAGTACAGTAGTATCCAGAAGAGTGCCATAGATTAGGGCAAATGTGCTAAAATGCACCTTAGAAAGTATTGATTACTTCGTTTCTAAGCCGCTTATTCCTAATTAGGGTCACGGGGAGGCTGGCGCCTATCTCGGCCAACTCTAGGCAAAGGCGGAGTATATCCTGAACAGCTCGCCAGACCATTGTGGGGCCAACACACATACAACCATTCACACTCACACTCACACCTAGGGGCGATTTGGAACACCCGGTTAGCCTACAGTGCATGTTTTTGGTCTGTGGGAGGAAACCGGAGTACCCGGAGGAAACCCATGCAAGCGTTTAAAGGTATATAACATAGAAATAACATTGCGAATGTAGGCTGGATGTACATTGAACATAGGTGGTCACCACCATTTATTAGTTGTATTCTCTGTGTCCATTGTATCCATACTGTATTGATTGTGCACCCTGACTACATACTCATGGCATCTACTGCATGCTGTCAACACAATTCTTACTACGTCTTATAAATATAAATATAATCATTTTTTTCAGATGGTTACACACTGTTTGCTGTTCTGACTGTTGCCAGTAAGCTCTCAGATTTCCTCCAATGTAACGTCGGAATATGATCGGGGGAAATCGGGATCATGCTAGGTACTGTGTGAGCACACCTTTGAAAGATTCTAGCACACTCTCACCAGCTTCCTCCTGAGAGACAGATATTGCGAATCAAGGTTACAGTATTACCCTAAAACGGTTATCATGGCACCTGCTGTAAAAATAGAAACTAGACACAGACTTGCTATCATAAGTGCAAAACACACAATGATGCCATACAAAGTAAATCAGTCTGAACCACAGTTTCATACCAACAGTGACAAAAATAGACTGCAGATTGACAACACAAACACACACAAACACACACTGGGCTGGAATAGTGTGAGCTGTGAGTTCTGGATTGAGTCCCAGGTTAGAGGACGTCTCCTTCTGATCGCCTCAACCATCTGCTGCTGGCCAGACGGACCACACCACTGGAGGTATGCCTGAAAGAGTGAAGGATAGAGGGAGAAAGAAAGAGCAAAATAATGAGGGAAAGGGCATTTGGGGGGAGCCGGTAAGAGGGGAAGTTAGAGATAAGTGAGCAATAAAAAGAAAAAGAGATGGATAGACAGCAAGAAAAAAAAGAAGAGATAGCAAAGAAACCAGAAAGAGAGAGAAAGAAAAACAAGATGAGGGCTGGCCTGGGCAATGTTGGTGTAATCTGGGGGGACACTGGTCGTCTGTTACCTGTCTACCTCCAACCTTTTCCGTCTGCTCAAGGGAGAGAGGATAAAGTGGTGAAATAAAGGAAGATGATATGAGGGGGGATATAAGAGAAAGAACGTTGGAGCCACAGCACTTGGAATTAAAATAAAGGTGAAGGGAAAAGCAAGTTGAAGAAAGAAAAAAAAACAGAATAACACAAATAAATAGACCAATACATCTTCTGTACACAACAATTCGTAGAGGAGAATGAGAGGGAGAGAGATGGGTGAGAGAGGGCGTGAGAGAAAAGCACAGTCAGGTGGAAGAGAGGCTAAATGAGATTGAGATGGAGAGGCTGGTATATTCTCAGTGTGTGTGGAGAATATAGAAGTTTAATTGGGGGAAAGTGTTTGTTCTTGGTTCAAGGCAGCCGGTGCACATATGCTGACACTGAGAGTTTCAACAAAAAAAAAAAAGAAAAAAAGAAAAGAAATTAAGTTTGAAACAGGAGGGATAAAAAAAACTAGAGAGAGACAGCAAAAAAGATGGAAAGATACACACACACCACTTTACTTCGGGATATTACCTCATTAGACCAAGTTAAATTACTCACTCAGTCATTCTCACTCATTCGTACTCATCCACTTTGATTAAAGCCCCAGTTCCAGTTGAAGAAAAACAGCCCCAAAGCCTGATGCTGCCACCACCATGCATCACTGAGGGTATGGTGCATTTTGCTGTTTTTGCACCAAACATACCATTTGGAAGTATGGCTATATATTCAACCTTGGTTGCATCAAACACATTTTCCCACATGCTTTTGGTGGACCAGTTTTTTGGTTTTCTTGGGATGCTGTTTTGTTTCCTTTATATGAGAAATATGTCACATCGTTGTCACTTGTAGAACACAACGAGTACTTGCCATTAATTCCTGCCACTCATTTAATGTTTCTGTCAACTTCTTCACAGCCTCCCAGACCAGCATCCAGTTCTTTGCATTGTACCATATTTTCTCCACTATTGATAACTGTCTTCACTCTCAGTTGTGTACTGGCTGCTATTTAACATGCATTTTTAATCATCACAAAATCCTGTCATTTTAAGAGATTGCGTAGCATTTTTATATCCACTAGAACTATTCTTCTCTCTATAAGTCACCCTCACAAATCACATACAATACGTGTAGAGCTTTTGCTGGCATAAACATAACCAGATGTCTTTCTCTGAACCCTTCTTTTTCCAGGCTGTACAATCTTCCTTTTCTGAATTCCATAAGGAACTAAAATGTCAGATGTTCTTCATGCTGCAACAGTGGCACGTATGAGATTTATGTCAAGATTGTGGAAGTGCATGCTGCAATCAAAGGGTCTCAATACATCTTGCTTTTCTCATTTAACACCACCACTGAGCTACTCTAGCCAAGGCAGCTAGGTCTGTTGGGGTAGTAAAGGGCAAGGGATTTCAGGTCTGGGTGTCCACAAATAAAGGTGGACTGGATTCTTTGATCCTCCCCCAATCTGGAGGTGATGTACTAGGTACCATTCATTACCCTGTGGGGTACACATCCAATATGGATTGGTTTGGAGTCCTCACAGACCCTGATCCACCAAAGTCTGATTCAAGACAATGGCATCGGATAATGGCTGCTTATCCTTTCATGTCAGTCAAGATTGAATCATTATAGACTCCAGGCTATATAAGCTTGAGGCTCACCAGTCACCATCAAGTAGACTACTCAGGTCGAAACAAACATTCACATTCACACTTATGGACAATTCACAGCAACCAGTTGACCTACTGTGCATGTCTTTAGAGTGTGGGAGGAAACAAAAGTACCCAGAGGAAACCCACACAAGAACAGGGAGAACATGCAAACTTCACATGGAATGCCTTCCATTCAATATATTGATATTTATTATAGAGCATTAAACAGTGTTTATATCAAGTTGCTTTAATAGGCTCCAAGGGAATAGGCTCTGCATTTGGCTTGCAACCCACTTGAGTAGAAGCATACATTACAACAAAGCCCACGACAGTGGCGCAGTGCACTCAGTGGAGTGAAATGGAATTATATACTGCTTAGGCAAAAAAAAAAAACTTTGCACTTTAAAATTTTCTTGGACCACCTTTAGCCTTAATTGCAATTTCCATTGCATTCTTTTAATAAACTTAAGCCATATGACAACATTTATTTCCATCATCAACATCTTGAACTGTTGATGGCCAGTTGATATGTGAACATGATTCACTGGATTTGAAAACACGTGCGCGTTTTCTGTTCTTCTGCCTTATTCATTGTGAGAGTACAAGTCAATTTTTCTCAGCACGATCTAAATGTCGTACCAATAGCAGGACGGGTTGGCTCCTGAAGCTTTGGGGTGATATAAATAGAAATTATCGCTACTAGGGATGGACGTTTGCCAACCAGCTGACCGGTGGACAAACAACCCTCTGTGTGGCGTACCCGGGAATTTAAAATTGCCTAATCCGATCTCCCCATGAGTATTTTTACATTTTTGCCACGTAGGTTATTATTTTACGTACTAGTGTCTGCCAGCCTCCCCGCGACCCGAGGATTATGCAGCCTAGAAATGTAATTAATGAATTATAATCAAGCCAAATGTTTTCTAAACTGCAAAGTATTACAGATAACAAATCCAAATATTAATGTTTCCTTACCGTAACACAAATGATCTTTACTGACAATTAACGTGAAACCTTTATTAATTGTCTTCTGAAATATGTAAAGGGCCATTTGTTAGGTAATATCACATCGCAGCGGATCCCACCCACCCGGGAAATGGACTGTTTGAACCTCTTCTTCCCCAGATCTGTTAAAGCCATCACCCCTCCATTCCCTCGCAGTCACACACACACACACACACACACACACACACACATATGCAACCTTCTCCCACAGCCACATACTCACTCGCTCTCACACACACACACACACACACACACACACACTGTCCCCCACTCTGCTAACTCTCACACAGATATTAGCTCTCTGGAAAAGGACATTGAATCTCTCACTGTCCTGCACTGCCGCACTTTACTTCATTTATATTTACATTCTAGTTTATATCCACTCTGCTGCTGCTATTTATCTATTGCATCCCCTTAAATGCTCGTGTTTATATTCTGTACTTGACGGTGTTAATTGCAGTTTATTGCCTTGCTTGTTCCCTTTTAAAGCTGAGAGTCTCATACAAAATTTTGTTATTTATACACATAATGACAGTAAAGACTCTTGAATCTTAAATAGATTTAATTTAATGGGTTTAAAAAATACATTTCTGACATCCTGTAAAGAAGGTCTCTTAAATCTCTTGTCTTCGGCGTTATGAACGGCAGCATAACTGGTATTAAACTAAGTACAGTTGTGTATCCATTACGTCTACTATGTCAAAATTAAGTCCTATGAAATATATTAACTTACCAGTGAAAAAAATGCAGGTCAAAAACGTAATAAGGCGATTTAGATTCTAGGGGTGCCGGAAAAAAGTCGATTCATGTCTGAATCACGATTCTTATTTATTAGCATTCTGAATCGATCCAAATTTTCAAGATTTTTAAGATCATGTTTTTTTGAACAATTCCAACCTTACTCACAGCGCGTACCGGTTGTCCAGACACGGCCTCCGTCGTGAATTGTTCCAGTGAGTGGCAGCTACAGAACTAGCTTTTAGCCTAGCTTTGACATGGATGAGGAAAAAGAAATACAGCCAGCACCGTCTTTGCTAAAGGAAAATGCTTGCACTTCGGATTTTATAATTTCCGAGTAAGAAGGAGCTTGACATGACATGTGGTGTGCAAAATAAAAGTCAAGTATTTCGGGAACACTTCAAATCCCCGAGGCCACATCTTACACCATCACCCGGAGCTAAAAGAACCGGAGCAGCAGCACGACAAACTCCTGACCAACACACACTCCATCACTTCACTAACCAACTCTGAACGAGCAAAGCGGATCAGTACATCTACAAAACCAGCTGTGTAGTAGAATAATTTCTTTCTTTCTTATAGAAGAGTTGTTCCTAGCTTATAGAAGAATATAGTTACTTGTGAAATTGGCTCCCTTTGTTTGTAATGGTTATGAATCAAACATTGGTTTGAATCAAGAATCGATTCTGATTCGAATCATCACCCCAAAAATCGGAATTTAATTGAATCATGAGTTGTTCTTCGATTTACATCCCTATTAGATTCCCATATCCTCCCTGAATTCAGTGCTACATCGGGCTTTAGTGCACACCAGTTGATGGTGCTCAGACACTTACTTGCGTATTTTCACGCGTAGTGGCAACATACGAAACTGTAAATGACTGTGTTTCTTTACATTGACATACAGCCCACTGCACATCAGATTTTAGGAATGATGACAGCACTAGATTAGCAAAAAGAAAAAACCCCCAAAAAAACAACTAGACAGGTTAACCCAACTGTATTCTCACAGCGCAGTGGTTTGTTTTCCCCGAGTTTAAAATTGGGGCAGGACACACCACAGACAGACGGGAACCACCCAAGACTGACCAAGACCTGGCCAGCCACGTGTCACTACACATGCACAAGACCATCATATCTGGGTGATGCATCTGAGGGACCGTTTCCATCCAGCAACACTGACGGCGGCTGAGGTTCCTGATACTCACTGCAACCACATCAGTGCTCATACAGTGCGCAAAAGGCTCAGGGAAGAAGGTATCCAGTCATTCAGAGCACATCTTGGTATGGTCCTGACAGACCGCAGGCGCTGAAGAACACTGAAATGTGTTTGTACTCGCCACTGCCTGTGTCTGAAACGTCTATTCTTGATTTGTATATTATTTAACTGATTTGGTTAAACATAATAATACAATTATGGAATTATTTCAATGTTGCCTCTTAGTATATTCTGCTATGTATCTTTTAATGTATCTTTTAATGCAATTAGTTGACTAGCAGTTTAAAAAAGTATTTAACTATTTATCTTTTTCATAGGAAATATTATACAAGCCTTTTTAAGTCTTTTTAATTTTATCTGTGCAGCAAAAAAGTGTCAGACGACCGTTTAATTAACAACCACACATAGGCAAATAAAACTAATTAAATGACCAGCTTCGATGCTTTTGCAGGCTTCATTGTTAACAACAAAAGTAAATAAATTGGTGCAATGAATGCGCAAGAAAATACGTCTGTGCATCTTATATTTCATTAGTTCAGGTTTTACCGTTTCTTAAATTGCTTTTGTGTGGACATGGAGTGGTTCTGTTGTATTTTTTTGGTCTGAAACTGACAGTGTGCACCGTGGAGCAAAGACTCCTTGTAGCTTCATGATGTAGTGCTTTCTACAGCAGCAATTAAGTGGCTTTTCCAGCAGCTTCAGTAGCATCCATCAGTTAGTCTGGATCAAAATCAACTGAATGAGCTGCCAGGCACCGCTGATCTGATCTTCCTTTAAACTGGATGATTTAGATTGGATAGTAATGTGAAAAGCATGGTTGTGAAAGTGATCTTTTAAGCAACACAGTGAAAGGAATTCATTTTAAGGATTTCGTTTGTATTTCCTTCCCCTCTGCTTAGCCTTTTTTCAGTGTCTGATTAGTCAGCATTCTTATAGCAGTAACTAGTGAATGTAGTTGACTAGTCTATGTAACCCTTAATATAGACCTTGGGTTCTACAATGTTGCACATTTTTTTGCAGAGGTAGGAAGGAGGAGACCACTCGAGAGTCAGGTTTTAGAAGTATTTCTTAAAGTGCACACAAAAAGTAGAATTAAAAATAGAATGTGATATGCAATGATGGTCTGATTTGTTCAGGTCTGCTTTAATGCATCTCTAAAACCACCGAACTGAAATACAAACAAGTTCAATGGCATATTAAAATAGACCAAAAGATAGGAGGCTGCATGTTTCCTCTGCAATTCTTCACACAACAGGGTCGTAATGCTGTAAATAATGTCATATTATTTACAATAACATATTTACGTGTCATAGAGTTATAATATCACCATGTCACCATAAGGTCACCATGATCAGATTGATTTTTCTAAAGCTAAAATAAACCCTGCAGCACTGTGGCATAGTGGTTAGAGTCCATGTTCTTCCTGTGCTTATGTGGGTTTCCTCCCATAGCTCAAAGACATGCACATTAGGCCAATTGGTGGTTCCAAATATTCCCCAGGGGTGAGTTTGAATGGTTGTGTGTATCTTGGCCCTGTGAAGGACTGACGAGCTATTCAGGGTGTACCCTGCCTTAGTCAGCTGAGATAGGCTCCAGCCTTCCTGTGACACTAGTACAATAAAACAGCTCTGCAAATTAATGTATAAAGTGAACAAAATAAAATAAGGAAAACAAGGGTAACTAGAGGAGTCCTCATAGAGCACAAGGTACCATGTTTCCCCGAAAATAAGACACTGTCTTATTTTTTTTTTCGGTTCAAAAAACACCATAGGGCTTATTTTC
>JAQMYF010000003.1:14329948-14340864 GCA_030014195.1 Neosilurus mollespiculum | reverse complement strand
ATAGATAGATAGATAGATAGATAGATAGATAGATAGATAGATAGTGAGTGAGAGATATGGCAGGCATGGTGGCATAGTGGTTAGCACATCCACCTCACAGCAAGAGAAGGTCCTGGGTTCGAGTCCCAGACTTGGACGTTGCATGTGCTCCCTGTGCTTGTGTGGATTTCCTTCCACAGTCCAAACACATGCACATTAGGCTTATTGGCTGTTCCACTTTGCCCCTAGATATGAGTGTGAATGGATATGTGTGCTGAACATGCAATGGTCTGGCGAGCTCTTCAGGGTGTACCCCGACTTTGCCTAACTCCTCCCTGCGGCCCTAGTTATAGGAAAACCTTCCGAGCAAACAGATGAGAGAACTCAGTAGCGCTGTGCTGTAAACAAGGTTTAAGTGAACAAGAGGTGTATTAACAAGCGAGAATGTGTGTTATTTACGCCTGTCGTTGTACAATTACACATGTATCTGCTAAATAAGTGCTCCCTTACCCCCGTGCTTCAAAGCATCCCTTCACTCTGTAATTTCACACACACACATGCACACACTTAAAAGAGAGTAACTGAACATAGGAGTCCGACAATAAGTGCCTTGTGCACCTAGCTTCGTTGCTCATGCAAATTTATGCAAATCCATGCGCAAGCAGACACTGACCTCAAATCGCCAGACACAAGTGCTGTAAATATCAAATTTTCCCCCTCATGCTTACTTTTAAATCAGTCTTTTGCGTTTCCAAAATGCTTATAAAGAAAAATAAATAAATAAATAATGTTTTAAAAAAAAAAAAAAACAAGATGGGACTGGGAAAAAAATCCATAAAATTTCTCATTAATATGCAAATGCAGGCAAACAGATTCAAGCGTGGGATTGAATTAATCTCTGCCACCTCCTTTGAGTGTGCCTTAATCACAAATTACAGACAGGCATCTGATGGACGGCTAAGGCCTTGCACGCTGTCAGATGGGCCCTCAGGCTCGAAGGGGATTGCCCAATCAGATAGAATGGTCCGAATGATCCGAAAAAATGATGTTACTTTACCAGAATTTGTTCTGGTGGTAGGTGATTTTCAAGCCGATGCTTTCACCTTTCTATCTTTTTAATCCAATTCACTACAGTGAGACCATGAAAGCGGTGCAGCCAGAAATCCTTTTTTTTTTTTTTTTTTTTTTTTTTTTTTTTCAGTTTGCATGAAGCAGTAGAAAAAGGGAAAGTAATAATAATGCGCTGCAAAACTCTGAGTAAATACAATTACAAAGTTAACAAGTCAACGTAACAACAGAGGCTTTAAACAGCGTGCTGGAGTACAGCAATGAGTTGAAAGAGTTGAATGTGAGTTCAACTAGAAGTCACAGCATAAAGTCAGTCCTAAATCATATTATGAGAAGAGTGAAAAAAGTAATGCGTGTACAAACACTCTTAAAGCAGAAAACTATTATACTGCAGGATAACGGTTAGCACCCATCCTTCTCAGTATAACACACAGAACACACACAAAAGAAAGATCTGTGCACCCAATAATGGTAATAACTCACTCAAATCCAAGTCAAGAATTTTACTCACTCACTCATTTACTGAACCGCTTAATCCTACTGGGGTCACTTGGAGGCTGGAGCCTATCACAGCCGACTGGGTGAAAGCGGGGTACACCATGAATAGCTCACCAGATCATTGCAAGGCCAACACACACGCAACTATTCACACTCACACCTAGCGGCAATTTGTAACAACCACTTAGCCTAATGTACATGTCTTTGGACTGTGGGAGGAAATCGGAGTACCTGAAGGAAACCCACACAAGCACAGGGAGAAAATGCAAACTCTACACAGAATCACCTGAGCCCAGGACTCGATCTCAGGACCTTCTTGCTCAGAGGTCGACATGCTAACCACTGCACCACCTCAAGAGTTTCAGCTAATGCTCATATATAAACGTCAGCATGGCAGAAAAAAATGTAATTTCAGGATGTTGGTTGGCTGCAGCTTGGAAAAAGGATTAGGCCATATGTTTCTAATCTTTCAATTGTTTGCAATGAATAAGATGAGATTTGGGTGGCACGGTGGCGTAGTCGTTAGCAGTCTCAATTCTCAAACTTTCTGCATGGAAGTCTCCAACTTGCTGCTTTTCCTTGGCAACGAAAAACGAATAATTTGCGAGCAAAATGACAACTTTGCGACCTTCTCGCGACATGTCGGAATTGTTTGAGAGGAGTTTGAGGCTACTCTGCATCAGAGGCTCGTTTTGCGACATTCAAGGAGATTTCAAACATGTTTCATGAACAAGGGGAACGAAATGCGATGCCGCGAATGCCGCGCGACAAAATTGAGAACATTTTGAGAAAGACAGGTGACAGCCATGAATTGCCCTTCGTGTCAGTCGCTTTTCAGCCCCTAAAGACGGAAGGCAGGATACAATGCTAAAAACTCAGTATTTAGGACAAATTAAAATACATCTGAAATAAGCCTGACTTAAAAGTTTGGGGCCAGTCTGCAAATTAAAAACGCACTTTTTAAAATCTTGCTTAAAAAGTTACAAAGTGAAACTTACTCCCTTTCAACTTTTCCGTGGTGGTCAGAGGAGCAGACTGCGGGCCGTTCTGTTCAAAAGCTTTTGGCACAGAGTCCTACCGTCCCCAGCAACTGTCGCCTGGCAACATGACTAAGCTGCTCAACATATTTGTGGACTTTAGTGAAATTTATGCTTAGGAGACACGCTGTTTGATTTGGGGAAGGGAAGGTCTGTGACTGCTGCCAAATGAAATCCAAAAACACCTCTTGCTATATTTCTCAATTCTGTTCTAGCCTCAGAGTGCATTCCGTCACCTCTTCACTCAGAACTGTCTTTATTTCCCCTCTTTTATTTATCATGCTCTTATTCCAGTAATCGTTTCCTTTTCCTACATCTCCCCAACTGTCATTCTGCATCTACCAGTCCCTTTATCTCAGTGCTCGCTCTATATCGCTCTTTCTATTTGTTTCTCCCGGATTCCCCATGCCCCATTCTTTCATTACTATATTCGTCTATCTCTCTTTCAGTATGGCTGCCATTATCGGTATCCACCCAGCTTTCTCAGCTGCATGTGCTGCAGGAAATAAGAAGACGGCTGCCGTTTGCTCTTGATATTGTGTCATAATTAGCAGGGGTTCCGCGCTGGCACACCACATGCTAACAGATGGCACGCTAATTCTATTAGCTCGCACGGGACTAGATGAACAGCTTTTAGCCCTGAACGCCAGTGATGACCTTCAACTGCAGGAAAGTGTGGACACCAATCTTTCGCTTTCCATCTCTGTCATTCTTTCGGCCAATCCCACCGACAAGTTCAGGAGTGTCCAGTGAACATCCAAAACCTTGTTTTTAAAAATTTAAATGGTAATTAATTTTTAAGAATGATTGCCAAAAGTTCGACTGGTAATTATTTATCAACCTCAGAGTTTTAACTTGAAGCTTTGCCACACTTCCTTGGAATGCTTCTTGGGTTGAATGTCAATCCTTCAGGTTTTCACTGATGGCTTTCTGAACACTTGTTCCCTTTTTAATCCCACTTCAGTCCGGGATAAATCCTAGTGTATTCACTCTCTCCCTTGAGTCATGAATCACATCCATCAACAAGATCTTAAGCTGCACTAAAAGCTTTTTCCAGCACATCCTTTCACACATCTGCCAAACAATCAGCATCAGAACATGCTGAAGGAACACTAAACACTGGATCCTGTCCTACAGCAGATGTTCAGCACACTGGTCCACTCAGGTGCAAGAGTAAGTATATCCTAGAAACAAAACGTGGTGTCAGTCCTTCAGTAATAACCCCACACAATAGAGGGGCAAAGGGGTAGAATGGGGTTAACTACTATATTACTTACAATCCAGTAAACCTTAAGCAAGCTTTTACTCTAATGAGACTTTAATGAAAAGCTTTATTAGTTATGGATTAGTCACTGAATTTGGCATCCATTTACTGCTTCAGCGAAGGTACTCAATTAAAGAAATCACACTACTTTCACTCCCAAACAGTTGTACAAACAATTTCAAAAATTATTCTATTACGCATAATGTTTTTTGGATTGCCTCCAAATCAGTCCATGTGTCCGAGATTCTAGTTAGCACCAATTCCTGAAAATAAAGACTGGTTGAACGACTGTAGGATTTATATGGAATTATTACTGGTCTTCGAAAGGTCTAATGTGAAATAGGTTTTCATCAATTGCTTCCTTCTTGTTTGTCATACAAAGTTGTTACTTATACATTTATGTTTTTGCACTCACTGTCAATGTCAATGACAATACTGTAAATTTTATATTATTCATCAATTTTTAAATTTTTTGTACATATGCTTTACAGTTCATTTTTTCACTTAATATTTATTCTCATTTGCCCCAATTTCTGTATAAGTCAAAGCCTGGGTTTACACTGGGGCCTTGATGTCTACAATCTCCATGATTTGAGAGAATCATGATGAACGTGAGATCGAATCGTGATGATCTTGAGGGAACTTGGTGGATTTGTGATGATCTTGACGGAAATTGGTGGATTTGTGATGATCTTGAGGAAACAGTGGATTTGTGATGATCTTAAGGGAACTTGGTAGATTCTTGATGATCTTGAGGGAACTTGATGGATTCGTGATGATCTTGAGGGAAATTGGTGGATTTGTGATGATCTTAAGGGAACTTGGTAGATTCTTGATGATCTTGAGGGAACTTGGTGGATTCGTGATGAGCTTGAGGGAACTTGGTGGACTCGTGATAATCTTGAGGGAACTTGGTGGATTTGTGATAATCTTGAGGGAACTTGGTGGATTTGTGATGATCTTGAGGGAAATTGGTGGATTTGTGATGATCTTGAGGGAAATTGGTGGATTTGTGATGATCTTGAGGAAACGGTGGATTTGTGATGATCTTAAGGGAACTTGGTAGATTCTTGATGATCTTGAGGGAAATTGGTGGATTTGTGATGATCTTGAGGGAAATTGGTGGATTTGTGATGATCTTGAGGAAACGGTGGATTTGTGATGATCTAAAGGGAACTTGGTAGATTCTTGATTATCTTGAGGGAACTTGGTGGATTCGTGATGATCTTGAGGGAAACTGGTGGATTTGTGATAATCTTGAGGAAACGGTGGATTTGTGATGATCTTAAGGGAACTTGGTAGATTCTTGATGATCTTGAGGGAACTTGGTGGACTCGTGATAATTTTGAGGGAACTTGGTGGATTTGTGATGATCTTGAGGGAACTTGGTGGATTTGTGATAATCTTGAGGGAACTTGGTGGATTCGTGATGAGCTTGAGGGAACCTGGTGGGAGTCGTAGTAGAGCACAGTAGAGCTTAACAGACTTTAACAGAGCGTGGCATTGATGCACCATTGTAGGTGGTCTTGATGAATTTGGAAACACAATTCCTTCAATTTCATCCCTTGATGCACCCTGCCTAAGTTTTTAGCCCAGGGTAATTCAAATGTTTCCTGTACAGTGAGTGAACTTAAACCGCAATCAAATTCCTTGTCTGTGGACACAAACTCATCTAATAAAACTGATTCTGATTCCGATTGTTATTCTGATCTACCACTGAGAGGGACTTACCAAGGTGTGCAGACTAGTCAGTGACAGAGACATACCCAGCAAACCACTGACATCAATTTCTACTTGTTTTGTGTGGTGTATGTGTACAGACATAGACATGTATGTATTACTACTAAATATAAATTCAGTTCCGTCAGATTGTGTTCCTGGCGTGTTCTCTCCGAAACGACATTTTTTTAAAATGAATTCAATAAGGAATTCAAGGTTGCCAGTAAAGAAACATTTGCTATTAATTCACCAGCGTCCCAGTTCGGTGTAATCTGTAATTTTATAAATGATAGAGGTAAAGAGTGAGATTCATATCTTGAGAGATGGGGTGGGGGGGGGGGGGGTCATGTGAAACAATTCTCATGAGGATCTATAAATTCCCGGCAACACCACAGAATCTCGAAATCTTTCCAGCGTCTATATGATAGATCTGTAATGCTGTTCACTTTTGTCTTCATGCATTTCTCCTTCATTCTTCACCCAGCTTCCCACATTCCCCATAAATAAGCTTAAATCTTCCATACAACACTAAAACCGTTCACCTTTTTCCTTTGTGGACAATTGCAATACAGATTGAATCGGCTCTCTTGTCATTTCTTCCTGTTTTAAGCCATTCTTGGATCTGGGTGCCTTCATCTGTTGCTCTAAGCATACCCATCACTTTTTAAACTTCAATTTCTTTCTCCACGCTCCTTATTCACCAGCACTTGATCATCTCTAAACAATTCTGTCCATTCTCAGGACCTCATCCTTCCTGACCCATGCTTTTGATTACCTCTATCCATCTGTCTTTCCGCTTTCTTGTCATCTTCTCAAATAACCCTGCTGCCTTCTCTTCCTCTGTGTTTACATGGCTCATGGGGTTAACAAGAAGCTTCCCAAGAAAGGCTCGTACAAAATGCTTCTCTTTTAATATCCTCCGTCGGTTTCAGCTCTCGTGACTGAGAGCAAACACGGCCTGCAGTAATGTCAGGCAGAGATGGGCAAATATCATCAGCTCACCGCTAGCTCTATTTTTATTCCTCAATATCACTGCAAGCCCGTCTCTTGAGAAATGAGGTACAGGGAGCAGGGCGATACGACTTTTATGCATGCTGCACACACACACACACACACACACGTACACCACTTTTAAAATATTGCTTTATAAAACCAGAAGGACTCAGTAACACACTGCCTACAAACAAAAGTAAAAGCTACAAGATGTGCAAATAAAATGACACAAACTGCACACCTGCAAATTGCTAAGTTATTCCAAATTAGCAACTACAGCAGCCTGCTAACAATAGCTTCCGTAGACAATCCTTTATTTTAACGCCCTTTAACAATGCAAAACTTGCAAAGCAAATCCAGATACCTAATAATTTATTCAGAGTAAATGAGGTCAGTAAAGAGATATGGAACACTGCAACATTACTGATTATCGAATTATCTCCCACTATAATCTGGTGCGCCCTGTGATGGCCTGGCGAGCTGTCCAGGGTGTACCCCGCCCTCGCCCAGAGTCGGCTGAGATGGGCGCCAGCCTCCCCGTGACCCTAATTAGGAATAAGCGGTTCAGAAGATGAATGAATGAATAATCTGGTGCTGGGAGTAAAGTTAGCATGAAACACGGCTAACGGAAATCATACCGATTGGTTTATCTTTGAAAAAACATCAAAGAAAGAACCAGCATTTCAAGTGAACTGCCATTCACAAGATACACACAAGATCTTAAACTCTAAAAAGTAAGGCAATGATGTGTGGTAAAATGGCAGACCCCTAGGGGGCAATTGTGTCATGGCCCAACCTTACTGTCATCAGAATTTCATAATTTTTTCTTTCAAAATTGCCATTATTTATTTATTCATTCTTTTTTTTTTAAGTATAATTTATTTATTTAGTATAATTATTATATTTATTCTTCTCAAATTCACTTTTTGACTACAATTTTTTTTACTCACTAAGGCTATTTCCTCAAATCCAGTTTGGTGGCGCAGCCATCTGTGACTGGGAGTCCATGTGAGGTAATCGGATGAACTATCACGGGAGGGAGGGATGGCATACGCTCCCATCACTCACAGCGTTCACCAGCCAATCCCTGGGCGTCTGTGGGCTAATTCGTACAAAAGAGGCGGATATGACTTTCCCTCCGAGTGTGTTAGGCCGCCTTCAAATGCGCACGCGCAGCAGTTCGTAAAAAGGTGGGTGGCAGCATAGCATGTCACGGAGGGGGCATGTTCGAGCTTATGCCCCTCTCTGGTTGGTTGTGGTTGGATGTGATAGGGAGGTTTTTCAGTATCTTAGATGTTAAGATGATTCCTTCATTGAATTTTTTAACATTAATTTTCTGAACAAAATGATTATATTGCCACGCCAATGTGAAGGATGGATGCAAACATTCAGAAACCGGTTTATTAATAAACCAGACAGAGATACTCAACCCGCACTTCAAGCTCAAAGTAAGACAGGCACAGGTCAAATGCTTCGGCAAACAGATCATCAGAGGTGAGGCAGAGAGGAGAGTCGGGAGGCAGGCAAGGTACATGCATAAACAGGCTAAATCACACGCTAACCAGAGATCAAGAACAAGAAGGCAAAACAGTTTATACACAGGAAATCAAAACAAGAAAAAACAAGCCTCGGCAATAACTGAACGAAGGGGACACAATTATAATGCTTTGCAGTGTTTCATGGTTAGTGTGTGTATTTATAGACTTCGTTATTACTGGATTGATGGATTAAATGTGCAGGCCAATCAGCTGAGCGTCACTGAACCTCCTGAAGTGTGTTGTGGTTCTTCTGCCTTAGAAACCTGGTAGTGCTGTGAACAAGGCTCAGCTGCTCTGAACGCAGAGTAAAATAGAAGAAAACTCTAACAGTTAAAAAAAAAAAAGGTTGTCTGTCAATTAAAGATCCACTACATAAACTTTAGGGGGATCTATGATAAAAATAAAAAATATGAAACATAACCATCATAAGTAAGGATCTTGTCATTAGTGTATAAGTATTTGGCGAAGGTGAAGTGCGCGTCAAACAAAAAGGCAACTACAAAAATGTTAAAACTTCCTACCTCTTTAAAGAGCAAAACAAAAATATTTGTATTATTTATTGATTTATTTATTTTTGGATGTTGTTTTAATGTCTGAAAAGGTAGAAAGTGTTTTCTTTCTTCCTGTCAAAACTAAACTAGAAGAAAACAGGACATTTCCGAAAGTAAAAGCATTCACCGCATGATTATCCAGTATTTACACACATACGCTAAAATCAAGTACTAAAAGCTAACGCTATGATCCAGAGTTCAAACACAGATATAAAGCTAAAAATCCATAAAGTGTAAAGATTAGCATAGCACTGAGCAAAAGACTGACGTGCAAGGCTCATAAAATCAGCTATCGTCACTAACCATCTCTCGTTTATATTCTTCTACGAAGGAACATTCATAATCTACCAATCCCTGCTGGATTAACTTCTGTTCCAGAAAATACTATTCAAGTATAAAAGAGAAAGTGCGAAAGAGAGAGAGAGAGAGAGAGAGAGAGAGAGAGAGATACACAATCTGATTGGTCCACTATCTGGGGCTTAAAAACATTACCCTGAGTGGATAAGGTTTGGATCAAGACAACAGACACACAGTTTTTCATGATCATTTGAAACAAGTGGTTTGTTTTGTTGTTGTCAAGCTTTAGAAATGTTGCTTTAGTTTGCTTTCCTGGGCAGCACAGATTCGTAGTGATTATGTAGGTCCTGAGCTTGCATTTCTGAGTGGAGTTTGCATGTTCTTCCTGTGCTTGTGTGGGTTTCCTCCCACAGTTTAAAGACATGCACATCAGATTAACTGGCTCTTCCAGATTGCCCCTAGATGTGAGTGTGAAAAGTAGTGTGTGTTGCCCTGCGATGGTGTGGCGAGCTGTTCAGGGTGTACCTTGCCTTCACACAGTGTCGTCTGAGATCGGCACCAGACTCCCCTTGAATGTAGTAGGATTACATGGTTCATTAAGTGAGTGAGTGAGTAAGAGTTTGTTTTCCTTGCGTTTCTGTGTAGTATATACTAAAATATTAAATGACCAACAATCAGTTACGGAGTGTGGTTTACTTACATTTAAAAAAAAAGACTTTAACTACACAGCACTTTGCTCTGCTTGGAAAGTGTGAAGCTCATCTGACCTGCCTCTGTAATGGTTAAAATATGCAAAAATAAACTATAAAAATCGTATTTTAGTTTACTTTTTATGTTCCTATGTAGTCCATAATAAAATAATTATGCACCTCAGACTCGTTGGATGTCACTGAATCCACCTCAGCGTTCCATCTCAGGGACTATTCAGTATGATCCACCCTGCCTTCGGCGAATAAATATTAATTGGATATTGTTGTTGTTACTATTATTATTATTATTATTATTAATTTTCTAAGCTGCTTAATCTAATGAGGGTCGCATGGAGGCTGCTGCCCATCTCAGCCGACTCTGGGCGATGGTGGGGTACACTCTGGACAGCTCGCCAGGCCATCGCAGATTATTTTTATCAGTAGTAGTAGCATTACTATGTTATATTTCCAGATTTATAATAATAATTTGTAAATAATCATCATCTACAGTATTGTGCAAACCTTTATAGCTGCAATAATGTATAAAATGTCTTGTCTTATATATAAGCGCGATTATATTATTTAGAATTCCAGTGACTACTACATGACAGCTTGGAGATTCCACCGAGATTTGATCCTCTCCTAGGATTTGAAAATGAGTTGTTTGTTTGAAAACACAAACAATAGCTTAATGTCTTTCTGAAAGAAATCTAATTAATTAATGCGTAGCCAATGCTGGAGTAAGCTAAAGAAGAGAACTGAGAATAGTTCAGGAAGTTCTCTACTGGTAATTCCAACATTAACACAGACAACAACGTTATTTTGAAAGATAAAGGGCGGCTAATGTCACAGTCGACCTTTAGCTTTATGTGAGTGTGTTATAAATGCTGTAAGTTGGGATTATAGTTTATACTGTTGCTCCAAGGTTGAGTCCAAGTCTTTTTGGAGACCGCATTGAGAACTTGGTGCTGTGTGCCTCATACTTGGACTTAATGTTCTCACGATATCCCGTCCCATGATGCCGTTTCAAATTTCAGACACATTAAAAGCTTAAACCACTCACTGACATCACACGGCGCATGAAAGGAAAATCAGAGACAAACACACCTTTTAAACCTTTCTACCATCTTCCCTTTGTTACCTGCTATGAACTGATGCACACACACACACACACACAGTCTGGTTTCCATAACTTCAGAGTACAATACATAGACTAACAGTAATTTCCTGGAGAAATTTCCCTAAACACTAGAAATTTCCCTAACACTAAACATAACCACTAC